>VWZE01018031.1:105780-133343 GCA_013396675.1 Eubucco bourcierii | reverse complement strand
GGACCCGCTCCAACACTTCCATGTCCTTTATTGATTGAAACATCTTTATTGATGACTTGGATGGAGACATAGAGTGTGTCTTGTAATGACAGAATGAGGGGCAATGGGTTTAAACTGGCAGAGGGGAGATTTAGACTGGATGTTAGGAGGAAGTTCTTTCCAATGAGGGTGGTGAGGCACTGGAACAGGTTTTCCGGGAAGGTCGTGGCTGCTCCCTTCCTGGAGGTGTTCAAGGCCAAGCTGGAGGAGGCCTTGAGTGACCTGTACTAGTGGGAGGTGTCCCTGCCTATGTTGGGGGGTTGGAACTAGATGATCCTTGAGGTCCCTTCCAACCTTACCATTCTATGATCCCATGATTCTAGCAGTAAGCTTGCAGGTGACGCCAGGTCAGGTGGCAGTGTTGATCTACACAAGAGTAGGGAGGCTCTACAGAGGGACTTGGATTGATTGGATTGATAGGCCAATGTCAATGGGATGAGCTTCAACAAGGCCAAATGCCAGTTCCTGCACCTGGGTCACAACAAACCCAAGCAGTGCTACAGCCTTAGGGAAGTGTGGCTGGAGAGCTGCCTGAGAGAAAGGGGCCTGGGAATTGTAACCGACAAGCAACTCAATATGATCCAGCAATGTGTCCAGGTGGCATCCTGGCATTGGATTAGAAGTGCTGTGTCCAGCAGCAGAAGGAAGGTGATTGTCCCCTTGTAGTCTGCTCTGGTGAGGCCACACCTCAAGTATTGCATCCAGTTTTGGACACCTTAATACAAGAGGGACACTGAGGTGCTGGAGTGAGTGCAGAGGAGGGCAAGAAAGCTGGAAAGGGCCTGGAGAATAAATCTTATAAAGAAAGACTGAAGGAGCTGGGGCTGCTTTGTTTGAAAAAGAGGAGCCTGAGGGGAGACTTTATCATGCTCTACAACTGCCTGAAAGGACTTTGTGGAGTGGTTGGTGCTGGTCTCTTCTCACAGGTAATTAGTGATAGAACAAGAGGGAGTGGCCTCAAGTTACAACTGGGTAGGGTTAGACTGGACATTAGGAAACATTTTTTCCCAGCAAGAGTGATCAGGCATCAGAATGTGCTGCCCAGGGAGGTGGTTGAGTCACCAACCCTGGATGTGTTTAAAAGGCTTTTGGATGTGGTGCTTGAGGATATGGTTTAGGGTGAACCTTGTAGAGCAGGGATATGGGTTGTGCTTGGTGATCCTGAGGGGCTTTTCCAAGTGGAATGTTTCTGTGATTGTGTGATTCTCTGACAGGTAAGTGGACCAGTAGTACCAGCAGCCTGTCTGAGGCTGAGAGGGTCCCGGAAGTGAAGCACAAAGGCTACAGGTCAGGACACCAGCAGATGAAACTCCAGAGACTGTTTCCAGTGATGGGACCATGTAGGCTCCCATTTCTCATAGAATCATTGAACAGTAAGGTTGGAAGGGACCTCAAGGATCATCTAGTTCCAACCCCCTGCCATAGGCAGGGACACCTCCCATGGGTACAGGTCACTCAAGGCCTAGGAGAAGACTCTTGCATCTCCATGTCTTGTGTTACATGTACTTAAAGGTGCACTCTTTGGCTTGGTCTACCAGGCCTCCCCTTCTCATTTCACCAGACAGTGAAAAGTGTGGTCACAGGGAGCAAAGAAGGGAATGATGTCTTCCTGGACTTATCATTTTCCTCTCTTTAATTGTTGCCCCGTATTAAAGATAACAGAAGTCTTCTAATGGCAGACCACAGAGCTCTGCTTTATGGTGAGGTCAAAGAAGGAAATGTGACTTCTCTGGAGCAGGGAAATTATTCTCCCATGCCTGTGATGGTTTGGGAGTTCCCTGCCCCCCCACACTTTGTAAAATCCCCCAGACTAGACTCAGCCATCTGGAAGTGAAGGACTGAAGCTCTATTTACAGCTCAGCACAATGTACAAGCAGAGATATACACAACAGACAGGAATAGTTACAGACATAGACAAGTTAAAGGTAATACAGAAATACAATTCACCTCCCAGCAATCAAAGTCCCCAGGAGGGGCTCCCAACCACCCTTCCACCTTCTCCCCACCCCTGTACCTTACCCCAAGGTTTGCCTTATGGGCAAGGTGAGTTTGGAGGATGGGCCAGGGGAGTTACAAGGAAAGTGGTTAGTGAGGTTAGCAGAGAGGAGAAGGCCAGAAGCTGCTAGACAGCCTGAGAGTGTCTGAGCTCCAGTGTCTTATCTTTGTTTAGTATTCTTTTCTTAAACATCTCAGCAAGCCTATGAGTGAAGCAGACATCAGCAGTGTTTTCCTTTCTCAGCCTGTAATATAATTTTCTCCATTAAAATATTCCAATTAGCCTCAAACCAGCACAATGCCTCATATTGCTGTTAAAATGTAGTTAAGTGTCTTCATGCAGAGGTGCAGCCTGTGTGAGGCCAGATACCACTCAGGGGAATCTTTGGGTCTAAGCACCAGCTTGGACACACTTTGTTGTCTGAGATGTTCAGCAGAGAAGTCAACAAGGGGAGAAGCAAATATTGAGTCCAACTTCAGCGTCTTTCCCAGAGAAACAGCTTTCTCCTCTGTGGCCAGGACTGGCACAGGCAATTTCCTCCCTGAGCCCTGGTTTTCTTGGCAAAAGCTGTTTATTTTATTGTGTAATTTTTCTCCCAACGGGTCCAGTCCCTGACTTGTTTCAAAAGTATTTGGCAGTCTCTTTCTCATCACCCTTTTGGTCGCCTGTGTGTTTTGCGGCTGTGCGTGGGGTGGTGCACCGGGTGGCATTTGCAGACACATCAGTGACAGGAGCAGAGAGCCACAATAACTTCCTGAGGTGACTTCCCACTAATCCGTGTGTGACTCCATTTGCAGATGTGTTGTTTCTTATTTTCCTTTGGCTTTCATGTGATGTCCCAGCTGTAAAAATGACATCACCGTTGCCCTGATATAAATTCCAGTTATTCACACTCTGGACAGCCCTGCTGCTCCCATCTCAGATCTGGGGCTGAGGAGCTTCTAATGGTCTCAATGTTGGTCCACCTTCTCCTGAAATCAGGGGTGATCTCTGTAAATAATTTTGTAAAACAAAGCAGAAGCAGCTGTAAATAATTTTGTAAAACAAAGCAGAAGCAGCTGAGCTGTATTTGCAGGTGACAAGTTCCAGAGTTAATTTAATCTCTTTCAGCAAGCCGACAAGATGCAGTATTCACTTTTCCTTGCAAAATTTTCCTGTGAAGGATATGTTTTATTCTCCACTTGACCTGAGCCCTGGCAAAACAAGGATGGTGCTGTGAAAGGCTGAGATCACGTAAGGAAAGGTGAAGGCAATGATATTTTGCATTGTGTGGTGTTCAATGGAATGCAGTGAACAAAAAGAGTGTGAATATGGGATGATCTGTGTCAGCAGTGCTCCTGGAGAGCAGCTTCCATAGCAGCTAACCTGCAAAAGGACTTTAAATTGTATGAAGGACTCAGTTCTCAGCAGGAAGATGTCGCTTTCAGACCTTGATTCACTGTGTCCATCTTTAAACAGTAAATTTAGAGTACTTGATATTTCAATATAATACATGTCTATAATTTATAAAACATCTAATACATAGTGATAAGAAATAAAAATAATGACTTTAAAAGAAAAAACACAACACAATTAAACACAATAAACTCTCCATCTTCTGCTATTGCCTGCCCCTTTGCCTCAAATCCTTTCCCATCAAAATCCATTTGTCCTCACTAAACTTGTCCCAGCCACAATGTGAGGAGATCCTGAGACACAGTCATGCATCACGGAATTGTCAGAGCTGGAAGGCACCACAAGGATCACCTAGTTTCAACCGCCCTGCCATAGGGGCAGGGACACCTCACACCAGGTCAGGTTGCTCAGAGCCACATCCACCCTGGCCTTAAACACCTCCTGGGATGGGGCTTCCAGCACCTTCCTGGGCAACCTGTTCCAGTGTCTCACCACTTTCATGGTGAAGAACTTCTTAACATCCAATCTCAATCTACTCACTTCTAGTTTTGCTCCATTCTCCCCAGTCCTCTCATCTGACATCCTAAAAACTCCCTCAACAGCTTTCCTGTAGCCCCCTTCAGATACTTCAGGCCACAATAAGGTCTCCTTGGAGCCTTCTCTTCTCCAGACTGAATAATACCAACTTTCTCAGTCTGTCTCCATAGCAGAGGTGCTCCAGCCCTCTGATCATCCTTGCAGCCTTTCTCTGGACACACTCCAGTATGTCCACAGCTTTCCTGTAATAAGGGCTAAGTCACATGGATATCAGAATTCACCTCCTTGATGGATTCTTTAGCTGACAGATTCATGCAGTTAAGACTAGGTGTATTAGGAATATCAGAAAAGGGTCAGTTTGGGAAAGCCAGACCTCAGTCACTGGAGGTTTGTGTTGCTTGAGCATGCCATGGCAGCAGTATTTTCAATGTCTATCAAAGTGTTGAGTCTTAATGAAAACCCTGAGCTGGTGGATGGAAGTAATGGAGATAAAAATGGAGGAGTAAGAGTGGTACATTACCACTGTGTGTGAAAGAACTACAAGAAGTATTGACTGAGCTAGTACCAAAGAGTATTGAACTACTGAGAAACAGAAAGAGTAAGCTTGGACACAATTGAAGACACAATATGACAGGCTACAAGAGTTGGGGCTCTTCAGCCTGGAGAAGAGAAGGTTTCCAGGAGACCCTTCCAGTATGTGAAGGGGGCCCACAGGAGGGCTGGGGAGGGACTATTTACAAGGCCTTGTAATGACAGGATGAGGAGTAATGGGTTTAAACTGGCAGAGGGGAGATTTAGACTGGATGGTAGGAGGAAGTTGTTTGCAGTGAGGGTGGTGAGGCACTGGAACAGGTTGCCCAGGGAGGTTGTGGCTGCTCCCTCCCTGGAGGTGTTCAAGGCCAGATTGGAGGAGGCCTTGAGTGAGCTGTACTAGTGGGAGGTGTCCCTGCCTATGGCAGGGGGTTGGAACTAGATGATCCTTGAGGTCCCTTCCAACCTTACCATTCTATGATGTATATGGAGATTGATCTTCATAATTTAACCATCATTGACATCACAGACAACACACTACAGCATCAACACCCATTAACCCACCATGTCTTCAGCTGTCTCATGCGAAGCTGTCTGGATGTAGCGTGTTTCATTAAGAAAAATAACTAGAATAAACAATTAGTTTATATAAAATGATAGATTAAAATACTCTTCTTCTTTTTTTTCTTTTTTTTTTTTTTAATATGTGTCCAGTTTAGTACAGAATGAGGAATGTAAGGTGAGATGTTCAAGCTTGCCAAAGTGAGGTGATGGTAATAAGATGAGGACTAAAAACTGCCATGGACATAAATCTTAACTGAATTTCCCTGTGTTCTTCCAGGAGCCAAGGCAGGCTGGGGAGGAAGCTGCAGCAGTGAAGAAAGGCAGTCAGCAGCTGACAAGAAGCTGTTGAACAAGAGCTGTTCCATGGCCATGCTCATTTATAACTATAGTTTCATGGGGGCTGCTGTCTGTAGTGGTACAATGGTTTTTCTGTAGAAATTGAACATCAGCCTGGAACCAAAAGCCCAGAGAACAGCAAACACTCTGCAGTGAGGGCACTGGCTGTTCAGAAAACAAACTATGTTTTTGCTTTGGCTACAGATCAAATTGTGGGTAGAAGTTCAGATCATTTCTCTTTCTGTCCAGACGAATCTTACCATTTCTAGCTTGCTGTTGGCCTTGCCATTTCTGTCTGAGAGCTGCTGGTACAGCAATGTCTTCTGTAATGTGTTTTAGACTCCCTGCCATTACTGCCTCTGCAGTTTGTCACTTGCAGTCCATTGCTCCCACTTTCCCATTCTGAGAGAGTTTTCAGAATAGGGATGAAGTGCTGGATTTGATGGACCAAATCCATTTTCCTACAGACAGTTTGTCATGGTAGGATTCACAGTGTCATGATTGTCATCCATTTCTGCTGAGCCTTACAGAAACCCTGGGCATCATGGCTAGGCACAATCCCAAGCACAACTCCAGGCTGGGTGGAGAATGGCTGAGAGCAGCCCTGAGGAACAGGACCTGGGGGTCTGGGCTGATGAAAAACTCAACATGAGGCTGCAGTGTGAGTGCAGCCCAGACAGCAGCTGTGTGCTGGGCTGCAGCAAGAGCAGTGTGGGCAGCAGGGCAAGGAAGGGGATTCTGCACCTTTACTTTGCTCTTGTCAGACTCCACCTGGAGTCCTGTGTGGAGTTCTGGAGGCCCCAGCACAAGAAAGGCATTGGAGTGTTGAAGCAGGTCCAGAGGAGGCCACCAAGATGCTCAGAGGGCTGCAGCAGCTCTGCTGTGAAGACAGGCTGAGAGAGTTGGGGCTCTGCAGCCTGGAGAAGAGAAGGCTTCCAGGAGAGCTTGGAGTGGCCTTCCAGTATCTGAAGGGGGTTACAGGAAGGCTGGGGAGGGACTATTGACAAGGGCTTGGAATGCCAGGACAAGGGGCAATGGGTTTGAACTGGCAGAGGGGAGATTGAAACTGGATGTCAGGAGGAAGTTTTTTGCAGTGAGGGTGGTGAGACACTGGCACAGGTTGCCCAGGGAGGTTGTGGCTGCTCCCTCCCTGGAGGTGTTCAAGGCCAGATTGGATGAGGCCTTGAGTGAGCTGTACTAGTGAGAGGTGTCTCTGCCTATGGCAGGGGGTTGGAACTGGATGATCCCTTGAGGTCCCTTCCAACCTAAACCATTCTATGATTCTATGATTATTTTTCCATCAATGTTGCTGGTGTCCCTGCATGTTGTGTGGTCTGAGATGCAAGGGGAAGGGATTCACATGACTGTCCATGATTCACAGTAAGACTGCCTTTCCATAGCTTGTTAAAATCTAGGACACATCACAGAAGGCTGAAAACCATTAATAAAACACATTCTGAAACTGCAATAGCCAACTCATGCTCCTTCTAATGAATCTATGTTAAAATCATGTCATATTTTCCTACCTTTTCAAGGAAATATAGGGAGGTGGTGGAAACCTTATCCCTGGATGGTTTTAAGGCCAGGCTGGATGAGGCTCTGGGCTTTGGTCTAGTGGTGGATGTCCCTGCCCGTAGCAAGGGGGTTGGAACTAGTTGATCCTTGGGTCACTTTGACAACTGTGTTATCAGTGGGAGAAAAAGTAGAAGATGTTGAGTCTTTTGGAAATTTCCTGTTCATGAAGAGGTTTACCACAGCTAAAGCCAAGGTATTAATGTCTTACTGGATCTCCAAAGCATGAGTATGGGAACCTGTGCAAAGTGCTAATTAGTGCCTATGCCTGTCTACAGGTGGTACAGTCACAGTCTAAGTTGTTGATCTAAGTATTCTTCATGGCTTGGTCCTCATCAACTTCAACGTTAATAGACTCATCCTCTTACTGTTTCTCCACCTGAAATAGTTGCTTCTCCCAGTCAGCAGGGCTGCTCTGTTGTGAGATGCATTGTCCCTTTTTACTGGTGCTGTGTGACTGAAAATAATTTAGAGATGAAACAGCACAAAGTTTTAAACCATTAATAATTGATCTATTAAATGTAGAATCATCATTTCTGCTAGTAAATGGTTTCTGGCCTCTATAAAGTCTTTTAAGTGAAGAACATGCTGGGTATACAATTAAAACCAAAAAGGGTGTAGAGTGTATCTGACAAATCAAGCCCAAGCACAGCCACATTGTACTCCATATGCATGTCAAGGTCAGGTTCTGGGAAACACAGCCCAGCCCAGACTTTCAAGCTGGATACTGAATTGGTTGGAAATGTTATTTGGAGCTGCTATATGCTCAGTTCTCCTGGAGCTTATCCTTAAGGGATTAAGAATGGCAGTGTAATCTGTGCAGCCCAAACTGTTCCACCTGAACCCACGCTTTGGGAAGGAGGTGCTGAGAGAGGGTTGGCGATCATCAGTGTCCTGCTGGTGGGGAGGAACAATAACCTTTCCCCCTGGCATGGAAAAATGAGAGGCAATGCAGAGCTCTGTCAGCCTGTGTGTCGTACTAAATATCCACTAACATTCCAGTTGCAATGGAAAAAAAAATAGAGGAAAGAACTTATTGACAGCTGTAGATGTGGTTTCAGGACTGAGCAGTGTCACAGCAGTTCAGCAGATCTCATACCCTGAGGCTGCTAAAACACCCTTTCCCCCGCCCCAGTTACCTTAACTGTGTGAGCTAAAATAACTGCTTCCTCTCCCTGTCAGTCATGACCCACGGCTCCTAAAAGGAGTGAAGAGTGGAACCTCTCACCCTGCTCCACTATTGACTGTGTCTGCTGTTGCCAAGCATAGACTGGTTTGTCTTCTCCAATGAGACACTTCAGAGAGAGGAGAACACACAGTAATTGCCAGCACAAAGCAGCTCTGCAATGTGAAAATAACTGCTTCCTAGCCCTGGTGAGCATAGAATTGTATTAGCTGGGTTTGAGATATCCTGCAGAAGGCCTTGTTGATTTGGAAGAGCTGTTGCTTGCTTCTGCATCATCTGACCTACATCCATCTGCCAGCCAGACTAGACCTTTGTAAGTGTTGTGCTCCACCACTACCCTGGTAGTACACTGGAGGTCAGAGCCCTGTTACAGTGCTCCAAGCTAGCTCCTGTTTCCTGTTAGTTAATAGCAGAGAATAACGAAGGACAACAATGCTGTAAACAAAACTGCCTCCATGGAAACACAGCCACTTTACTCTTGAACTCTTCAAAACAGGAATAATTAATTTAACCTTTTTCTTCACTTTCTGTGCTTTAAAAGCTTACACAGGCAAATGTGGCCATGTTCTAGCAATTAATAACCAGCTGAGTCAGAGATCTTCAAGGGAGTTTGTAATGAAGTGCCAGGAAGGATCTTCCTCTTTTACATTGAAGTTCTTGTATCCGGAATGCAATCTCCATTGCTCAGCACTTTGGCTTTGCCTTTTTGGGCTTCACCAAGCAGATCCACGCAATTGCTTCAAGGGGGGTGCTTTTCTTATTGCCTTTGACAGTTAAAAATGAGGTACCTGAATTTTCCCTTGCTTGAGCACCTGAGTGTAAGTCATGCAAGCCTGATCTGATGATATTTCCCTCCAAGGAGGGTGCTACCAGGCTGGTTACATGGTTCTTGCAACCATAGCTGCTCTATAGCTTTGTGCTGTTTCAGAGTGACAAATGAGCACCACCATCAGCCAGTTCATACTGGGAATAGGAAGTGAATACACACTGATGGGTCACAGCCTGGTTCCCCAAATTGCATCCTCCTCCTCCTCAGTTCGTAGGTGTGCTCCTTGGCTGCAGATCAGGTGGAGACATGTCAGGGGACATTTCACTGCGAAGGCTCCACTTCTGTGGTATTGCATCAGGAAAATCAGGTTAATGATCCTTCCAAGTAAAGGGCTTGTTCCAGGAGACCTATATTTAGGGTGCATGATTCAGAGTTCCAAATGGACTTATATGACAACCTCTGAAAGTGCTAGCAAAACTAACAGTAAGACTGCAGGCATCTACAGACCAATTTGAAGCACACACTTTCTTGTTTTCAGGGTAGCACAGATATCTGTCCCTGAGCAGCTGAGGATTCTGAAAAGACACAGATTAAATCTGGGTTTGGGACCTGAATTTGGCTCTGCACTACACTGACCTGAATAAGGTAAAAGACCCTATAAGCAAGGTCATCACTTGGCTCAATAAGCTTACACAGCTCCTTGCAGCCTTTATCATTCAGGCCTCCTTATCTTGCTCCATCTGCTCCATTCCAGTGATATTTTTAGCATGCATTCACTGTACAGTTTTTCCAGTCTGGCTGCCTGACCCTTTGGTCTCCTAACAATGCAGCTGCAATGGAAGTGGTGCACCAGCAAAGGCTGCCAGTGAAGTGGGATTTTTTCCAGATCCCAGAATAACCCCCAAATTTGACCAATTCCTGCCCCCTTGGAGCTGTTTTTTTAACGACTCAAGCTGGGAGGTTTTTTCTGCAAGGTTCTGTTAACCTATAAATGGCTGCAGCTCAGCTTTGAAGTTAACACTTCATTAAGATTAATTGGGGAAGTTCACACCTCTGCTGGGAGTTAGTCTAGCAGACTGGGAGACAGAAATGGGCTGATTTACACACTGGTGCCTGGCTTTGTAGCTGTAAAAGCAAGGGCAGGGACTGACTCAAAGAACAGAGGAGAGCTGAAAAATGACCCTGCTCCACAGGCTGGGTCTCTTCTGCTCCTGAACTTAGTAAAGCGAATGGATGCTGATGGTAACTGTCTTGAACTTGCACTACAATTTCAGGTGCCAGGCTCAGGGGATAAAAGGCTGGAGATATATGATTAAACCTTACGTTACTTGTGGTGGCTAAACAAAGGTAAAATTTTCCATTTGGCCACTGCTGCCTGTGGTGAGCTGAAGATTATTCACTGCAAGGAGGAGAAGGGAAACAGGGCTGGGCACGCTGGTGACACATAGGCTGTGTCCGGTGCACTGTGTCTACGGGAGAGGTCTGCAGGAGGATGTGGGGGGAGGAGGAGGAGGAGGAGGAGGAGGAGAACTGTGTAATTGTCTCTTCCCCTTGTATTAGGCCACACGTTGGGAAGTAAGAACCTTGCAACACGTCCACCACAACCAGAAAAGCTGATGCCCTTTCAACCTCCAGACTTGGCAGTGTTTGGACTCAATTTAAAGGGGTTGGATTGTTGGACTCAATGATCTTGATGATCTTTTCCAACTGAAGTGATTCTGTGATTACTCCTGGTACCTTTGACTCTGTGGTGCCTGCAGCAAGCAGCAATCAAAACTGGACACAAAAGAAGAATGGTTTAAAAACCTTGCTGTGGAGGAAGCTTTTTAAAAGTCTTACCTGTCAGTGTGGTTTTTATGGCAATTAAAAGGGTGTGTGTGTGGGATTCTTAGGTCAGCATCTTTCTAGAAAAGGAGCACAAACCCTATCAATGTTCCTACATCATACTTGTCAAGGAAAAGGGGCTGAAATCTCTATCTGCTCTCCTGGCCTGCTGTTGCCAGATCCCCTTGCCAGAACCCTGCTGTGCAGTTTGGTGTAATGTCTGGGTGCAGATTCCTGAAGGTCTCAGTTAATGTGCCAGGCCTTTGGCTGCCCAGTGCAGATGGGGGAGCTGCCAGCTCTGCAGGAAAGGTAGTAGCCTTCAGCTGCTCTGCAGGAAAGGTAGTAGCCTTCAGCTGCAAGGTAGCACAAGTCCTTGTGGTGTCCTCAGCTCTGTCATCTTTCATCTCGTGATGATTCTTTTGGATCAGTAAATCACCAATAGTTATTTGTGGTCAAACAGTCATTTCTTGAGGATTTCTTAGGTAGCAGACAATCAGAGGTGAGATGATCATCTCAGGCAAAAGAAGTCTCTAACAAATGGACATTTCACCTTTCCCCCATCCTTAGAAGCATTCAGAATCAGATTGGTTGGTCCCCTAAGCAACCTGACCAATCTGAAGATGTCCCTGCTCGCTGCAAGGGGGCTGGACTAGATGACCTTTAAAGGTCCCTTTCAACTCAAACCATTCTACAACTATCTCACAAGCAGTGAGTTGTATTTCTCCAGGACATCTGATAAGTGACAGCTTTTGTNGGATGTGTTCAAGACCAGATTGGATGAGGCCTTGAGTGAGCTGTGCTAGTGGGAGGTGTCCCTGCCTATGGCAGGGGGTTGGAACTAGATGATCCTTGAGGTCCCTTCCAACCGTACCATTCTATGATTCTATGATTCTATGATTTGTGGTCAAACAGTCATTTCTTGAGGATTTCTTAGGTAGCAGACAATCAGAAGTGAGATGATCATCCCAGGCAAAAGTCTCTAACAAATGGACATTTCACCTTTCCCCCATCCTTAGAAGCATTCAGAATCAGATTGGTTGGTCCCCTAAGCAACCTGACCAATCTGAAGATGTCCCTGCTCGCTGCAAGGGGGCTGGACTAGATGACCTTTAAAGGTCCCTTTCAACTCAAACCATTCTACAACTATCTCACAAGCAGTGAGTTGTATTTCTCCAGGACATCTGATAAGTGACAGCTTTTGTCCTAAGCAAGACAGATCTCTGAGCATCCCTGAGCAGTGATGTCTTAAAAGCACCTTTTGTGTCAGAGCCCCTCAGTAGACCAGCACAGTGTTAGTGAAGCTTACACCAGGGCTGGGGAAAAGCTCTGTGATGAACTTCCTCCAAGCATGGAGAAACTATACCAAAGCTATGGCAGTGCCACATACAGCACAGCAAATAAGTCAAATCTTTGGAGTATGTCAAAGTTCATGTTCAGAATAGTTCTGCCCACAATCAATTTCCATTCTGAAGAGCAGATGAGTTGCAGAGAGCCGTACCACAATGCAGACAAACCACAGCTGAAGTGGTTTGAATGAGCTCTCCAGTCTGACAGTGACAACCTTCCACGGTAATGACACCGAGGTGCTTTCCATAACATCTGCTCAGCATTTTGAAAGGGCTATGCCTAGCTGTGAGGTGACAGAGTAAACCATGGTGTGCAGTGTTTGCACAACGCCTTTCATACTTCTGTCTCCCTGCAAGATAATCTTGTGGCCCGAAGCTAGGAGCAACATCCCTTGTAGCACAGTCAGCTTCTTTGATACAACTTTATCTTCCTTTTTACTGTGTTTATTGCTGGCAGAAAACAAGAATAGATGTATAGAAAAACTCCAGAGTCTTATCATCTTGGCTTGAGGGGTAATCCTGGCTCCATTCATGTTAACAGCTTCAATTCCTCCTGGTTCCTTTTGCACCAGGGATTCATCTCTTTGAGTATACTTTTTCCACCAGCAGGGAGAGGGAGGGGATTCTGCTCCTTTACTCTGCTCTCATCACATCCCACCTAGAGTACTGTGTAGAGTTCTGGAGCCCTCAGCGCAGGAAGGACATGGAACTGTTGGAGTGGGTCCAGAGAAGGACACGAAGATGCTCAGAGGGCTGCAGCAGCTCTGCTGTGAAGACAGGCTGAGAGAGTTGGGGCTCTGCAGCCTGGAGAGGAGAAGGCTTCCAGGAGACCTTAGAGTAGCCTTCCAGTATCTGAAAGGGGGCTCCAGGAAGGCTGGGGAGGGACTATTGACAAGGGCTTGGAATGACAGGACAAGGGGCAATGGGTTTGAACTGGCAGAGGGGAGATTCAGACTGGATGTCAGGAGGAAGTTGTTTGCAGTGAGGGTGGTGAGACACTGGCACAGGTTGCCCAGGGAGGTTGTGGCTGCTCCCTCCCTGGAGGTGTTCAAGGCCAGGCTGGAGGAGGCCTTGAGTGAGCTGTGCTAGTGGGAGGTGTCCCTGCCTATGGCAGGGGGTTGGAACTAGATGCTCCTTGAGGTCCCTTCCAACCTTACCATGCTATGATTCTATGATTCTATGATTTGCAGTCCTTGAAGCAATGACAGACTGACTGCTGACTACCATCTGCATTCCACCAGGCACAAAGATTGCAGCTGAAGGCTCAGCAGCAAGCACAAGGAGAAATATCCTCCTTCTGAACTTTCAGATCTTTAAGCATGTATGCAGCAGAGAATGTGGGGGGATCCATGACCCAAGGGTGAAGAACCATCAAGCATCAAAGGGAGCAGCTGGGGAAAAAGGGTAAGTATGGCTGCAAACTTCTCCTCTGATTTGGCTGCTAAAATCCATTGTTAGAGACAGTGATGAGCATAACATCTCAGAGTTTGAGTATCTTAATGCTGTTCCTATGCTACCAGTACCTGGAATCTTCAGAAAAAGAAAATAAGATGATACCCAGGGAGCCATTGCTCAGCTTAAATAAATAGAAGTCCTCTTATTATTATGGCTTCATATCTAGTAAGGCTGTTTCCAGTTCTGTGAGATGATCTTTGCCTGTGGCTCAGGTGGAAATGCAACATGTACATTTCTAATGTGTTTTGATGGTTTGGGGGTTTTTTTATTTGTTTTTGTTTGTTTGTTTTGCAAAATACCCATTCAAATCTTTTTCAGAATACCTATTTTCAGGACAAATACTTGTACAGATGAAGGTAAAGAACTTCCTCCTGACATCCAGTCTAAATCTCCCCTCTGCCAGTTCAAACCCATTGCCCCTCATCCTGTCATCACAAGACCTTGTCAATAGTCCCTCCCCAGCCTTCCTGCAGCCCCCTTTCAGATACTGGAAGGCTACTTTAAGGTCTCCTGGAAGCCTTCTCTTCTCCAGGCTGCAGAGCCCCAACTCTCTCAGCCTGTCCTCACAGCAGAGCTGCTGTAGCCCTCTGATCATCTTCATGGCCTCCTCTGGACCTGCTCAAACAGTTCCATGTCCTTCCTGTGCTGGGGGCTCCAGAACTGTACACACCTGGAAAAACATTTTTTGTGTTGTACTGCTTGAGGGGGAAAAGACTCCAAGTGGGGTGTGATGAGAGCAGAGTAAAGAGGCAGAATCCCCTCCCTTGCCCTGCTGGCCACACAGCCTAAGGAAGAAGTGTCTTGTGTGATAAAACCCATCAGAAATACAGCACTTGTCCAAATGTAATACCCTTGGTGGTATAACAGGAGAGGATCTTGCTTTTGGATTCCCTGCTGAAAATGGTCTGTAGGGTTGCCTACAGGTATTCATAAGGGCAACAACAGATGCAGTTTTGCTTAACTTAGTTAAAGAAAAAAAAATCTTTCTGTGCCTCATGTCCAGTAGGCAGCAACACATTGTTAAGGAGGGGCCTTCCACCACACACATACAATCAGAGAATCATACAATCAGTCAGGGTTGGAAGGGACCACAAGGATCATTTAGTTGCAATCCCTCCTGTCATGGGCAGGGACACCTCACACTAGATCAGGCTGTCTAGAGCCTCATCCAGCCTGGCCTTGAACACCTCCAGGGATGGGGCTTTGACCACCTCCCTGGGCAAAAAAAAACCCCCACATCTCAGTCCAAAAATTTCTTTCATTTCATTGAGCTACAGCAGAGCTCAGAAATACTGCATACAACTTGATTACCCTCTCCCAAAGATCAGACAACAGGGAAGAGTCCTGCCTGACGTGATGGGTTGTCCCAACAGAGTCTTTGTTCTGAGGTGGGTTTTGTATTTCCAAGTGTAAAAACCTAGCAGAGCAGTGAAGTAACCTAGGATCTCTTTTTTTTGGCTCAGCCAGCTAACCTGAAACGATATGTCTGTGAAGTCAGTTGGAAAAGCAGCACAATTCCTGGTTGTAGCTCTTGGAAATCATGGCAGAAGCAAAGCCAGGTTATTTTGATAGTGGTTGTGGTGTTATCAGAAATAGCCTGGAAAGAACACATTAAGATCTGGGTTTGATTTATTCTAGGACCTAGGGTTCAAGTTCAAATCCAAGCCAGGATTAAAAAGGACTAGAGTATTCAGCAGGAGATTTTGGCTTCAAATGATAGAAACAGTGAGAGATCTAGCTGGCTTTGGTGACAGGTCAGGTTTTTAAATCACCTTTCTTTTTGTACATCTCCTCTTACAGATAATTGAAACCACCTTGCCTTACATATATGCAGCATAAATTTCTATTGGTAACGTCTTTATCCCGAGAAATTACTTTCCCCCCCCCCTGCAATTGAGACAAAGAAGCTTCTTTTTCAATCCCTGACATCTTCCTTCTAGCTCCTGTCCAACAATCTGGGCCTGATTTGAACGGCAGCGCTGAGGAAAAACCTGATCTGGTGCTTACCTCAGTGAATGAAAGGCTAACTCTGTACACCTCCGTTTCACTCTGCCTGCTGGTTTGTTAAAGGCATTTTACCACACAGCTGCTGAAGGGATTTTCACAAATACAAGAGAGGCCTGTATGTTATTTGTTTTAACTTTTCCTTTCAACTCTTTTTTTTTTTTTTTCCCCCCCTCTCCACCCATTAAGTTCCCAGATGACTGCACACTCTTGAACGCAGCAATCTGTTTAATCTAGTTTTTAGCCTTCCTTTTCCTGTTTTGCTGTTTACTTTTCATTCCATGCCAGTAGCTATTGAGGCAACACTGTGGGTCCATTATTTGTTTCAGGCATCTTGGAATATGTGTGTTTGCCTTACTCTGTGTATGCATGCACGAGAAGGGGGGGTGGAATAAGCATACATGTGGCCAATTAGTGGGAGGTGTCCCTGCCTATGGCAGGGGGTTGGAACTAGATGATCCTTGAGTTCCCTTCCAACCTTACCATTCTATGATTCTAATTAGTACACTTGAATTAATGAAGAGCAATCTGCGAATCTCCACTTTCTGAGAATTTGGAAATACTGAGACAGTTTGCCATGCAGCCTTCAAAAACTTCAAAAGCAGCTATAAGGTCACAGTCTAATACTCCCTTCTGTATACTCATGTCTTCTCTAAAAATATTTCCCAACTTAATCTGCAGTGTATGGAACAGGAGGGCAGAGGGGGAGCAGCAGTGTTTACGACCAAAGTGCAAAGATGAGGAAGAAAATTAAATCCACAAAAAAGAGAATCTTTTGATCTCTGCTTCATTTTCCTCATTAGGAACTTAACAGTACCAGCAGTTATGTTTTAACTAAACCCTGAGTTTATGGACCCATGTCTCTGTCTACAGATAAGAGAAGGTCAAGAGGAACTGGGCTAAATCTGCCTTTGCTTTTGCAGATTTTCCTTGAATTGGGACACCCAAACAAGTCAGTGGGAGCCTAAACATCACTGGTGATTCGCCTGTGTTGGTCCTTGCAGTGGGTAGAATATGATCAAAAGTTTCTGCTCTGGATATACAATCTCCATAAGAAAGAGCCTCAGTAACACCACAGGTAAAGGTGCCTCTAGCATCCATAGAACTTGAAAGAAAATACCACAGTGAAAACGAGAAGGCCATGGAACTGTTGGAATGAGTCCAGGGGAGGCCACAAAGATGCTCAGAGGGCTGCAGCAGCTCTGCTCTGAGGACAGGCTGAGAGGGTTGGGGGTCTGCAGCCTGGAGAAGAGAAGGCTTCCAGGAGACCTTAGAGTAGCCTTCCAGTGTCTGAAGGGGCCTACAGGAAGGCTGGGGAGGGACTATTAACGAAGTCTCATAATGACAGGACAAGGAGCAATGGGTTTGAACTGGCAGAGGGGAGATTTAGACTGGATGTTAGGAGGAAGTTGTTTGCAGTGAGGGTGGTGAGACACTGGCACAGGTTGCCCAGGGAGGTTGTGGAGCACAGAATCACCCAATGTGATTGGAGTGACTTTGATCACATTGGGTGATTCTGTGCTCCACAACCTCCCTGGAGGTGTTCAGGACCAGGTTGGATGAGGCCTTGAGTGACCTATTCTAGTAGGAGGTGTCCCTGCCTATGGCAGGGAGTTGGAACTGGATGAGCTTTGAGGTCCCTTCCAACCCAAACCATTCTATGATTCTATAAAATTAACCCAGGTATATCAATGTGGATGGAAGGGTGAGGGCAAAGACAGTTTTTATGTTTCCATCTCTTCTTTTTGGCTCTTGAATCACACAAAAACCTCAAGAGTCAGAAAATGAAAGGAGGAGGGAGGCCTAAAAAGATGTCTCTGCTCTGTAGGAAAGCTCCTCTGTCAAACCATCTTTCAGAGCAGGCAGAAGAAACTGTTGCTTCTAGCAGTTTCTGGCCCTGCTTCCACAGAATGAAAACAAAGGAGAGACTCAATTTTGTCCCATCTCTTTTAACTTCATAACTAAGGTAACTGACTCTTGGCCATCAAAGTAGTTCTTTGTCCACTTGATTATCACCACCATTGTTTGATGACTCTACAGAGTGAACATATTCTCTTCACCTTTGCACTGTCCTGGTTTCACAGGCATGCTTTGTGTTCTGCAAATCCTAGCAGAGACAGTGGGCTGAACTTCCATGCGGTGTTCTGCCATGTCACCAGTCCCCAGGGGTTGCCTTAAAGGGTCCTTCCAAAATACTGACCTGACATACTTTATCCTCCAAGTGGGATGGTTCAAACCCATGTGCACCAGAAAGCAGTTCAGGTATTCAATGAAGAAGTCAAAGACACATCAGAGGTCTCCAAGAAGAAATAAAATGTGAGCCAGTCTGAAATTAGCTCTGGTACTATCCAAGGAAGGCAAATTTTTTTGTCTTTCTGTGATTTCTTACAAACAGAAGGAAAATAAATGCAGGAAAACAACACAGCCAGGTCCTGCCCTCTCTGAAGCTACTCTGAGGCATATAAACAAGTATCTTGGTGCTGGACATTAAGGAGAACTCACATTAGGGCAATACCCAGAGGGAAACAGCTTGCACAGGTGAGTGTATTGGAAAAGTAGGGCATGTCCCTTATCATTGTTGGTCATTTATAATTTATGGTCCAAGTACACAACCAATTGTGAAGTAGCTCAGAAAATAAAGAGGAAAGAAAAAAGCAATGGTTCCTGAGAAGGCAGTGTGCTGGCTCTGACTGACACTGGCTACAAACATGCCTGAGTGAACAGCACTGAGCTGAATCTGGAGTTTAAGCACAGGCAGGTTATTTCAAACAGTCCTGCAGGTAAGCAACACTCATTCCCCTAGAGAAGTCTCCTTTCCAACACTTCCATCATTCCCCAGGAAACTTTCTTTCAAAGTTGCTGACTGTTCTATGAAGGTTTTCTTCTTTCTTCATCTTTACTCTTTTTAAAGAATTTGGAATGTTTAGGGAAGCTGCTGTAGCCATTTTTCTCAGATGTCTTGATCTGAAAAGGTTTCACCTATGAAAGATTTGTCCTGATGAGAAGTTCCAGTTTTATTTGGAGGAGAAAGAACTGTGTAAGAAGTGAAGGATGCTCAGAGTCCGAGATGCTAACATGAGCAATTCTGAATGGAGACCTGTTAGGGTGTTCTGGATTTTTGTATGTCAGCATGCAGAAAAAGCAAGCAAATGCAAATGAATGTTCCTGAAAACAGCAGTGGAAAGCAAATTTTTTTTTTTTTTGGTACATACCCTAAAAAGACCTTATTATAGGGATTATGATAGCAAGAGCCCAAGACCAGGAGGCAGAAGTACTGAGCTTCAGAACTCCTGGAGATACTGAGAACAGGCTGGCTTGCAGCAATCTGTCACCAGCTGGTGATACCATCAACTTACCAGGTGCCGTGTGGCTCACAAATACATAAGATAGTTAACATGAACTAGCTGCACCACTGGTGCTCTCAGAAGAGAGATTTATGGTTAGACTGACCCTTCATCTGTAGGGAAGAGTTTGAAGGCAGGGTGAATCATGGACAAATAGGGAATTTGACAGCTATCGGGATAAAGGAATTGAGCAAAGGGCTAATAGACAGCAGAGAAGCCAGCAGTATTCTCTTCAATAAAGGACAAATAATGGATAGAGGCAGCAAAGATGATGCAGGTAGTTGGACACTGTCACAGGTTTCCTAGAGAGGTGGTAGAGCTCCATCCCTGGACAGAGGTCAGGGTCAGGCTGGACAGAGCTCTCAAAACATCATATGGTTGAAGATAGAATTGTAAAGCTATTTAGGCTGGAAAAGATCTGAAAGATCATCAAGTATAAGATGTCCCTGCTTACTGGGGTTGGACTGTCTGACCCTTAAAGACCTCTGCCAACCCAAACCATAGAATCATAGAATGATAAGGTTGGAAGGGATGATCCTCAAGGATCATCTAGTTCCAACCCCCTGCCATAGGCAGGGACACCTCCTGCTAGTACAGGTCACTCAAGGCCTCCTCCAACCTGGCCTTGAACACCTCCAGGGAGGGAGCAGCCACAACCTCCCTGGGCAACCCATGTCCCCAGCATGAGTCCCATCACACTACCAGCTCCCCAGTATGGTCATATGCAGCTTTTGCTATCTGAAGGGAGCAGCTAGTTATACTTCTTCCTACACAAAACAAACTACTCCACAAGGTTCCTCTTGCTCAGCTTCCCTAGTTCAGTGTTTCATTTTAGCTGCATCTCAGCATCCAGAAGCATTTAAGCTTTAGAAAACCTTAGAATAACTTGAGTTGGAATGGACCTTAAAGATCACCTAGTTCAAACTCCCTTGCCATTGGGCAGGGACATCTCTTACTAGACCAGATTGCTCAAAGCCTCATCCAGCTTCCAAACTCCTTCAGGTGGAACATGGGCTGCACAAATGCTAATGCAGGAATCCTTCCTGAAACCCACAGCATGTGGTTTGTGCAAATATGCATGTGAGTGCATGCATGTGCTCATCAGGGAAGCAAAAAGAAGGAACTGAGGCAGCAGACACATGACTCAGGGTGTGTGTGAGATTGGTAACATAACCCCAGTATTGCTGGATTATCAGCAAGTTTGGATCTTCATTCTGCAGCAGCTGGGCTAGCTCCCAACAGAAAATGCTGCAGGCACCATTTATGCTTAGTAGTCAGCTACCCATGGGACCAGGTAAGAGATTAGGGACCAGATAGAGCTTCACACCTGTCAACAGGGTGAACCCTGTGGCAGCTTGGAAACAGCAAGAGAAGGAAATAAAACAGTTTTGGGTTTTGTTTTTGTTTTTTTTTTTCTGTTCTAAACCACAAGTCTGGAATAGAAGGAGAATTGTCTTCCTTTGCATTTGAACTGAAGGAGAATTGTCTCTCTCTGGAATTCAGTACGTGACATGTGCCTGGGCAAGATGTGGTTTAAAGTCATGTTGCTGTGTGCACTTGGCACCAGCACTGGCTGATTGTCTATAGATGTCCTCCCTTCCATCCACATCTGCCTGAGTATTGCAGCCCACCAGCCCTCCCTTTGAGCCACTTCTAGTTTCATATGAAAGCACATCATGGAGATACATGTCTGGAAGACAAAAAATAAGCCCAAACATTTTTAGGAATGCTATTTTCCAGCCAGATCAATTTCCTGACCTGATCCATGGCACTGTTGCAAAACCTAGAAGGACCAGTCCAGCCAAGAGGGCTCAGCACACAGTTACCAACGAGCAGTGAGGGGCTGCAGAGACCTGAAGTCTGAATTGCTGCCAAAGACTTTGTGTGGTGAACCTACAGCTGAAGCTGCAGTTTGGGGAAGCAAAGCTCGGCCTGTCCCAATGTGTGTTCTGAACAATGCAGGGACACCATAGGTTTAGCTGGTTTTTACCTTTCTCTGAATTAAGGGGTGTGAATCTAGCCTTGCATTTTTCACCCCAAAACACCTTATTAAGCAGCTGGTCTCTGCTAATGTAATTAATCAGGAGACTTTAACAAGGCAATAATCATTAATCAGGCAAATGATCACTGTTTCATCCCAGATTTCAAAGCTCATTTATCTTCCCTGACCTGTTGAGGCTGTCCCACATGCTGTGTGTTCTGGGCAGTGCATGGTCTCTTATTTTTAGCTGTAGGTGAGAGCAACGCAGCTGCTTTAAAGAAATATCACTCATCACAGAATGACACAGAATGTTGGGGGTTGAAAGGGATCTTGAAAGATTATCCAGTCCAACCACCCTGCCAGAGCAGGATCACCTAAACTAGGTACCACAGGGACACATCCAGGTGGGTTTTTAATGTCTCCAGAGAAGGAGACTCCACAACCTGTCTAGGGAGCCTGTTCCAGTGCTCTGTCACTCTCACAGTCAAAAAGCTTTTCATTACATTCACATGCAACCTCCTCTACTCCAGCTTGCACCCACTGCCCCTTGTGATTATCATTGGACATCACTGAGAGGAGCCTGGCTCTGGCCTCTTGACGTCACTGAGAGGAGCCTGGCTCTGGCCTCCTGACGTCACTGAGAGGAGCCTGGCTCTGTCCTCCTGACGTCACTGAGAGGAGCCTGGCTCTGTCCTCCTGATGTCACTGAGAGGAGCCTGGCTCTGTCCTCCTGATGTCACTGAGAGGAGCCTGGCTCTGTCCTCCTGATGCCACTGAGAGGAGCCTGGCTCTGGCCTCCTGACGTCACTGAGAGGAGCCTGGCTCTGGCCTCCTGACGTCACTGAGAGGAGCCTGGCTCTGGCCTCCTGATGTCACTGAGGGGAGCCTGGCTCTGGCCTCCTGACACTCACCCTTCACATAAACACAAGTGAGGTCAGTCCTCAGCCTCCTCCAGGCCAAAGAGCCCCAGCTCCCTCAGCCTTTCCTTATAGCGGAAATGTTCCACTCCCTTCATCATCTTTGTGGCTCTGTGTTGGATGCTTTCAAGCACTTTCTTGAGGCACTTCTTGAGCTGAGAGGCCCAGAACTGGACACAGCTTTCCAAATGCAACCTCACCAGGGCAGAGTAGAGGGGGAGGAGAACTTTATAATGTCTGCTAGTCTTTGAAAGCAACGAGGTGTTAACAAGCTCATCTTAAAGTCTACCTGCCTAAACTTTCTTCTGCTCTCGCTTTCTCAGCTTTTCTTCTTTTAACCTGTGCCCTAAAAGAAAAAACTAGCTGATCATTTCATTGATTTATCACATACAAATCAAAGTGTAATTGTTTTCCCCTTCTCGGGCAGTATCTTTTGGCTCTTTAAAATGTAACATTTACATTAGCTCAATGAAATCTCTTTCCCCCACCTCCTGATTAGCACACCTAAGTGTCTGTGAGTTTTGGATGCACAATCTAGACTGCATCCAGATCCACTGATCTAAAATCAGTGAACGGTGTTTAAAATACAAGGGTACCTTTATTACTGAAATGGAGTCCAAAAAGTCAATTGATGAATGAAACTGAGCAGGTTTCAGGATCAAGCTCAAGCTGATAAAAAGACCTGAGTTACTAACACTTAAAAAAGCTCTGAAGCTCAAATCTTTCCCCAACAAGAGCAGCTGTAGCTCTGTTTCCTTCTTTCCATGTGTACCATTACACAAGACATGTAAATTAAGAGGCAGTCATATCTTGAGTAGTTGTTGAAATTAGCATTCTGCTCATCACTGGATTTTCTCTGTGCCAGACAGAGCTATGCTTTTTTTCCACATTACACCATCTTGGTCCCTGATCCTGCATGTGCTTACTTGATTAATCTGAATAATTTAGAGTACTCTTATAACTCCCATGCAATGAACAGCCAAGTCTGTTTTGAATATGTTAATCTCAGGGTAAAATGAAATATAAACCCATGCTGTCAGCACTCTGAAGGATTGATGCATTTGCAGGTTAATCTCTGAGGCTCTGAGTGCCAGTCAGAAGCAGTGATCAATATCAGTTCAGTATTGCTTCCCAAGTAGGTGCATGCTTTCATGAGGGTTTGTATGAACCCCATTGTGCTCCAGGACTTGGCCCTGATGAGGCCACATGTGGAGTACTGTGTTCAGCTCTGGGTGCCACAGTATAGGAAAGGCATTGAGGTCCTGGAGCAGGTCCAGAGAAAAGTGAGGAGGCTGCTGAGGGGTTTGGAGGGCATGGCATGGCTGAGAGAGCCCAGGGTTGTTCAGTCTGGAGAAGAGGAGGCTAAGGTGAGATCTTATTGCTCTCTACAACTACCTGAAAGGAGGTTGTAGTGAAGCTGGTGTTGGTTTCTTCTCCCAAGTAACTAGCAATAGGATGAGAGGAAATGGGTTTAAGTTGTGCTAGGGGACATTTAGGTTGGACTTTAGGAAAAACTTCTTTACTGAGAGAGTGGTGAGGCATAGGAGCAGGCTGCCTGGTGAGGTGGTGGGGTTGCCATCCCTGAAGGTGTTCAAGAAGCTGTAGATGTGGTGCTTCAGGGTACAGCTTAGTGGCCGTGGTAGTTGGATTACAGTTGGACGTGGTGACCTTAAAGGCCTTTCCCAACTGTAATGATTCTGTGATTACAGAAATGCAGGGATCCCTATTTTATAATTACAGAAAAAACAAAGCACCAAAAGACAGGACAGGATAGCATTACAAAGTGCTGCCATATGAGACTGAATATTTCTGTGGCCTAAAATCTCTTTGACAGTTCCAGTTTATTTTAAAAGTTCTGATGGCTTCACTTTAAAGAGCCAGGCCTTATGCCAGATCAGGCACTGCCCACTGCATCTGTCCCAGCTATACATTAAAGCTCACAGTGGATGCAGGGTTAGCAGAAAGGGGTCACATTGACAGGGACTGTATTGGGAGCTCTGACAAATTCAGTACAGATGCATGCTCCAGGATAAAAATGCTGGAAGTAGGCAGATCCAGGAGTACTGCTCATGTAGCTATGGCTTGACAACCTTGTCTGGGAAGAAATAGGGCCTGTGAGAAGGGAAACTGTGGATGCTGGGGCATGTTTACCCCTCCCCATCTTCATTCATAGAATCATAGAATCATAGAATGGTAAGGTTGGAAGGGACCTCAAGGATCATCTAGTTCCAATTCCCTGCCATAGGCAGGGACACCTCCCACTAGCACAGCTCACTCAAGGTCTCCTCCAACCTGGCCTTGAACACCTCCAGGGAAGAAGCAGCCACAACCTTCCTGGGCAACCTGTGCCAGTGTCTCACCATCCTCACTGCAAACAACTTCCTCCTAACACCCAGTCTAAATCTCATCTCTGACAGTTCAAACCCATTGCCCCTCATCCTGTCATTGCAAGACCTTGTCAATAGTCCCTCCCCAGCCTTCCTGTAGGCCCCCTTCAGATATTGGAAGGCTACTTTAAGGTCTCCTCGAGGCCTTCTCCAGGCTGCAGAGCCCCAACTCTCTCAGCCTGTCCTCACAGCAGAGCTGCTGCAGCCCTCTGAGCATCTTGGTGGCCTCCTCTGGACCCACTCCAACAGTTCATTGTCCTTCCTGTGCTGAGGGCTCCAGAACTGTACACAGGACTCCAGGTGGGGTCTGAGGAGAGCAAAGTAAAGGGGCAGAATCCCTTCTTTGCCCTGCTGCCCACACTGCTCTTGCTGCAGCCCAGGACTTGGTTGGCTGTCTGGGCTGCATGTGCACAGTGCAATCAGCAGCCAGCAGAGCTGGGAGAAACCAGATAAGTTAGAAACATGATGGTCACAAGACTGTGAAACCCTGAGGACCTTTGGGAATTTGAGATAGTTAAAAAGATATAGCAGTAAAAATGAAGCAGGGGAACCAAAGTGGAATGATGAAGGCATGGGGAGATAGTCCAAAACAGCTTGAAAAAATTTGTAAGGTGACATGGAAGGCAGAACCTGTGTGGCAGAGGACCGTAGAGGAAGCTGGACTCCTGGGGAAGTTTTGAGATTACTTAAGTGTCTAAAAGTGAAACCTGAGCAAAATCCAGGCATGGTACTGCTGCCTGGCTGCAGGGAGGCTGGGATCTCTGCTAGGGGCTGACAGTCACAAGAGCTACAAAACTGTGCCACAAGACATGTGGCTGTCACAGATGAGGCAACGACAACCACACACACAGGCATCTCCTTGTCTGCTGCCTGTTGGCAGCCATAATTTACCAATTTTCAACAAAACATTTAACAACCCTGCATAGGGCAGGGTAGAAACTCCACCTGACTCTTAAGTCTGTTCTGCTTAGATGGGTGGGATGGCACAGAGCTGACTCAAGGGACAGGAGAAGGCCAGAGTTGAGCCTCCTGCACTGCTAAGCTTCCAATGCTGTCCTGCCTCTGGCTGGGAGCTGTACCTTGGCTCAGGGATGAGAAGAGGAACTGCTTCAAATGCAGTGGGCACTGGGAATCAGCTCTGCAAATCTCGCAGAGGACTGAATTTGGGGAAACAGAAACAAACTCTCCGTGCTGAGAAACTGGTGAAGAGTGCAACCCGAAGCAGATTACTCTTTATTTCACAACACCATTTCTAGAGCTGAAGTAATGTGGGCAGAGGGGAATAAGAGACATCTGAAATGCATAGATGGGAGCTTTGTCAATCAATCTAAAAATGCCTCTTATGTTTATTTAATCTTTATTTTACATGCCATAAGATTTATATTATGACTGGCATAACTGACTTTTTTTTTTTTTTAATGGCATCTTTCTGCTGTAGCAACTTTTGGAGCTCAAAAAGCATATTTATAAATATCCATCAATTAAGCCTCACATAATCGTTGTGTGGGTAACAAAAGCTACTCTGTTTGTTCTCTTGTCACATCAAGACTTGTTTAAATTGCAGGAATCATAGAATCATAGAATCATAGCATGGTAAGGTTGGAAGGGACCTCAAGGAGCATCTAGTTCCGACCCCCCAACATAGGCAGGGACATCTCCCACTAGCACAGCTCACTCAAGGCGTCGTCCAACCTGGCCTTGAACACCTCCAGGGAGGGAGCAGCCACAACCTCCCTGGGCAACCTGTGCCAGTGTCTCATCACCCTCACTGCAAACAACTTCCTCCTAACATCCAGTCTAAATCTCCCCTCTGCCAGTTCAAACCCATTGCCCCTTGTCCTGTCATTCCAAGACCTTGTCAATAGTCCCTCCCCAGCCTTCCTGTAGGCCCCCTTCAGAATCTTCAAGGCTTCAAAGAAAAACAGCAGAAAGCCATGAAGAGTCCATCTGCCTTTTTATGTTAACGTGCCACAATTGTTCCTCCAGCTCCTTATCAGCGCTGTGGTCAGCCTTCAAGTGAGACAGAAGTTCATCTTTGACCTATCAGCCCCTGAAGGACTGGAGACCTGTGCAGACAGCATTTCACACCATTGCATATCACAGCTGTGGTCTGCCAGGGCGCACACAGCCACACACTGCCTGCCTTGCCTCGTCTGTAGCGGTTGCTCCTTCCTTCGTCACAAACAATGCCAGGGTTTGTTGATCTTTAGGGCAGGCTGCGAGATCTCTGTTATAAAAATGTTAAAGGTGGGTAGAACTGGGGCCTGATAGTGCATGTGATGGAGCATGACAGAGAGGTTAAGCCTATTTATTCTAGATAAAAGCAGTAATAGAATTGTAAAATAAGCATTATTTTTCAAGTCGTTCTAGCCTGAGGCACAGCTAGCTTGAGAGATTTTTTTTTTTTTTCCCCCCAAGGCCATAACAAAACATTTCTATTCCAGACTCAATTATTTATCAACCTGAAATAGATACTTTATCTCAGGCATTGCCTTTTAAGTCTGGAGAAGTTAGTGACTTGGTAAACTCTTTTGAAATGTGTCTGCTTTTCAAAGCAATGCTTTGTCTATTTCCCTGCAGTTTTGGGGAAGCTCAAAGTCACTGATGGAGAAAAATCCAACCTGAAATTTGCTTAAATCGGTTCAGTGTTTGGGGTTGAGATAATATATTGAAACTTGGCCTGTATGAAAGAAAAATATCAACGCTCACCTGGCACAAAGGAGCTTGTTTCACTGCAGATGCATAGAGAATTTCAGGAGATCTGTTGCATTTCTCTGAAAGTCATCTTTATTTTTCCATGATGCTTTCAAAGAGGACTTGTACATAGGCACCATTGGGCAACTCTGTTCAAAAGCAGTGAGCCTACTGCTTCCATGCTGGCAGCCAGAGAGTCAGAGGTATGCACTGATGGCTATTAAAAAAACAAAAGACATTGGCCAGGTGTATTTCTGCTGGATTTGTAGCTAAAAATACCCTTAGCAAAAGTCTGAAAGAAGAAGGAAACCACAAGTGCACACTGATGAAGCTAAGGCTCTCCTGGATGAGAGGCTTTGGGAGCAAGGCTGGGTTGAGGGCTGACTCTTCCTACCTTCTCACTGGGATTTATGGTAATCTTGTGATCTAGGGGCTGGAACAACCAGTCCAGCACCAGAGGAGTTTATTGCTTTGTTGTTCTTCTAAAGCTATTTGTGCATTCACTGTATGTGTTACGGAATTACTGTGGGGTTGTTTTTGTCTCTGACAAGCCAGATTTCAGAGCAACTGGTAGAGCTTCCTAATCACTGCCATGGACAATCCTGAGCTCTAACAGTGTTTTCTACATAGTCTTCTTGGTTTCCCCAGCTGCTTGCTTTCCTTCTTTCTTTCTTTCTTTCTTTCTT
>VWZE01018031.1:68176-96257 GCA_013396675.1 Eubucco bourcierii | reverse complement strand
TTTTTGTTTTTTAAAATGGCATGCTACCAGGAGACGGACTGAAAAAAGAAAAAGTCCTTTAAAAGCTGAACCTCTCTTAGGTTACGACCACATCTGCATCCCTCCCCTCTGCTTTCCCCCCTGCCCGCTTCTTAGAAATGTTCTATTTAAATAACGTTTTGGCTGAGGTGCTGCGGCTTGGAGTTAAATGTAACGAACCATTTATCCCATCTATATTTGTTGAATAAAAGGCGGGGAGCAAGCCTGCCTCTTTCCGTATTAGTGATTTTGTATTTCGTTTGCATTTCTTTATGTGAGTACCTAAAAGTACTCGTCTGGCTTCTTAAAGTGACCCCATCACGAATGGGGAAAACTGACATAGGGAAGACCCAGAAGATTCTTGGGTTTGGTGGTTTTTTTTTTTTTTTTTTTTTTTGCTTGTTGTACTTTATTTTATTTGAACTCAGTTCTAGGTCTGTAAGAACAGACCCAGTTCCCTGTGCCCTGACCACATGCTTCATCCCCTAACCGCTTGCCCTGCAAAACCCAGAGCTCAGCTAGTGCGTTCCTGAAAGGTGCCAAACCAGTCTAACTCGAGCTTAACAATGTGCTAGGTAATGGGATTTCAAACTTGCATGCATTTTTAAAGTCTAGAATACTATTTCTCAACCTTTTTTGCAGCTGAACTTGGTTATAAAAGGCGAGCCTGCCAGACCTGGCAGTGCCTCTATGCCCTTAGTGGTCTGGGGCTCTGCCCTGCTCTGATGGGGTGCTGCTGGTTTGGACATGGATGACACAATGTGTGCTGGCTGGAAATCCAGATAAAGGCATTGCTGCTACAAGCCTCAGGAGCTGGTAACGGGTTGCCTCCTGAGTAGAGGCATCTTGCTTGTCTCCCCCAGTCCCCCAGCAGTCTCGCCTACCTTCCACCCATGTATCTTTCCCAGCAGTAGAAGAGCATGCTGCCGGTGCTACCAGTAAGAAAATAATTCTTGGCGGTGTTCCCAGGGTCATTCCGGGTCTCCTACAGAAGCAGTCTGTTAATGCCTTTCTCCTAATCTTCAGCACTTTGTGGTTCCCTCTCGTTAGTTTTTAAAGCAGTTGTGCTTTGTGGTGGTGTCGAGACCCTGCTGTGACAGAAACGTCTGCTGCCACACGGGTCTCGCATGTTGGTCTTCTCAGTTCAGTATCTTCCAGCTAGTTTATGCTCGTGGTGTAGCCCCGAGATGAGTCTATGAGGAAGTTGATACGTTTTACAGTTTTGTTTTATTTATTTATTTAGTATGTATTTTTTGAACCTCTGGGACTCACCTGGTTTGTGTTGGGGGTTGCTCCTGGGATAGCCATGAGAGGAGCTTTTCATGCCGTTAGCCTGTAGTTGGCCGAAAGATAAGAAATGGGGAACGTTAGCATCCAAAATAAGCTGACATTCTACTACAGCCAAGAAGCTTGGAGCTGTAACTCCGTACTACAACCATATTATCTTTACTCTCAGAGAAGTTTGCCACTTCCAGTCTGAAATGTGGTTGTTCTGGCACTTTGCCCTTCCCTGCCCCAGCATATGGTATTTAGTGAACTGAAAGATTTCTGCCTCATACCTATTTCTTACAGAATTTATTTTTCTTTTCACTTTATAGATTCTTTTAAGTCTTCTGATGAGAGAAACAGTTAAGGGCAGTCAAACTTCTACAATTCATAAATCTGTACAAGAAAATATATACAGGTCATGCAGCAAACTCCTGCATGTGTGTGGTTGTATTCCTGGACTTTCTAATTAGTGTAATTGGCTTTTTCCTCAAGAACATAGGTTGTCAGTCTGGTGAGCACCAGTGCAGAAGCAAAGTTGACAGCATGAATAAATGTTTGTAGCGTGAGGATCTTAATTCCTACAAAATAGCATTAATTATATAAAAGTCTCAGAGCCTCTATATAGCTGAATAAAACAAATTACTCTCCACCATGCTTTTCTTCTCGGTGTAGTTTGCCACTCCTTTCAATGGGAAAGATGTGAAGGAAGGTGGAGTGACTGGCAGTTTGGGATGTCCTGGGAAGGAGATCCCCCTCACTCTCCACCAAGCATGTCACTGCAGTGGGTATTGTGTGGAAATGAAGTGTCCCGATTTGTTTGCAGTAGCCTTTAGTGCACAGCAAATAAATAGCAGAGGAAGGCAGCAGACCTCTGTGTAAATCTCAGCTGTGCAGAACACCAGCCAGGCAAAGCTTTTCTCAAACATGTTGCACAGAGGACGTGTGCCAAGGTGATCAGCTCTGTGCTGCTGAACGGTATGAATTGAGCAGTGGAGGATCCTTTGGAAACAGGAATATCAAAAGCCGTGTTGTTTACGGTGAAGGTTTAGTGTCCCTGTGTGATCTGTCCCTGGAGATGGAAGGTATGTGGGAAGAGGGAAGTTCTTCAAACAAGACGGTGGAAATAGGAGCCTCTGGATACACAACGGTAACAGGCCATCTACAGGCAGGAATGTTGGCGTGGCAGCGAGCAGATATTTGTAGTTTCCAGTGGCAATGTTGCATTTTTATCAATTTATTCTAAGCACCTCTTTGCAGAATTAAACTTGGGAGCTCCCTCATTCTGTTGGGTTATAGACATCCAGGAGGAGGGAAAAAAAACCACATTAAATGTGATTTGTTGTGAAATTTATAACGGCATTGGAGAGATTAGTTGCCTTTCAGAAGTGCTGCTGTGGATGTTAAATCTGTGCTCTGCTCTGGATGAGAGGTGACAGTGGTGTTAAGCAAGTACATAAGAAAAGCTAAGTCTGTGTTTAAAGTCTGTTTCTGAGCAGGAATATACCCTAGAGGTCCCAGGTAGTGTGGCTTGGAGCAAATCTCCACAGTGCTTTTTAGTTGGGTTGCCTTCAGCTTGGAAGTTAAAGAATACAGCTTCTCTAGTGACATGCTGTCAGTCTTTGATCTAAAGAGTGCTTTGTTTATGAGTAAATTGTGTTGTTTGTTAACATGTAACAGACAAAAAACCAACTGCAACACCAGCTGTATAAGAAACATTGGTTGTTTGTATTTCTAGTGGTAACAGCTTACAATGGTGGTATATACTGAAAGTTACCATTTGGATACTCTGCTTATTAAACTCTGGCTGTGTATATTGTTTATTTCTGTAATAAGAAGCTACAAAATAATTCCTAAGTAATTGAGTATATATTTTATATATGGTGGTTTTTTTTTTTTTTTTGAAGAAGAAGAGAAAGATTTCAGCTAATGCTTGCTTGTGGCATTTGCATGTTCTGGCATCAGCTTCTAGATCTTCTAGAAGCTGCTCAGTGGAGCAGCAAGATGGATTGAGGAGTAGAGTTTCTGCTGTTACGTGTTGGGTTGGGTTTGGTTTTGGGTTAGATTTAGGGTAACTGAAGTTAAACACTTGAATCTTGAGGTGAAAGTGCTGGGCTTGTCTGATTTCTTTGAGAGTTAGTGTACAGCTATTCTGTGGCAGCAATGCAAATACCTTCAAGCATGCTTTATATGCAAGTCTCTTATTGCCTCATACGTAATTATGGTCATTCCTATTATTAGATCCTTGCAAAGAGCTCTAATAATAGATCGTATGTCTGCGTATATGTATTTAAATATACACTTCATGGTTTCAGGAATGTTTCATATGGAATGTTTTGAGAAGAGAAAAAAAGAAACAACTCTCAAGAGGCTGTTAATAAAAACTTCAATAAGCAACAATTTTAGATGACCCTTGTCACCCTCACAGATCCTTGGGATGCTGTGGACAGATTTCCCAGTGCTTTAAATGTAAACTGGCAAAATACTGAGTGTGTTCTGCTTAGTTTGTAGCTTGTTCTACACAGCTGTGTCAATTTTACATGGTGGCTCCCTGTTCCTCATCCACCCACTAATAAAATGCTAACATTTACAATCTAAATCCCCAAGTTATCTTTTGCCCCAAGTGTTTCTGCAGGATCTTTTAGTCAAGCCTGACGCTGGGGCGAAGTAAGACAGTGTGATTATTTTGGACCTTGGTAGCAGATACACCGTGGGAGCAGAGAGTTATCTTGATTTGTTTCAGGATCACCTCAGTGTTTTCCTTCAGGGTAAGATCAGTTTGCTGCTAGAATTTATTCCACTGTACAAGTCATCTTTATTGTGGCAGTGTGTGCCTGTTGAGTGGCAATTCATATAATGTAAGTGACCTTATGCTTGCTGACTCGTGAGCTGATGTAGGTGCGTTGTTAAGTGTTATGCAGTGCTCTTTGCTTGCTGTTTATTTATTGATGTGGAATAATGCAGCAGAGAAAGCAGGATGGTGGCATTTGTGGATAATGAGAGCATTGAATAGGTTTCCTTCTGGTCAGTCTGTAGTTCTTGCCGACTCACTTAGCGTCAGCTCGCAGAAGAGAAGGAATTGCTTTCAGTGTCTTGCTGCTAGTGAATGTGTGGCAAACAGAAGCGTCACTTCATGACAGTAAATGACTCTTCATGACAGGGGACCTGATAGTAGCCTTCCAGTATCTGAAGAGGACCTACAGGAAGGCTGGGGAGGGATTATTGACAAGGTCTTGCAACGACAGGACAAGGGGCAATGGGTTTGAAGTGGCAGAGGGGAGATTTAGACTGGATGTTAGGAGGAAGTTCTTTCCAGTGAGGGTGGTGAGGCACTGGAACAGGTTGCCCAGGGAGGTTGTGGCTGCTCCCTCCCTGGAGGTGTTCAAGGCCAGGTTGGAGGAGGCCTTGAGTGTCCCTGCCTATGTTGGGGGGTTGGAACTAGATGATCCTTGAGGTCCCTTCCAACCTTACCATTCTATGATTCTAATTAACAGAGCACGAGCGACACAGTTGGAACTGCAGAGGTTGGGGATCGTTAGGGGTGTGTAATGGCTGAATAGTGGTTTTTGTCTGTAGGTACTGATAGAGGTGGTGAGGTTGAAAAGCAAAAGCACACCTTGGGCTTGACTTCACGAAGTCTTCAGCGTGACTTAGAATTTTGCCTTTTATTTGAAGTTTTAGTATTGGGAATAATGGCTTAGATTGAAGTGGAAAGTGGGAAAAATTCCTGCTTTTTGACAAGATAAGGCAAATTGGGATGTAACATATCTGATTCTTCTAGGTCAGTTTCAACTGGATGCAGGTGTGAGACCCATCTGAATACCTTCATGTGTGTGGTCTTCTGTTCTTGTAGCAGAAGGGTGGTTACACAGGTGGTGTTTCTTTCAGTTCTGTGTTTGGCTGGTTTGAGCAGTTAAAATGTTGGTCTTGTTTGCTCCAGTTCTTAACTGACTTCATTTAACAGGCATTAATATCATAGAATGCTCTGGGTTGGAAGGGACCTCCAAAGGTCATCAAGTCCAATCCCCCTTGCAGTCAGCAGGGCATCATCAAGTAGACTGAATCCATCCACCCAATATTTTGTTCTTTCATGGGATACTCTAAAGCTCTGAGGAAATGATTTTGTAGACTGATTCCACGGAATACCTTTGTATTAAAAATAATAATAAAAAAAGGGAGGGGGGAGTAGAAAAGAAACTGTTGTTTTCCACTCAAACACGTTGATGCTGTTCCTGTAGTAATACAATGCTACCTTTAACTGTGGCTGCCTTGGAAATTGTGTCTTTTAGGGTGAGAAGTTTGTTCCTATTTAGTCCCACTGACTGAAGGATGACAACACTTTTTTTGAGGGCTACTTTTCACTCAGTCATCTCCTGAGCTGGGCAGAGGGACACTCAGTTGCTGTCAAATCTTCTGCTTTGGCAGGTTAACTAGGAAATTTGTTTTCAAAACCTGCCCGAGGAAGGCAAGAGCTCCAAGTCATTATTTTCTGATGCTGGAAAGCATGAGAAGATGTGGCATCTCAAAGAAAAGCAAGTGATAGGAAACAACTGTTTCTTATGCTGGATTCCTACAGAATTGACTTCTGCTTTTATGAGTTTTCCTATTCCTATGACTTCTGCTTTCCTTGGTGTCCCACTTGTCCATCCTTTCTTTAGCATGCTTATTCATTAGCTGCCTGTTGCTTCCAATACTAAAGATTATTCCTTTTTAAAAAATCTTTCTGTGGTTTGTGTTCTTCTGTTGGCTGTGTGGTTGTTTAAGGTGATCCTCAGCCATGCAACAAGGTAACTTCCAGTCTTTGCACCCAGGACTAGAGACTGGGGATACAGCATTTGGTGTTGCAGGAGGAGTGTCCCTCCCGAGGAGCCAACACCATCTGACAATTTGTGTGTCTGGGGAGCTGAGCAACAAGATACACAATACTTAATTTGGCACAGTGTTTGCTCTGCTGGCTTGTCTTGAATGCTTCAGATGTGGATGAGGGAGGGGCTGCAAATCTGTGTTTGTGGCACACTGCATTCCCTTCTGTCCTCTGTCCTTTTTCTTCATGCTCTTGTTCACGCAGTGGGTGTGATGTGTGGCCTCTGCATGACTAAAAATGCAGGCACGTGGACATGAAGCTGGGGTATGTGAGGAACGTGTCCATCCATGAGTGTGGTGGGGCTGTGCCCAGCGTTGCAGCCAAAGTGACTTGTCTTGCCACTAAGGTGGGTACAAATGACACAGGAAAGCTGTGGTATATAGTCCCTGAGTACTTAAGAGGAGTCTAAGTGGTCTGATGTGGCAGGATCACAGGGCACTGCTTTTGGATCATAGGTTGAGTCATTGTTGATGGTACCTCCCAGTCTTTTAGGCAGAGAAAATCCACGGGTATCTTCAAAAACTGGTTTTGAGAAATGATCTAATATGAGATGTCCCTGCCCACAGCAGAGGGGTTGGAACTAGATGATCCTTGTGGTCCCTTCCAACCCTGACTGATTCTGTGATTCTAACTTGTTTGGTAAGGGTGTTCATGGATGAAGGGAGAAAGAAGGCATGAGAAATCAGAAATGTAGTGAGGTGGCCTCATGTTTGGCCATCATGTCTAAGAAGGACAGAGATGGCAACATTGGAAGGAGTTAGGCTGCAAGGGACTTACAGCACTGGAAATGATCTATGGAGAGCTTAGACTTGCAGGCTAACCCAGAAGCAAGCTGAGCTGCAGGAATACTGGTAGTGTTTATTGGCAAGAGAAAGGGATGGCAAAAAATGTTGACAATCCAAATGAAAGTAAGTTTTCAGGCTGAGCTGTCAGCCTGCTACGGATGGTGGTTTTGGGATGTTTGTATTGATATCTAAGCATGTATGTACATTGTTTCCTCTTAAACGTGGTTTGGAGGAGGAGAGAAAATGACATTCATGTCACAAATGATCCCCTCTATAAACTGGAGTCTAACAGCACTTAGGATTCTGGACCAGTGGAAGATGACTTGGTAGCTGAGAGAGTGGTCTGCTGCTTGCTTGCTTTGTGCATCGTGACCCTTGCAGGCGTTCAGTTGTGCTTTAAAAAGTTCAAGCCTGTTTTGTACCAGCAGGAAACATATGTTAGATGCTTGAAGGTAAAGGGTTAATTTTATAGCAATTCAACAAATATAGTGATACTTTCATAAGTCTAGCTTGTTTGGGGCTGTTTTCCTTGGGCTCTTCTCCAACCTGGTGTTCAGGGGAGGTTTGGGTTGGCTATTAGGAAGAAGTTCTTCACAGAAAGAGTGATTTGCCATTAGAATGGGCTGCCCAGAGAGGTAGCAGTCACTGTCCCTGGAAGAGACTCAATATGGCACTTGGTGCCATGGTTTAGTTGTTTAGGTGGTGTTGGGTGATGAGTTGGACTTAATGATCTCAGAGGTCTTTTCCAACCTGATTAATTCTGTGATCCTGTTTTGTTTGAAAAAGAGGAGGTTGAGGGGAGACCTCATCACTGCCTACATATGCCTGAAAGAACACTGTGGAGAAGTTGGTGTTGGTCTCTTCTCAGAGATAATTAGTGATAGAACAAGAGGGGATGGCCTCAAGCTGTGACTGGGTAGGTTTAGACTGGACATTAGGAAAAAAGTAGTAGACAGCAAGAGTGGTCAGGCATTGGAATGGGCTGCTCAGGGAGATGGAGTCACCAACTCTGGATGCATTTAGAAGTCATTTGGATGTGGTGCTTGGCGATATGGATGAACCTTGTAGAGTAGGGATATGGGTTGGGCTTGGTGATCCTGAGGGGCTTTTCCAGTCTGAATGTTTCTGTGTGATTTCTCACTGTTCCCTAGCCAGAAGCTGGTGATTCAGGTGGTTGTAGATCCTCTCCTGGTCTCTGGTAATACTGATGAAAATGACTTTGAGAATAAGCAGAAGTGAAGCGTATTTTTCTGCTTCTTCTGTGTTTCACTTATGTTCAAGCAGGTATATGGCTTACACTGGTAGTTCCTCATGACATAACTTTGTATTTGTATGGTGTCCTCTGGGTTGACTTGTTGTAAGACTAAGTTACATCATAATTCAGCAGAACCTCTGAACAAGAGAAACCAAACAAACAATCGGAAACCGTAAGGGACCAAACCAAAATGACTTCATGTTGTGTATCCTGGTTAACTTCAGATGTTGTTGAGGTAATATTCCTGAGTTCTGAACATAAGACACTACTGTATGGATTTCACAAGAGACGTAGGCAGTGTCTTGTTGCATAACTTCAGCTGTACTGGGAAGGGAAAGTGCCTTGATAAGTTAGCAGCTTATGGCTCATTAAGGTTTTTGCTATTGTATGATCCAGCTTTGCTTCATGAGGGTCTAGGACTTGGCGTGGCACACATGGGCTGCACTATTGATAGCTAACTGCTGCACAAGTCACATTCTGAGATTGTCAACAAAGCTTTGCAGATCTTGGGGCAAAGTTGGACTAAGTGGTTTGAGTTGCTAACATGGCATATGCTTATGTCCTGCACAGTCAACCTTTATCTTTGTCTTGTGTATCAGCTGGTGGCAAATATACTTATTTGCCTCTACTCTGCACATATTTATTTTTGCAACTCCATATGCTGCTCTAACAGACCTTTATTGTTGCTTATTAAGTTCATTGGTGTTTTCAGTGAGAGCACAAAAGATAAACATCCTCTATGACTGCATTAGAAATGCAAGGCAAACTTTTTGTAGCGCATTGGAAGCCCTTTTGTGAGGACAGCATGCACTGCTGTACACCCACAGCTGCTGGCACATCTGAAGCAGAGAATGGTCTCGTTACCGAATTTAAATGTCTTCTCCCCACAAACTCTGGTGCGTGGTGTTTTATATCTTACCCTTTCCCCCGATGGTTAACAGGGCTGGACGTGCTTGTCCAGATGTTCCAGCTGCCTTCTTCAGTGGGCAGGAAATGGTGATGGGGTGGAAATTAGGCAATCCTACAGAGTGCAACGAAAAGGGTCTCTGATCTCTTCCACAGCAGCCACTTCTGGCTTCTGGATGAAACCTAAGAGTCAAGTCATTCAGATGCTTGTGTAACCACAATCTGTTTAACGTAGGAGATGTCTGTGCTTGGATTTTTATGCATCTGAATAGGTCGCTTCAGTGGCTGTGTGAGAGCTGCTATGTTACTGCAAAGGCAATATTTGTGGATATAAAATGCTTTCACTTCCTTTTGGCATCTCTTGATCTTGCAGTTAAACAGGATGATATTATGCTCTGAGAAGCTGCTATAAAAAGGTTTTCAGTTTCTTCCACCTTCTGGGCTATTGCAGTATTGTCTGTGTTAGCAAATCTGGGTCCTTCCTTGTCTGTCGTAATAAAACCTTATTTGTTCCCCTGCCCCTTTGTTTTTTGAGATTTTTCTAGGCTTTTGTAGAGTCAGAAAGGTTTAGGTTGGGAAAGACCTTTGAGATCACTGAGTCCAATCAGTTTCAATGCATCCTGCGTTGTAGAGTTAGTGTAAAGGGACACAGGTGAGTGGATAAATGCTTGTGATATCTTATGAAATGTGAGAATTGGAAGGCAGAAAGTAGGGATATGAGGACAATGAAAATAATAATGAAGGGAATAGTTTGCAAGTAGATCAAGCATATGATTTGTGACTTTGCCATCTTTTAACGTGGTGTTCTCCAAGTGAAAGATGAGCAAATACAATAATATGTTCTCTTACGTGATTGAGTTTACTTGAACAGTGATAATCCTGCCTTGGGGCAAATTTGATATATCCTTGTTAGAGGCAGTGACGTGGTTTTAGTGCAGCTGCAAAACTGTGGGCTGGGCAGGGCTCTGAGGTGTTCCTTTATGGCTGTGAGCTGGCAACGTGGCAGTAGGAGATCTGCCCTTTCACTTCAGGAGGGAAAAGCAAAGCTTTGGCCCAGTGCCTGGTCCAGGCTCAGATGGAGAGAAGAAAGTATATGGGGGAGGGCCAATGGGATCTGTCAGCTTTCCTCCTCTTTTGCCCACAGGATAGTTATTTTTCTTTAATGATATCAAAAGTATCTTAATTAGGTATTAGTGTCCTGACTCTCTAGACCAGGTGAGATGGCCTTTCAGGACTTAGAATCATAGAATAGTAAGGTTAGAAGGGACCTCAAGGATCGTCTAGTTGGGACAGCTCCCACTAGTACAGGTCACTCAAGGCCTTATCCAACCTGGCCTTAAATAAATCCAGAGAGGGAGCAGCCACAACCTCCTTGGGCAACCTCTGCCAGTGTCTCACCACCCTCACTGCAAAGGTCTTCTTCCTAACATCCAGCGTGAATCTCCCCTCTGCCAGTTCAAACCCATTGCCTCTCATCCTGTCATTACAAGACCTTGTCAATAGTCCCTCCCCAGCCTTCCTGTAGCCCCCTTCAGATACTGGAAGGCTACTTTAAGGTCTCCTGGAAGCCTTCTCTTCTCTAGGCTGCAGAGCCCCAACTCTCTCAGCCTGTCCTCATAGTAGAGCTGCTGCAGCCCTCTGAGCATCTTTGTGGCCTCCCCTGGACTCATTCCAACAGTTCCATGTCCTTCCTGTGCTGGGGGCTCCAGAACTGCCCATAGGACTCCAGATAGGATCTGATGAGAGCAGAGTAAAGGGGCAGAATCCCCTCCCTTGCCCTGCTGGCCGCGCTTCTGGGATATGTATGCATTCTGATCACCTGTGTTAGTGGAAGATGGATAAGTTTGAGATGGTGGGGCTGTGGGAGAAGGTTACAAGCATGAGTGGGAGTGTAGAAAGCCTTTCTCTTCAGCTGAGATGGAAAAATATTTAACAGGAGAAAAAAAAAAAAGAGCTGCAATGAACTTTACTATCTCTAAATCCATCGGAGATGTAAACACTGTGGAGGCGTTCAGGACTGCTGAAGCCAAAAGGCAGTGTCAGCAGATGGATGCAAGCTGTCAATAAATAAAAACTTGTGCAGAATGTGATCAAACAGCTTTGTCCCAAACCAACCCAGCTATCCAAACAGGAGACATCTTGTGGCAAACAGAAAGACCCACATAATTTTAACGTACAGAGCTTTAATGTAAGGCTGTGCAGGACTACGTGGCTGTAGTGATTCAATGTCTTTCAGTGGCAGACTGATTGCAAGGAAGCAGCAGAACAGAAAAGCACCTTCTGCCTTGGTGAAAAGAGTTGAGGTGACTCCTTTGGCCTGTCTCATTGGAGGCATCATTTTCCCAATGAGAAAATAGAGACAAAACACTGACTCTGCTGTATTTAGTTTGTCTTTTGGTTTTTTGAAGTTTTTTGGGGGGGGTTTGGATTGGTTTGTTTTCCAGGTGACACTCCTGTAGAGCATGAGGAGTGATATAAAATCTTATTCCAAAGACTAAGGATCTAACCAAACCAGTTTCCAGAAGGTTCTGCATCAGTGCATCACACCAAAAAGATCTGAGAGTTTTTTTTTTTCTAGACAAAACCCTGAGGTTTATCCACAAAAGCAGACCAATCTGGATGTGTTCCTGTGCTTCCTGAGCTAGATTCCAAGGCCCTACTCTAGCAGGGGGGTTGGACTCAATGATCTGTGGAGGTCTCTTCCAAGCCCTTACACTCTGTGATCCTATGATTTGTTGCAACAGCAGAAGTTATAAACCTAATCCTTCATGAAAATAGTAATTCCACACCCCCCCCTTGTTTTTTTCCAATTCTGCTTGCACCTGAAGTAGTTATCTTCTATGCATGTGTGGTGGCAGCTCTCTTGGAGTTCCTGTAGTACACCTTAGCAGGTGATGTGCCAATTCATAGAACAGCTCAACTGCCTGGTTTTGATTTAAATTACTTGTTCTCCTTCACCATTTTAGCTACCTGTCCCAATACCTCAGTTTCTTCTCTCTTTGAAACCCATCTCTGCTCTTCATTTCTCCTGCTGTAAGAGATGAGCTTTTATGTTCTCTGTACCAAGAAGTGTCAGGAAAGATCTTGGTTTTTTTCTTGTGAATGCCTTGAGGCAGAGACCGTGTTACACTGAATAGCAGCACCAAGCCTCCCTGGCACAGGATATCCAAATAGGCTGGATCTGTAGCAAGGCTTTCCCCCAAGCAGAGGTGTATCTGAGCTTCTCCCTTGGACAGGGCATCCCCAGCAGCACCCCTGACCTGCATCTCTGCTGTGTTGTTTGAATCCTGTTGTTTGAACCTGAAGTTCTGTGTGTGCAGAGCTGAGTGGTGTTGGTGCTGAACCTGGTATGGCTGTGATCATGGTGGAACTTCACTCCTATTTCCTGATAATGATGCTTGATTTTATTTGTAGAATAAAATGACATAGCTTCAGGAAAGGAGATAGACAACTTTCAGACACCTTTGAACATCAGGTCAAACAGTAAAGGTGCTTTCCAAAACCACTTTATGAAAGCGATGTAGCACACTTATCAGACTAAAGCCCAGAGGTTTATATCCAACATTTACTATTGATGATCTCTAGGAAGGAGTGTGTTAACTTCAGGATAATCACAAGCTTCAAAGCAAAGTCAGGATACAAGATCAACTTTGTTTATGCTTTGGCTTAGGAGGGGAGAGAAAGTAAACCCACATTTCTGAAATCAGCATCTTGTTAAATGTTTTAATTTCAAAACCTCTGGATGGATACATCCCGATGCAAGATGGAGGTTATCCTGAAATGCAATGCAAAAGCTTTTTTTTTTTTTTTTTCTTAAAAAAAAAAGAAATAAATTAGTGAACAGCTGTGCAATGTCCAAGTGAAAATATTTTCAGTGACATGGAAAAGGAGAATCTAAACTGGGTCACCTGCACCCTCAGATGTGGCTGTACAAACAGCAAATTGCTGGTTCCGCTTGCACGAGTGCTGTGGAAAAGGGAAAATCAGCATGTACTGAAGGTATTATCTAGCTAATTGCTTGATAGCTACACTGAAGTTGCTTTAATAGTGGCCTCTGGTGTTCCCTTTCTCAGCAGAAAGGGTTTTGTCAGGCAGTAGTTAATGTTTCGTGGAGAGAGGAGGATGCAGTGAGTCGTCCTGCAGTCTTTCATCTGAGTGTTTTCTTCTTACAAGGAGGAGTCACAGGAACTTGTTGACAAAGCTGTTTTCTGTGATTGAACTGAGGTTTTGTTTTGTTCCAGAGTCAGGTTTTACTTAACTGAGACACTGTTGATAAATATATTTAAGCTTGTTTGGTGTCCTTTCATTTCTGAGTTACTAGAGGGGAAAATTTGTTTTAATTGTCTTTTATGCTAATACAGAAGAAGTGGGAGCTTGTTTCCATCCATCAGTGCTGGAGACATGAAACAAAAGCCAAGCAAACTCCCAGATGGTTGCAGCTCTTGGATCCCAGCCACTGCCCAATTCAGTGTGCCTGCCTCTATCATTTAACAGCTTACAAAACAGCTGTCTGCCTGCCTTGGAGGCATGGACTTTGCCTTCTTTTAGCAACCGGTTGAAGGAGGAAGGTGCAGCAGTGTGGTGGGACAGAAATGGTCCCAGTGGTGTCCTCAGGCTTTGGCCAAGGCTCCTTGCCAGCAACGTAAAGACTGCCTAGTGAGTTCTCCAGGGTTATAAAACACCCAGCTGTTGACTTTTAAAGTCGTGTGTCTGGGCAGCTGAGGAGTTGGATGGGTGGGAGGATGAGCTGTATTGACAGGGGGAACAATGGTTTCACAAGCACACACACGTACTCCCTGCACCCCCCTTTCGGGGCAGTGGGTGTGCACTATCTGCAATCCTCTCACTAATTAAAAGTCACAATAAGCCAGTGCATTTAGAAGTTGGGGGGGGTTGTTAATTTAAAAAAGTCTCTGGCTGGGGAGTTAATGAAACTCCTGGGAAAGACGTCCAGCATTGTGGTCGCTTGCTCAGTTGCGCTCGAGTTGGTGTGAACTGCACCAGAGTTGATTTTATTGTTCTGCTGGGATTTCAACAAGGAAAGGGTTCAAGTGGGCAGTAGGAGCTAACTCCACTTCAAGAGGTGAAAGTGCTGGTAGGAGAGCAGGACCTGACATGTACTGGGGAAGAGGGTGCAGAGGGACCATCCTGGGCTGGGCAGGTTGGCAGGGTAAGGAGCACAAGCAGCAGCATGATCTCATAGAATGGGAAGGTTGGAAGGGACCTCAAAGATCATCTAGTTCCAACCCCATAGGCAGGGACACCTCCCACTAGTACAGCTCACTCAAGGCCTGGTCCAACCTGGCCTTGAACACCTCCAGGGAGGGAGCAGCCACAACCTCCCTGGGCAACCTGTACCAGTGCCTCACCACCCTCACTGGGAAAGAACTTCCTCCTAACATCCAGTCTAAATCTCCCCTCTGCCAGTTTAAACCCATTGCCTCTTTTCCTGTGGGATTTTATTTAATGGTGATGTGAGTAGCTGGGGATTGTGGTTTAGCTTTAGTCCCACAAACTGTTAAGCAGTTGCTAATTTAGGGAGGTCCAGATGAAAAAAAAGTGCAGTGAGAAGTTGTAATTGTTGCTGTGGACAGATGCTGTGAACTGATAGTTGTCATTAGAGGCTCTCAGTTTTAGTAGGAAATAATTGAATAATCGTTGATGAATGACCAATGTGGTGATTCTTTGCTCTCAGAGATAGCAGAGCACCTAACAGAGGTGAGGCATTTCATTATCCTTGTTTTACAGCTGAGGAAACAAGACACAGAGGTGAAATAACTGGAGATGCTTTGTTTGTTGGGGCTTGCTTCAGTTCAGGCTGACCTAGAAATCCTGTTAGTGGTCTGCGTGTGTCCGGGGGCTTCCCTCCCCAACATAAGACTTGACAAGCCTCCTGGCAGTGCCTGTGTGTGGTTTGAGCACCTCTGAGTCTCTCCCAAAGGTGGAATGCTGGCAGTTTAATGTGGCAAGAGGGCAATAATGATTTCCCTTCTCTTTCGTGTATTATGTTGTATCTGTAGGGAGCATTTGCAAAAGGCTGACTTGTTGTGAGCGAGGGGAACAAAAATGGGTTTCTTAAAAATGCCAGCTTGGTTCTGCAGGCTAATAAAATCGTTGGTAAGCAGTACAACATTCATTTAATTTAGTAGGGTTAGAGTTCCTTTATAGAATAGATGAAGTTATCCTGGCCTGCTTGTAACTTTTATTTCTGCTGAGCACATAAAGTCGTATTTCCCTAAGAGGAGGAAATACTGCTCACTTCCTCTGGCTGATCCCATCTCCTCCAGTAGCTAATCTTTGGATTTTTGTTTTTTAATGTTGTGCCCAACTCTGCTTTGCCTGGCTCCTGCTTCTGCTCACTGCTTCTTGTTGTTCTTTAATGTCTGATCCCTGTTGGCCCCGGGACCATAGAAAATAAATCTTGCAGCGTGCTGGTAAGTGCTGCTGGTGTGGCACGCATCGGGCGCTTGGGTACATCCACACCCGTGACAGGGCTGCTTCGCAAACAGCGTTATCAGGGCTCAGATTAAAGCACGGGCAGTTAGCTGGCCAGCTCTTAATAATAGCTTCCAGAGATTTCATCTTGATTGTGCAGGGCTAACTCTTTTTATCAGTGTTGCATGGGACTAAGTCAAACACTGGCTAAACACATGCTAACACAGATATCTCTCCAACCAAAGGTGTAAACTCGTCAGAGAGTGCACTTGGATTTGTTTGACAGAACCTGTTTTATATAAAACAACAGCGCTAATTCCTTCCCCCATATCTTTTAATTCCTTGTCACTGGAATCCTACATTCACTTTTCTTTTATCTGAAAGCTGTGCCTTACTAATGGGATGTAGTCTTGCTGGTCATCTTGCTTCCCTCTCAGCTACTGGTGCTGAATCAGCAGGGTCTCCCTTCCATCGCCCTACGGTGCTGTGTCCTGTTGTTGGCAGAAGGTCAGGCGTTTCCTTTAAAGCCTTGAATCAAAAACTTATGGTAAATTCAGCCCCAAAACCTTAATTCTGCAACTGATAATAATTGGCAACTGCCATAATTCTGCAACTGATTTGCCATTAATCAGTCTGTACGGTGCATCTTTTACCTCTGCAAATAGAGTGGAGAAATTTATTAAATGTTTTGTTTTCTTGCATCATTTCCCTTGTATTTCACTTCTGGTTTGCAGTGGGATTATACCACTCTTAAATTGCAGTCCTTCCAATCTTATTTTCAAAAGCATCTCATTTTCTGTTTTTCTACAAGTCATGATTAGTTTACCCAACTTGTTTAGACTTAAACTTTTAAGTGAAATCAAAACTTTTTGCAGTTCTACTTCACTTTCATCACTATCAGTTCTTATTCCCCTCCTCGACCTGTTTTTATATTGCATTATGTTTACAGTGTTTTGATTTTACTGTGAAATCAGGACAGGTCTTTAGCCCAAGTTTCTCTCTTTTGAATAAGGGAATCATCATTTCTTTTTTATAGTTGTCTTACAAAAAACAAAACCCCCAAAACCAAACCAAACAACCCAAACAAACAAAAACTTAAATGGACTTGCAGTTGTAATCCATGTTAATTTTCTTTTAAGTTGGTTTTTCTCAGTGCTCATCAGTTTTGGGAAGACAGCATTTGTTCTTTTTAAACTACATGTACTAACTCAAATTAATCTCTCTCTAATAGTCTTTGACTGTTGTGGTGCTTCAAAAGCTCTCACAGGATGATCCTGACTGGTTCTGAGAAGATGAAGCTTCCAGCTGTTGGCTGTTGAGCCTGCAGAAGCCAAGAGGATAGGAAAACACTGAGATTTCTTCACATACCTCATATAGGTTGTGTGTATATGGTGTAGGGAAGTTTTGTTTGCTCTTGAGCTGTGTTTGAATTCCCTTTGTGGTGTAAATCAAATAATTCTCTAAGCACATTGCAGGCAGAGGGGGAAGGAAACGGTTTCACAAGTGTTTGTCCTGCAGAACTTGGCAGACCACCTCGGTGAAGTAGTTAAACATCATGATATTAAAAAAGGAGGTGCTGCAGTTCAGCTCCGTGTGTGTATTGGTAGATAAAATACTACAGAGGTACATCAAACTGGGAGTTCCTGCCCTGATTACACAGCTCCAAGTCAGTGCTGTTACTGAAAGGTCAGGCCTGCCCACTGCTCCCTTTAGTGGTATCACTTCTCTTGTTCTGGCTTGGGGAGTTAGACCTTAGGTTGATCTGGAATTCAGCCTCAGATGTGACTCTCAGTGCTGCTGGGTGAGTTCTGTCCTGGCGCAGGCAGAGGGGCAGTGGTAGGAGGTCCAGTGTAGCTCTGGGTGCTGGCCTGGTGTGGAGCTTGCTTCAGCCTTTTCTGACTCTGTGCTCAAAACAGCCAAGCTGTGGCTTTCAAGCTGATGGTGTGTGATCCCTCCTCCTGTGCTGGCTGTTTCTGAGAAGTGCATGTTGTGCTGTGGGGCAGCCCTTTGCCCAGTGGCTTCCTGGTACCATGCCACCTTCCTAGCCATAGCAACACCTTCCTTCAGAGGGTGAGGACCTTCCTGCTGAGGTACATGACAGGGGAAAACTGTAGGTGCTAGATGGACAAGTGATGTGTTTTACTTCACTTTAGTGTTTCATTCGTCATGGTGTTTGAAATTGGAGTGTTGGTGATCATTCTCCCTGTCCAGTCTCATTCCCTAACCACCACTGCCCATCCTTAAGGATGTACACATCCTTAACGGTGTACATTTCTGGAGCCCCCAGCACAGGAAGGACATGGAAGTGTTGGAGTGGGTCCAGAGGAGACCACCAAGATGCTCAGAGGGCTGCAGCAGCTCTGCTATGAGGACAGGCTGAGAGAGCTGGGGCTCTGCAGCCTGCAGAAGAGAAGGCTTCCAGGAGACCTTAGAGTAGCCTTCCAGTATCTGAAGGGGGCTACAGGAAGGCTGGGGAGGAACTATTGACAAGGTCTTGCAATGAACAGGACAAGGGGCAATGGGTTTGAACTGGCAAAGGGAAGATTTAGACTGGATGTTAGGAGGAAGTTGTTTGCAGTGAGGGTGGTGAGGCACTGGCACAGGTTGCCCAGGGAGGTTGTGGCTGCTCCCTCCCTGGAGGTGTTCCAGGCCAGGTTGGAGGAGGCCTTGAGTGACCTGTACTAGTGGGAGGTGTCCCTGCCTATGGCAGGGGGTTGGAACTGGATGATCCTTGAGGTCCCTTCCAACCTTACCATTTTATGATTCTTTGATGAAGGAAAAGGGTTTAGAAGAAGGTAAGTGCAGAAGTGTTCTCCTGGTCTCCTCAATGCTCTTCTTCTATGCATGTGTGGTGGCAGCTCTCTTGGAGTTCCTGTAGTACACCTTAGCAGGTGATGTGCCAATTCATAGAACAGCTCAACTGCCTGGTTTTGATTTAAATTACTTGTTCTCCTTCACCATTTTAGCTACCTGTCCCAATACCTCAGTTTCTTCTCTCTTTGAAACCCATCTCTGCTCTTCATTTCTCCCACTGTAAGAGATGAGCTTTCTTGTTCTCTGTACCAAGAGGTGCCAGGAAAGATCTTGCTTTTTTTCTTGTGAATGCCTTGAGGCAGAGGTCGTGTTACACTGAATAGCAGCACCAAGCCTCCCTGGTACAGGATATCCAAATAGCCAATAGGTGCATCTCAGCTTCTCCTTTGGGCAGGGCATCCCCAGCAGTACCCCTGACCTGCATCTCTCCTGTGTTGTTTGAATTCCACATTACCTCTGCTTGGTTAGAGTATCTCCTAATTGCTCCCTGCTAAAATTTGGTATTTAATAGCTACTTAAAGGCAGGACTAGTATGGGAAGAAAGAGTTTATAGATAAAGTTTGGTCATTTGCTTGTTAATTAAAGTCTGTCTTTTGTCAGGGATAATTAGAGCAGCATTGCTAAGAGATAAACAAAGTTGAGACAGAATGCAGCTGAGCTGTAATCTGCTTATGTTAAAGCCTGAAATAGCCAAGGGTGTGTTTGACTTGAAGTGCTTGTCCACCAGTCTTTGACTTCTGCCCTTATGGGGGAAGGGATAGGGAGCTTTGAAGCACCACCACAACTCTAATGCTAAAACACCAAGGTGTGAATGAATAACAGAAAGGTAAAGTATCTATAGCAGAGGTAACTCTGTTGTGTGTTGCATTCTAGGCAGTGTAAAGAACTATTAGATCAACAACATCTCCTTCTAGTCATATCCTGGTTTGAAATCTCAACAGGGAGGATGCCTCCAAAAAGAAGCATGCTGAGATATGCAGCAATGTTTAAGGAAGTCTGTCTTTTTGCACCCAAGAATGTAGCTTTTGGGTGATGTTTCCCTATACATGTGTCTGTATGTTATATATTTTTATATATATGTATACACACACACACACACACAGAGACTGCACTTAAAGCAATAGACTATTTGATTGACTTCAGCTTGAGTTTATGTACATTTATCTACTCTGTGGCTACACTTTGACTCACTGCTGTTCCTCACTTGCATCATCAGAGACTTGGTTTCAGCAGTAAGCTTTATCTTGCTGGAGAGTGGGTGAATGATATTAATGTAGGCACGAGAGAGAGCAGGATGCCGGATGTGGCATGGGAAGGTCTGTGTAATGCAGAAAGAATCCCAAGCATCTTTTTGGTTAATTCTGTTTTTTAAAGGACTGCTAATGTGGCTTGCTGGGAACCTGCATGTTGAGTGCAGCTGAAAAATTCTTGATTCTTTTGAAAAAAAGCTTTCTAAAGTCTCCCAGAAAATCTTGTTGAATTGTTAATAGTTGTGCTTAAGTCAAAACACTTAAAAGACCTTTTTGTTTTGCCTTTACTGTGGATAATTCTTTGGCAAATACTGCAGCACTGAATCTGTTTTACTCCCAGTGAAAGGGAACCGTGATCCCATTCAATTATATTTATGCTTTCCTACTCAAGGACTAAACTTTAGTATGTTTGTTACATTGTACTGAAAATACCTTGTTTTTCCTAACGACTGGTTTGATTTTTACAAGGAAAAACATATTTCCACAGTATTTGCAAAGGCTGTAACAACATTTCTCTGCAAAATGTTCCTCTGCTATTTCCAGGACACACAGAAGGAATTTGGATGTCAGAGTTCTGTTACTGAAGTAGTGTTCATAGAGTTATAGAATGGTAGGGGTTGGAAGGGACCTCTGGAGATCATCTAGTCCAACCCCGCTCCTGAAACACACCTATGGTGGCTTATAATTACAGAGCAAACAAAACCAGCTTGTCAGAAATGGATGTTGGAAGTATTCATTATATTGGGCACTTAGGTTCTATGACACTGAATTTGGAATTAAACTGCCAGTTTAAACCCATGACAGGATGAGGGGCAATGGATTTAAAGTGGTAGAGGGAAGATTTAGACTGGGTGTTAAGAGGAAGTTCTTTGCAGTGAGGGTGGTGAGACACTGGCATAGGTTGCCCAGGGAGGTTGTGGCTGCTCTCTCCCTGGAGGTGTTCAAGGCCAGGTTGGAGGAGGCCTTGAGTGAGCTGTGCTAGTGGGAGGTGTCCCTGCCTATGGCAGGGGGTTGGAACTAGATGATCCTTGAGGTCCCTTCCAACCTTACCATTCTATGAAAGATGAGGAGACTTTATATCCTCTGAAATGCTACACTACCTTATTTCTTTCTTTTATATTTCCAGAGATGCCCATTTCCTGTGGTGATGAATCAGGTTAGAGTGAAAACAGGAGTTTAACAGGCATGTAGGTAGCCTTTTCTTCGATGCATATCAGCATAGCTTCATTGTTTTCAAGATGCATGTCCCTAAAACTGTTGTCAGGCTGTTAAAATGACAGTCAGTGGTCTGACAAGCTTCAATGGCTTTCGTTCAGATTCATGATTGATAATGCCAATTAATAGTCTTAGAGAAGCTGTTGAGGACAAAGAAATGCAGTCCTGGGGGTCTGAAGAAGTTTTCCCTTGATGAATTCATACCTGGCTACACCAGGTTCTCAGTAGGCTTCGTGATTTTGGAGTCTGAGCTGCTCCTTTGAGAACACAAGCTCAGGCTAGAGGGAAGTATGCAATTCATATGAATATTGCAGGAATACTCACACCCTCCCCACCCTTTTTTTCCCCCCCTCCTTATTTTTAATGTCATGTCTTCTATTGCAAAAAAAATTACCTTGGGGGAAACCTTGAATCTTGTGGAAGTTTGACAGATATCTTCAGTGGGTTGAAAAGACTTCACTGAACCTCACCAGGATGATTTTTACCATTGTGTTAGTTTCCTAACTTCCCCCCCTCCCCCCTTCAGTATTACTCAACAGTGGTATTTAGTTGGATTATTTTAGATTAAATTGGGAAGTGGCACGTTTTTTATAGGTCTGCATTGTGTTGCATGCTTGAACTGATGGTATATAATTAGACACTTCATTTTACTTCTATTTGAGATCTTTTAACTAATTAGCTACTTGGATTGCTTTATTTTGCTTTCTATTTGAGTTGATTAGACTTCTCTAAGGGTACAAAATTAAGAACATACTAATTGCACAACAGTTTTGGCACATGTAGGTTGCCTTGGTGTCACCTAAGGACAAAGACTTCTCTGCTTACATTGCTGGCTCTCTTCCCTCCATGCCTTCTGGGCAGATGTGTCAGAGCAGACGCTGCGCTCTCCAAATTCTCTTCTTCGCTCCTGCAGTCTAGTCAAAGCTTGTTGGCAGTGTCTGATGTAGGTACACACTCTCAGAAATAATTTGGTCTGAGATTTTAAATGTCCAGACCCACTAGTTCAGTGAGTTTGGTAGATTGGTGGAGGGACAGCAGGGTGATTTCCAAGGAGTGGAGACCCTGAAGGTATCATGGATCCAATGGTGTGACACCTGGAAACCAATAGTCTTCATCTGGGAGCTGTTATGAGGTGTGTGGGAGTTGTGGTGCTCTCTCTTGCTGATTTAAGTAAATTTTGATTGTGGGTAGTTTGAACATCAAAGAAATGTTGCTGTGGCTATAAAATATTGGAGTGTAGTGTTCCCAAAACCGAGTTTCCCTCAGGCATTGAGTGCTTGCTGTGATTGGGGAGCATTGTTTGGATTTTGATTTCCCTGTCCGTTACCGATGTGAGGCACCCGGTAGGATCTAACCTGTGCCAGCTAACAAGGTGAAGCCAAGAGAGATGAGACAAAGCACTGCAGTTTTCCTTATGTTGCAGTGCTGGCTGAAGCCTCAGTGTGTCCAAGCATCTGGTGTTTGGACAAGATGCATATTTCTGTAGAGCTGCTTCTCAAAGGGAATGCTTCTAAACACTGGCTCTGTGGCCACAGTCAAGTAAATATCTTCAGGGATGCTCTACCACAAGAGGAGGTGCAGCTATCTCTTATAAAAGTGGTGATTTCTCCCTTTGATCCTATGTAGCTGTTTATATCTGTGTGTTTGTGTTTGAGCTGTAGGAATAAATTCCCCCTCCCCCCTTAATATACTTACCTGTAAGTTTGTGTGGTGTCAGTGTGCCTAGCAGGCAGCAGCCCTGAGGGTTGTGGTGGTCACTGGATGTTGAGTTCATTGCATTGAATCACCTGGGAGGGTGCATTAATATATGTATATGTGCTGTTGAGACACAGGGTCAGTGCATGGGGACCTTACCTTGTAGTTGTTCTGTAGCTGTAAGTTTGTCAGGTATTGCAAATGTCATTGAAGTGAGGATATCCTTTGGCTGGGCCTGTACTAAACCATGCTGAAAAGCATGATCATGGCTGGGATAGTGAAAACAGTAACTGGTATGATTTTTCATTCAACAAATGGAATGTTAGCCCTCTGTTGTCTCCACTGAAACCACAGTGATTTGGTGTTCTCATAAAGAGAGATATATAAAATGGAGAGTAGCAAGGGTATAAAGTGAAGTACTGAGGCTGGATTTGGATGTCAGTTTATCAGAATGACAATAAATGACACTTAAAAACCTTTAGAGAAGTACATTTTTAAAAGATCCAAGTGTCATGGCTGCACTTTTGTCCTGTCAGGTTTTTTTCTTTTCTTTATTCACTGAACAGCTGTACTCATTGCAGAGATGGCAGCCTTGGCTTTACCTCAGTTGCTTAGAATCATAGAATGGTAAGGTTGGAAGGGACCTCAAGGATCATCTAGTTCCAACCCCCTGCCATAGGCAGGGACACCTCCCACTAGCACAGGTCACTCAAGATCTCCTCCAACCTGGCCTTGAACACCTCCAGGGAGGGAGCAGCCACAACCTCCCTGGGCAACCTGTGCCAGTGTCTCACCACCTTCACTGCAAACAACTTCTTCCTGACATCCAGTCTAAATCTCCCTTCTGCCAGTTTAAACCCATTGCCCCCTTTCCTGTCATTACAAGACCTTGTCAGTAGTCCCTCCCCAGCCTTCCTGTAGGCCCCCTTCAGATCCTGGAAGGCTACTCTAAGGTCTTCTGGAAGCCTTCTCTTCTCCAGGCTGCAGAACCCCAGCTCTCTCAGCCTGTCCTCATAGCAGAGCTGCTGCAACCCTCTGAGCATCTTCGTGGACTCCTGGACCCACTCCAACACTTCCATGTCCTTCCTCTGCTGAGGGCTCCAGAACTGCACACAGTTCTCTCTATTCACTTTGGATCTTGACTGTCCTCCTCATAGGAGGAGACAGCAAGCTCCTGAAGTGTCACAATGCCTTAAAGGGATTGAATCCTAATTTTAACATGAGCAGATTTTATTATTTTTTTTTTCCCCCAACATTTGTCTGCTTTTGGTTAAAAGCAAGCTCCTGACTGCTGAGAAAATAGTGGACAAGAATTGTCAACTTGAATGTTGTTTGAAGGTTGAAGGTGGTCAGACAAGGAAGAGTTGTGTGTTAGGTTATTAGGTGACTATCTTCCAGTATCTACATGGTGTAAATTAGGTGAGTTCGTTTAAAATCTTCAGATCCTGAAACTGAAAGAGGGTTGATTTAGATTAGCTATAAGGAAGAGGCTCTTCACTGAGAGAGTGGTGAGGCACTGGAGGTTACCCAGCAAGGCTGTGGGTGACCTAACCCTGGAAGTGTTCAAGGCCAGGTTGACTGGGAGTTGGAGCAACCTTGGCTACTGCATAGTGTCCCTGCCAACGGCAGAAGGATTGGAACGAGCTGTTCTTGAAGATTTGCTTCCAACTCAAACCATTCCATGATTACAATTGCTGTGCAGTCACTGTAACCCTCAAAAGCCAAATTAAGCATGTTTGTTTGGCTCCTGGTTGGATGCACAGGGAACCCAGAATAGGGGTGGGATGGGCACTAGAGGCTGCAGCACTGCCACCCTGTCATCTGCTTGGAGACCTGTCAACCTTTCCTTTACAACCCCATGTCTGTTACCATAACTTTTGGTCCATTCCAGTGCAGGAACTGGATCCATAGTGAGAGTGGGTCGTGAAGATCCCTGGCTAGGGCTGTGCTCCTTGTCTCAGCTCCTCTCCTGCCCATGCTGCTGGCAACTGCCTGCTGCAACTAGGATCTGGCTCTGGAAATGTGACAGGATGTTTGCTTTAGTGGAGTGCAGTTGTTGAGGAAATTCAATGAAGGGATGGCTTGAAAGGCCAAGCCACCTACATCAGATGAGGCCATTAAGATGAGGGCTGTGGGTGCAATTTAGAGCACCTTATCAGGAGAGGCTGGGGAGGACGTGCTGTTGATAGCCAGCGTTGCTTGGAGAGCTGTGTGGCGTCTCCTCTCTTTGGACTGCAGTCCAACAGCTGGGCTTGAGTATGGAGGAAGGGGAAATACTCATGAAACCTGAAGGAGCTGTGTTGTCTGAAGGTGTGAGCTGCAGTCACCATGTATGGGTGTGCAGGGCTCTTTCTGGCTTCCCCAAAGCATCACACATCTACCCTCATGCCGACAACTGCCCTGCACAGGGAGGGATACAGAGGAATGCACAATAATTTTAAGTATCATAAAACTGGATATCCTTTGTGCAGGGTATTTCCTGTCCACAAGAATTTATTTTTCAACAATATTATTGGCAGAATATGCACAAAATGGAAGTGGGGGAGGGAAACTTGAGCATTGCAGGGGAGGAGAAGTTTCTAGTTTTCTCATCTCAAGTCAAGTAGGAAGGATTTGGAGAAAAAAATACACCCCCCCTTGTGTAGTGGTAAACCACCAGCCTGCCTAGTTGCACTCTGAATGTTCAGTGATTTGTGTTTATCACTATCAACAGTGTCCAGCAATTAACCATTAGATTCTTCAGAAAAGAGACTTTTGAACGTTGTGGCTAGAAAGACATTTTAGTACCAGGAAGGGCTGAGCCTTGGGACAGGGATATCTGGAGCAAAGCACTCCGGACTCACTGCCACCAGGCTCCACTGCGTGTTTTGCCTTTGCATTCATAATGGCTTAAAGCCTAAATCATAAAGCAGGGTGTAGCTGGTGATTTGTGAAGCCTGGAGTACAGCCCTACGAGGAGAGGCTGAGGGAGCTGTGATTGTTTAGCCTGGAGAAGAGGAGGCTCAGGGGAGACCTTCTTGCTGTCTACAACTACCTGAAGGGTGGTTGTAGCCAGGAGGAGGTTACCTTCTTGTTCTGGTGCTGGTTGCCTGAGAGAAGAGGACACAGTCTCAAGCTGTGCCAGGGGAAGTTTAGGCTGGAGGTGAGGAGAAAGTTCTTGCCTGAGAGAGTCATTGACTGCTGGAATGGGCTGCCCAGGGAGGTGGTGGAGTCAGTGTCCCTGGAGGTGTTCAAGGCAGGTTTGGTCGTGGCACTTGGTGCCATGGTCTAGTCTTGAGGCCTGTGGTAATGGGTTGGACTTGATGAGCTTTGATGTCTCTTCCAACCTTGGTGGCACTGTGATACTGTGATCTGGTTAATCCTGCAGTGAATGCAGAGTGTGCTTAGCATCGCTGCTGCCTGCTCCCCGCTGCTGCTGCTCCTGTGCCGCGGTTGGGTCAGCAGGCACCCGAGCAGCGGAGGAGTGCTTGTAGCTTCCTGCTATGAAAATATCTTTGTAAGACTATTTGTATATGCTTCCTTCTGTAAACTTCAGATAGAATTCACTTGGGCTCATGCATGTGGTTGAGTATTCTGGGATAGCTGCTTCTAACAAAGACCTACAGTTATTAAATACAATGAAAATTTGTTTAGTGCGGTTTCCCCTTCTGTTTTCCTTTTGTTTCTAGCAACAAGTGTTTTCACTCCCTTACCTGTGGATGTATCTCAAAGTTAGCAACATAGAATGATAGGATGGTTGAGATTGGAAGTTTTAAGGTTATCTGGTCCAACCCTTCAGCAGTGAGCAGGGATTTCTTCAGCTTGACATGGCTCAGAGCCCCATCCAACCTGGCTTTGAATGTTTCCAGGGATGGGGCATCTGCCACCTGGCTGGGCAACCTGTGGCAGTGCTGTGAAAAATACCTTCCTTCTATCTAGTCTAAATCTACTTTTCAGGTAAAAAGCATTACACCTTGTGCTACTGCTAAAAGGATTATCCCCATCATAACATGCTTAGTAATTTATTGAACTTTACAGAAGGGAGACAGTGTAATGAATAGGTAAGGCACTGATCAGGCACCCTTGTTCCTATCTTCCCTGTACAAACAGAAAGAGAAGAATTGGGTAGGTGTGTGGTGGTATTAGGGTTTGTAGCTGGACTTTTGTTTTGAGAAATACAAAGGTCGCTGTTCCGTATCAGACTTCTTAGCTCAATTTCTCTGCATCCGCAGCACCCAAGAAAAGCCTTTCTAAAGCAGCACTGAACTTACCCTGCTGAGACTGCACTTTTTGAGGCTGGAGTAACGTGTTATAACAGAAATCCAAGTGGATGAGAACATTTTAGTCGTGGTGCAAAAATGATCTGGAATCTTTGGTATGTGGCAGTGGCAGGAGCTGTGCTCCCGGGTACGCAGCTCTCGTGGAGCGAGTGTGTGTAGGGCTCTGGGGTACAGGCACTGAGGGGGACACTGTCATGCAGGCTTCTGAGGCAAGGCAAATCCAGGAGAACAAGAGGGAAAAATCAAAATAATTGTCTTCATTTTTTTTTTTTTTTAGTAGTCTTTAATTATTTGAACTCACTTCTGAATGGTTTAAACAGTGTGAGGATCTTAAGGTACATGAAGGTGATTACACTCAGTGACCTGTACTAGTGGGAGGTGTCCCTGCCTACAGCAGGGGATTGGAACTAGATGATCCTTCAGGTCTCTTCCAACCTTACCATTCTATGTAGATCAACATTTGTATGTGTGAGTTATGTACCTAAACAACTTATATGATGGTCTCAAGCCATCTAACCTCTGTGATTAGATATGGGGAGAATATGACCTGAATGTAGCCTGCAGGAGATAAAACTGCCAAAGGGGTGCTGTAAAAGTAATGATCAGATTTATTGTACTGGTGAGCAGTGGCCTGAGACTTTTGTAGTGGACAGAACCTGCCTCTTTTGGTTTGGTTTTGATTTATAAATGTTTTTCTTGGTTTTCTTTATAAATGCACAAGTTTGGATCCAGCAGTGAGTTTTGTGCACCTGTCCTACATCTTTATATCTTCTCACCACTGATTAGGTTTCTTGGGTATGGTTTAAAGAAAAATCTTATTGTGACCTCTACCTCGTGTTTGTGTTACAGTAAATTTCATGTAAAGCCTTTATCCTTTTGTCTACCATCCCCCATTTATATTTGGGGTATGAAGCTCACTTGCTTTAGTTCTACATTACTGATTTCCCAGCAGCTAAGTATCTTGATGACAAATGTAGATCCCTGTTAAGGTATCAACTATAGATCTGATATCTAGTGTATCATGTTAAACCTCACTAAATCATGTTTCCCCTATAAAGACCACAGAATCCCAGGGTGGTGGAGGTTGGAAGGGACCTCTGGAGGAGCATCCACTGCCCTGTCAGCTACACACTTAGAGACAAAAGCTGTAGCAGTTTGAGATTCTGAGGAAATTTGTAGTAAATCTTCACTGTATCACAGTATCACCAGGGTTGGAAGAGACCTCAAAGCTCATCAAGTCCAACCTGTTACCACAGACCTGAAGACCAGACCATGGCACCAAGTGCCACGACCAAACCTGCCTTGAACACCTCCAGGGA
>VWZE01018031.1:49902-67804 GCA_013396675.1 Eubucco bourcierii | reverse complement strand
TGGCTGCTCTCCAGCCACTCCCACCCCAGCCTGTAGCTCTGCATGGGGTTGCTGTGGCCAGAGTGCAGCACCTGGCACTTGGATTTGTTGAATGCCATCCCCTTGGACTCTGCCCATCTGTCCATGCGGTCGAGGTCCTTCTGCCCTCCAACCCAGCAACATCAGCCCCCAGCTTGGGGTCAGCTGCAAATTTGCTGGTGACTGATCTTGTTCTGGTCTTCCTTGAACAAGACAGGCATTGAAGGTGAAGTGACTTGTAATGCTGCTGAATTTCATAGCACTCATTTCTGAGTATTTAAAACTCTAATGGGCACTGTTTCCTCCTTGGTGTAGAGCTGTAGCACTCACCTTGTGCTCAAAGCAGTCACTCCATCATAAGGTATATCTGGGACCTAGGAGATGATGGGCAGGTATGCTTAGTAATCTGTGGTTTAGCTTGTTCATGGCAGAGTTTGAAGCAGCAATGCCTAGGAACACAGGACAAGATTAGAAGAGAAGAAACTTGTGGTTGAGGTTTCATTTGGGGCTGTGGGAAAATTGGTCTGAACTCATGAAGGATGAGAGAGTTCCTTTAGTGAACATCAGAAGAAAGATGAGATGCTGAACTGCTGTTTGGTATTGTGTATTGTGGTGGTTCCCTGCAGCATGCTTCATCAGTAGGCTAAAATAGTGTAAAATAACACCCAGACTGTCTTTCTGTACCATCCTGGAGTTATGATTAGGGACTAGAGAGAGGAGTGGGAGGAGGAATATGTTCATGAGAGTGTGCAGAAGGGTTTTTTTCCTACTTGGGCCCATTACTATTGGGAGCCTTTATTAAAATTTTTGCATGGATGTGTCATTTTCCTCCCCTGCTCCTAGAGGAACACTTTATGGTGTAGGTAGAGAATAATATCAGCTTTACCTTTTGAAACCAGGCATTAGCATGTGAACTGATGGGAAAATATGCCCCCTCCCCCTAGAAATTAGGGGGCAAATCCAACTTGCTTGAACCTCCTAGCCCTGTGAAGCATTTTGCTGGAAGAACAGCTGGGGTTTAATGGGTAGGCTTTTGTCACTGATTAACTGTGAAGGTATTGTTAAGATGGGTATCTGTATGGGCTCTGCTCTGCCAAAGTGTGACTGAACTGGGTCAGAATGTAAATATTAAAGAATTGAGGTTGTGCCGTGCTTTCGGTGATAGCACCTGGGTGTTCCAGCTTATTCACACAAACTAAGTGTGCCTTGATAGTGCTCCCATGGCTGTTAGAGCAGTCAAATAAATAAAATCTTGTTGGGTCATGTGTCAGATCACTCAGGTAAAACTGAGTGCAGCTGTGTTTCACTGGGAAAGCTAGTTCCTTGCTTGAGTCCTATCCTACTGCTGTCTCTAGAACCCTGCAAGCCAACTCCTGCTTGTGCTGATAACCTCAAGTTTCTGCCTCTACTTTAAAGATAAGCTGCTGTCAGCCTCCATTTCAATTTAAAAAGAACTTATTTATATACCTATATGCTATATTTCTGCATTTGGTGTAGAACCTAGTCTAAAAGGACATAAACTTCATGTGTGACAGTCTTTGCTCCATCAGGATTTCTGTGGCTTTCTCTTGCAATAGGTAAATGAAGTGCATGTCCAGGAAAAACTGCAGGCTGTCAGGACATGTGGTGGTGAAGAAGTGCTTTGTATCTACACAGGCTGATAGGGGTTGGAGGGAACCTTTGGAGATCATCTGGTCTAAACCCCCTGCCAGAGCAGGTTCATCTAGAGCAGGTTGCACAGAATTTATGCAAGGCTGTAGAAAAGACTCATCAAGAATTAACCTTTCTTGTAGGTTCAATCTTCTTGCTTGAATTCCTCCAACTTCAGTTCTGAGGAGAATTTCCTTACATTTGAAGGACTTGTTCTCTCCTGTTGATTTGAATTTTTTGGTTGAACTGTTTATTATTTGTACTTTATAAGGTCATTTTCATCACCCCCAGAGGCTAACCAAGTCTAAGTTCATTTCTCCAATCTCAGGTTTGCTTATTTCAGCATGCAAAGTTAGGATTTTTGTCTGTCTTCCCAAAATTCTTCAGTTTTTAATTCGAAATGAAACTTTTTTTTTGGGACAATGTGTTTGGGTTTTTTGGATACTTCTTTCCAGCAAGGTGAAATCTTGTGGATGGTTGTTACTAGAGATCTGTTGCTAACAAGATGATTTTGTTTAGGAGGACCCAAAGATAAAACTCTGCTTCATTACTGATGATTTTATTTTTGCATACTTGTTGGTAGGCTACTCCTTGGCTTGTGCATGTTCCTAAGTAATAAACTCACTGTCTGTCCCAGCCTGGGAAACAAAGGAAGTTCACCTTCTGGAAGTCAGTGGAGCAGAGAAAGAAAAGAGGTTGTGAAGGTTTGGGAGTTCCCCCACCCCCCACACTTTGTAAAATGACCCAGACTAGCACTCAGTCGGCTGGAAGTTAAATGATGAAGCTATATTTACAGCTTTGCACAATGTACAGCAGATATTTACACTATATACACAATATTTACAGAAATATACAAGTAAAAGGTAATACAACAACACAACTCCCCTCCCAGAAATCAGAGACCCCAGGAGGGGCTCCCAACCACCCTTCCACCTTCTCCCCACCCCTGTACCTCACCCCAAGGTTTGCCTTACGTGCAAGGNGATGTTTTCCTTTCACAGCCTAGAGTGTAATTTTCTCCATTAAAATATTCTAATTAGCCTCAAACCAGCACAGAGGTGTTTTGAAGAGGGTCTTTGTACAGGCTTCCAGTAGCACAGCTCTGGGGCTGGATGGGGAAGAGGAACCATCCCATTGCATGGCTCCTGTGGCTTCCACATGCCTTTGCTCAGCCCTTGCCAGATCTGTCTCTGCTTGTCGTGGCCATGTGTGTTGGTAGAGGTGTGAAACAACTAGAGAACAAACACTCAGTGAATTGGTAGGGTTCTGGGCTGGAAGGGCTCTCAGCGTGGGGTTTGACAGCAGCATGCTTTCAGCAGCAGCCAGGCCAGGAAGTTTATGGTTCCCTGCTGTTGTGCTGGAATGGTGTGTTGCATCCATGGGACTGGGGTTGCTGCTACAGAGCCAGGGAGAGGGGAGGACCTACTTGGGTAATTAATTTACAGAGCAGAGAGAAAAGTGTGTTTATCTCATTAAATTGGGAGCTTTTGTTCTCATGATCAAGAACCCATGAGCACTCAGCAAGGCCAGCCTTCTCATGCTTCCCTTCTAGGGAGTACAACTTCTTGCTGTGGATATCTTAAATGCATTTGAATATTTGCTCTACACTCTTGCACCTTTGAAGTTTAGTATGTGGCTGTAGACTTGAATTTCATCAAGTATAGTGGGGTTTTAAACTGGCAGAGGGGAGATTTAGACTGGATGTTAGGAGGAAGTTGTTTGCTGTGAGGGTGGTGAGACACTGGCACAGGTTGCCCAGGGAGGTTGTGGCTGCTCCCTCCCTGGAGGTGTTCAAGGCCAGATTGGATGAGGCCTTGAGTGAGCTGTGCTAGTGGGAGGTGTCCCTGCCTATGGCAGGGGGTTGGAACTAGATGATCCTTGAGGTCCCTTCCAACCTTACCATTCTATGAAAGCCTAAGCTCAAATAATAACAAACTGCTGTAATGTTTTGGAGCTCAAAGCAATAGGGTAGGATGTTTTGGCTGGTATTTTGAGATTAAAAAGCCCTCCAAAAAACAGAAATAAGAGGTTGGCTTTGGATTCACCCTTTTGGGAGTGGTGAGATACTGGCACAGGTTACCCAGGGAGGTTGTGGAGCACAGAATCACCCAACGTGATCTTTGATCACGTTGGGTGATTCTGTGCTCCGCAACCTCCCTGGAGGTGTTCAAGGCCAGGTTGGATGAGGCCTTGAGTGAGCTGTACTAGTGGGAGGTGTCCCTGCCTATGGCAGGGGGTTGGAACTAGATGATCCATGAGGTCCCTTCCAACCTTACCATCCTATGATTCCATTCTCAAAGGAGCCTGACAAGCAATGTGCTGTCAACTGGAAGGTGTGTGCTGCTTGTTTCAGGACTCAAGAGCATTCTCATTAATCTTAAGAGGTTTTTCATTAGGTGAAAAATAATTAGTGTAAGGTGTGTTAATAACCTTTCAGTACTGCTATTACCTCTTCATATTCTGTGAACCCTGGAGGTTATAGTGTCATAGTCAATAGGTGAAATATTAGGAGACTTTAATTAACAAAGGCTTATAACTTAGTAATCAGTAACTCTATAACTAGGAGTTGGAGGACTGGAGCTGTTGCCTTCTGGCTGTGCCCACAGTGGGTGAAGTGACAGCATCTGTCTCCCTGGCACCATGCCATGTAGCTACCTTTCCACCAACACTAATGAGTTTGGTATAATTTTGGGGTTTGAAGTGATGTTGCTTTTTCCCAATGTGTAGTGCAAGTTATCCAGTACTTAATTATGTTTCTCATTACCAGAGAACAATACCAACAGAATTAAATTTTATACAGAAAACCTCTGAGTGCTGTATCAACTTTGTTTCTCCCCCAGACTGTGTGGCTGACTGTTTCATTTCAGACAGGTAACAAACCTCAAAGGTTTCCCTCTTTAAATAGTTAATCTATTAAACTTGATCTTAATAGCTGCATCAGTTGCCATATTCGACAAGAGAAAGACTGAACATTTTCCGCTTGGAGAGAATCATAGAATGGTGAGGTTGGAAGGGACCTCAAGGATCATCCAGTTCCAACCCCCTGCCATAGGCAGGGACACCTCCCACTAGCACAGGTCACTCAAGGCCTCCTCCAACCTGGCCTTGAACATCTCCAGGGAGGGAACAGCCACAACCTCCCTGGGCAACCTGTGCCACTGTCTCACCACCCTCACTGGAAACAACTTCCTCCTAACATCCAGTTTTGATCTCACCTCTGCCAGTTCAAACCCATTGCCCCTTGTCCTGTCATTGCAAGACCTTGTCAATAGTCCCTCCCCAGCCTTCCTGGAGCCCCCTTCAGATCCTGCAAGGCCACTCCAAGCTCTCCTGGAAACCTTCTCTTCTGCAGGCTGCAGAGCCCCAACTCTCTCAGCCTGTCCTCAGAGCAGAGCTTCTGCCGCCCTCTGAGCATCTTTGTGGCCTCCTCTGGACCCGCTCCAACAGTTCCATGTCCTTCCTGTGCTGGGGGCTCCAGAACTGTACACAGTATAAATGTATAAATGGGAGATCTTCTCACCTTAAAGAAAGTGAACCCCTCTAGTGCTCTACATTTGAAAGATTCGATGGTTTTGATATCTTGATGTTTTATTATCATTGGAGATGAAAATCTGGAGTGGGAGAGGTTTCTTTCCTGTAAAGTGCTGGCCTCCAAAATTACTCAACTGAAAATGGGAACAATGGCTTCATTTGATCATTTCATGTGTGGTTTCTTTTTTTGTTTCTGAGGTTTGTGTTGGCATTTTGGGCTCTATTACAGAGCCTTGTCTATATCAAGAGAAACCTTTTTAGGTGGCCCAGTATCTTCAGTAAACAAACAAACAAACAAACCAACCTTGGAAACTTTTCTCACTGTTCTGTGAAAGTGAAGGATGATGAAATGGGTGAACTTTTTCTTCTGATGGTGAAATTTCTATAGTGGTGATGGTTGGGTGGTGCATTTTGGGTTGGTTTTGGTTAATCATGCCACTTGGCACTTAAATCCTGTATAACCATGATGATGATCACAGAGGCTCACTGGATATTAGGGGTTGGAAGGGACCCAAAGCGATCATCAAGACCAACCGCCTACCAAAGCAGGACCAGACAATCTAGCTCTGGTCCCACAGGAACACATCCAGACAGGCCTTGAAAGGCTCCAGAGAAGGAGATTCCATAACCTCTCTGGGCAGCCTGTGCCAGTGCTCTGGGTCCCTTCCAGGAAAGAAGTTCCCCCTTGTGTAGAAGTGGAACCTCCTGTGCTGCAGCTTCCATCCATTGCTCCCTGTCCTATCCCAGGCAGCAGTGAGCAGAGCCTGTCCCCTTCCTCTTGGCCCCCAGCCCTCAGATATTTATAAAGATTTATTAAATCGTGTCTCAGTCTTCTCCAGACTAAGCAGCCCCAGGTCCCTCAGCCTCTCCTCGTAAGGCAGTATTCCAGTCCTCTCATCATCCTCATAGCTCTCTGTTGAACTCTCTTGAGCAGATCCCTGTCCCTCTTTAACTGGGGATCCAAAACCGAACGCAGGGTTCAGCTTGCCTTATAGAATCATAGAATGGTAAGGTTGGAAGGGACCTCAAGAACCATCTAGTTCCAACCCCCTGCCATAGGCAGGGACACCTCCCACTAGTACAGGTCACTCAAGGCCCCATCCAATCCGGCCTTGAACGCCTCCAGGGAGGGAGCAGCCACGACCTCCCTGGGCAACCTGTGCCAGTGCCTTACCACCCTTACTGTAAAGAACTTCCTCCTAACATCCAGTCTAAATCTCCCCTCTGCCAGTTTAAACCCATTGCCCCTTGTCCTGTCGTTGCAAGACCTTGTAAATAATCCTTCCCCAACCTTCCTCTAGGCCCCCTTCAGATACTGGAAGGCTACTATCAGGTCCCCTCAAAGCCTCCTCTTCTCCAGGCTGCAGAGCCCCAACTCTCTCAGCCTGTCCTCATAGGAGAGCTGCTGCAGCCCTCTGAGCATCTTTGTGGCCCTCCTCTGGACCCGCTCCAACACTTCCATGTCCTTCCTGTGCTGAGGGCTCCAGAACTGCACACAGTACTCCAGTACGCCTTCTACATGAGAAACGTGTCCAGCAGCCATCCAGAGGTGCTTCCTTGCAGTGGCGGCTGCATGCGAATGCCTGTTGCTGAATCGCAGGGCTGAATGGGAGATCTCTCTGAAGCCGTTTCCCACCGTAACACAATGAGTCACTTTGTCAGCGCAGCGGCAGCCCGGAGTCAGGTTAGCGGTCAGTGGCAGCAACAAAGAGTTTGCCTCGCACAAAGGTGTGCTGAAAACTCCTTGTAAATGGAATTTGGTATGCATGCTTTTCAGCTGCAGCAGATTGATATGATAGATACCTTTTTTCCTTTTTTTTTTTTTCTCTCCCCTCCTTTTCCCCTCCCTCTGTAGTTTTAGTGGTTGAAAAAACCACACCCCATTGATTTCAGCAGGTTCTCCACGGCACAGGAACTGTGGAAGAGATAACCAAGGTCTTTGTGATATTACTGCAGGGAGACTATTATTTGAGAGAGCAGAGTTGAAGGGGAAGGGATTTATCGCTAAATGCTGTGCTTATCAACCTCCAACTGTGATGAATACTTTGGCTACTAAATGAAGGAAGAAAGCAAACAGATGAAGCACACACCTCCTCTGATTTGCGCCTTTGTGCGAGAACTTCTCTTCGCATAGAGGTTTTGCTTGTGGCCCTGAGCATGTGCATGGGGTCACAGCCCTGAGCTGGAGGAATTCAGTACTTAAACAGATTACTAATAAAATTATTAAGAGTGCATAAATCGCAGAACCACAGAATGGTTTGGGTTGGAAGGGACTTTGAAGGTTCCCCTGCCATAAGCAGGGGCGTCTTCGTCTAGATTAGGTTGCTCGGAGTCATGTCTAACCTGCCCTTGAGTGTTTCCAGGCGTGAGACATCTACCTCTGGGTAGCCTGTGATAGAGTTTCACTACCCTCAGTGTGGGATAAAAAAAAAAAATCCTCTTCCTTCAAATCATCTGCAGGATTGGGGCCCATACTGCAGGCAGGTGTAGGTCTGGACTGGAGGGATTTGTTCCTCCTCCAGACCATAGATGGAGTAACAATGTTTCATAGAATCATAGAATGGTAAGGTTGGAAGGGACCTCAAGGATCATTACTTCCAACCCCCTGGTTTCATAGAATCGTAGAATGGTAAGGTTGGAAGGGACCTCAAGGATCATCTAGTTCCAACCCCCTGGTTTCATAGAATGGTAAGGTTGGAAGGGACCTCAAGGATCATCTAGTTCCAATCCCTTGCCATAGGCAGGGGCATCTCCCACTAGTACAGGTTACTCAAGGCCTCATCCAATCTGGCCTTGAACACATCCAGGGAGGGAGCATCCACAACCTCCCTGGGCAACCTGTTCCAGTGCCTCACCACCCTTACTGTAAAGAACTTCCTCCTAACATCTAGTCTAAATCTCCCCTGTGCCAGTTTAAACCCATTGCCCCTTGTCTTGTCATTGCAGGACCTTGTAAATAATCCTTGAAACAGTGTTCAAGCTTACTGAATGTATTTTTGTGGCATTAATTTAATTTACAATTTGCTGTTGTCAGAAGCAAAATAGAGCATAGAGAAGCTGAAAAGGATTATCATTTAATTGGGAATCATGTAATGTTGTCTCTGTTGCACAAAATGGATCTCTGTCATTAGGGTACCAGTTTGTGTTCAGGGATGGAGAGCTGCTGGGGCACTGTTGTCCTTCACTCCTCACCTTGACACACGGAGGAATGCAGCTGGAAGAGCTTTGTCTTCTCCTGCTGACCAGTGGAAGGGAGGATGTCCAGGAAGCAAAGTCTTGTCCTGTTTGATGTGGCTTGTGTTCTTCTAGAAAAGCACAGTGATGCTGAGTGCAGTCGATAGTGTATTGTACAGCTGCTGGTTGAACTCAGAACTTTGCTACTCAAATCTTTCTGTAAGGGTGGACAAGCAGGAACAAATTAGTTGTAAGTGTTGATTTACTGCTTGTATTTGGAGAATTGCAGAAATTAACTTCCCTTAAAACTCCTTCATTTTTCAAGTAATTACTATTTAAAGTGAATTGTGCCAGAGAAATTGTTGTAGTTAGACTCCTCTTTAAATGTAAAAGAATGGCAAGTTGAAAATGTGAGGAAGCAACGATACCAAATATGAGGGGGAGGGAAAATATTTGCCACTGTTGAGTGGGGAAAGAGTAAACCTCAGCTCCTTGCTGCTTAGAACAGCTATGAAATATTGTGGGAATTACATGCCTGAAAAAAATTCCTCTATTTTTGCAACTGTATCTTTTGTGAGTCTGCTTTATTTGATGTGAGGAATATGGAGGAAGGTGGGGAAAGAAAGGTGCAAAGACATGGAAGAAGGAAAGGAATGTTAAATAGTAGAAGCAGCTAACTTCATTTTCACGTGGAAGATGAAGCACAGAAAAGCCCAAATGGTGAGGGTGAGTTGTATGCGAGTTTTCTCTCTGCAGCTTGCTCTTACTCAGCAGGCTGTAACCGTGCCGTGTTTGCGTGCTTTAGGGTTGATTGGGAGCCGCGGAGGAGTTCGCTGCTGTAATGCTATTTGCGAGAGTGAGAACTGTATGGAGTCCTCGGATTAGCTCGTCTGCCGGTGGCTTTCTGCTCAGCCGTAGCTAATATAAGCCGAATAAACATTTTTGGAGATCGGTTTCACTTCTGGTGTGTTTTATGCCCTGAAATCTTGCGCCCTTAGGTTCTCCCCTGAACGTGCCTGCCTCCGGGGCAGGCGTGCGGTGGTGGGAGGAGGCTGAGCTGGCTTTCCCTATGCAAGTTTTCACAAGATTCCCCTCTGGAAAACCGGGGCGGGGAAAAAACCCCAAACAACTTAGTGGCATTTCCTTTGGTAAAAAGACTCCTTTGTGCACCAGCTTGCTTTATTCTGGTGTTTCATCAGAGCTGTTATATGCTGATCAGTTGTACTTGCCTAGTGAAATAAAAGACGCTCCTGCATGATGCCATTTGACCTGATGTCCCTGTTCCTGATGCTTGGCTCTGGTACATGCTTGAAATCAGTTATTTAGTTATTCCATTTTGATCCAAACCTGAACTCAGGATTTTTTTTTTTTTTTTTTCTTCTCATCATTTGTCTGTTCCTAAATTACAAATATTTCCTATGAGAGGTATGCAGATGGTTGCATTGCAGAGTTGTTCTTTAAAATAATAGTTTCCAGTCCTGAAAACTTGAGGCCGTATTTTAGGTGTAAATAAATACTAACTGCTGCAAATGATCATACTGTAACCTTTTAGATGGCTGCCTTAATAATCTCACACCAGTTTTGGGGGAAACACCATTAACTTTCCTTATCCCTTGTCAAACTAAATACTGCTGCTAATCCCATCTTTAAAGGTGGAGTGTAACACGAACATTGAAATGTGTTATTTAAAGTAAAACTCAACTGGAGGGGAATAAACCCATTGATTAATTCCAGTGGTTAAGTTTGGAGAGGATGTTTATGCTTTCCAGCTTGCTAGAGGTAGGAGCCAGCTACTGATGGCCTTGTCATCTGTGAAATGGCACAGAGAACAAGCAGCAGGCATTTTGCTACCTCTTCATAAAACACCAGCGAGCTTTGTAGGTGTGCATTCCTTCTAGTCTGTTTTCTTCTTCGTAATGGATTATGAAGATTGCCTGCATCTCTGCAAAAGTGTGAGGAAGAAGCCTGTCTGTTTGGATGCTTCCCCATTAATCTGCCGTCTTTGCAGTTTAGCAGAGGAGGAGGAATGCTTTCAGGTTTCAGTCGCTCTGCAGACGGATGTGATTTAACTCAACTAATGAACACACATCAGACAAGACAAATTCCAGACTGTTTGTGCCTTGACCAACCATCTGTGTGCATACCTCCAGGTACTGCTCATGTCTCAAGAGGCTTTTCTACATGAACAATTAATACCACTCCTTTTTGAATTCAAGTGGCATGCCATGGCAAGAGTCTCTTGAAAGCAGCTATATTTACTGCTCAGCTTTACAGTGAAAATGTAATTGTGCTGTATATGTTTTAATTAACCTTAAATTTCAACGTGTGCTGAACAAAATGCAGTAGGAAAACAGGACTGTGTCTCAGCTCTTTCATGTGTTGTGTGCAAGCAGCAGCATCAAAAGTAATGTGCAGAAGGAGCACTTCTTGTTTGGAGTCTTCCTAGTGGTCATATACCTGTTTTAAATTATTTGTGTCGAAGTGTGTGTGTACAAACAGGTTTATGGGGAGGGGGAGGTAGTCTGTACATATTTTGTTTGTAGATGCTACCATATTTTTCCTAGTTACTACTAATTAACTTGGAGTTTGTTCAAAATACCTCTGGAGAAAGAACTCATTTCTTCAACTGTGTAGTGAGCAGCAGTGATGTGATTTGCTGTACCAGACTCGCAAGTTGTTCTTCAATTTCACATACAAATTCCTGGAAACTAGCAAGTGATCCCAAGAATATTTCTTTTTATGGGAGGAGAATAACATGTGCTGCAGGGAATGGCTGCTGCAAATGCAAAAGGATTTTCTTCCTGCATTTCACTGTTGTTTTTCTTTCCAAAGTGAGACTTCTTGGAGAACGGTTTGAGACTTCAGTGTCTTTAGGGCCTGTGTTTCTAAAGCCAGGTTTGACTTCTCAGTGGTATGAAATGGGACTCCCTCTGACATAAACATGTGATTCTATATATTTTTTTATCTATGACAAAACAATTTAAAGCAACTCCTAGTTCCTCTTGACCCAGTTATAACAACAAGAAGTGTTTGGGGGTCAGTAAATGGCAGTGGATGGGGAGCCTGTCTGTGTTCAGATAACAGTGCAGGTGATGGTGGAGGGCTTGGGCTGGCTGTGCTCTTAGGATGTGGTTTGGAGACTGCAGATCAGATATCACAAATGCTTTCCTTCCGTGGTCACAGAATTGCCAATTTCCGAACGTTCCCTCTGCAGAACCAGGAGAAGCCAGTGAGAATGGCTGCTGGAGGGGGAGAAACAGTCACCTTGGAAGTGGCTGCTGATCACCAGATCAGTTACATCATCCAAAGGCTTTGACTTCTGATGTCACAACTGAACTAACTTTTTCAGGAGCTTCCTTAGTTTACAATGACAGAAGAGTTGGATTACCTCTGTGGCCAGTGCATCACTCTAAAACGGACCTACAGGAAGGTCGGGGAAGCAGCAGGGTGAGGGGCGGTGGTTTTCAACTGGATCAGGGTAGATTGAGGTTGCACATAAGGAAAAAATTCTTTACAATGAGAGTAGTAATTTACTGGAACAGGTTTCCCAGGGGTGTGGTTTGAGGGTCCCTTCCAGCTTGGTTCAATCTGTGAACTGCTATGCAAGAGGAGATCAGCTATGATGCAAGCCCTATGAGGAAAGGCTGAAGGAGCTGGGGTGGTTTGGCCTGGAAAAGAGGAGGCTCAGGGGTGACCTCGTTGCTGTCAGCAACTACCTGAAAGGAGGTTGTAGCCAGGTGGGGTTGGGTTCTTCACTCATGTAACCAGAAACAGAACAAGGGGACACAGTCTCGAGTTGTGCCAGGGGAGGTCTAGGCTGGATGTTATGAGGAAGTTCTTACCAGAGAGAGTGATTGGCATTGGAATGGGCTGCCCAGGGAGTTGGTGGAGTTGGTGTCCCTAGAGGTGTTGAAGCAAAACCTGGATGGGGCATTTAGTGCCATGGTCTGGTTGATTGGGTAGGGCTGGGTGCTAGGTTGGGCTTGGATGAGCTTGCAGGTCTCTTCCAGCATGGTTGGTTCTGTGAAGGGTAGGAGAGGGGCTCGTGTAATACACAAATATATACATAAAAAACAGCGGTAGAAGGGAGCTCCTATCGGACTATATAGCCTGACATTTTGTTATTAAAAAAGTATAATACACTGTATTGTCACAGGCCTCTCGTTCTCTCACCAGTCTCCGTGGGATGTGTTTTACAGTTTGGAAGAATCAGTGGAGAAAAATTCCCTCATTCATTAAAAAAAATCAAGAATACTGCTGTTTGGTTTTTTTCCGGATGGTAATAGATCCTGTCACCTTTGAGGCCAGTCTCAAGACCTGAGTTGTCTTTACATGGAGTGCTTTATTAGCTATACTTGCCAACATAATGTAATTTCAGGGATTTGCTCGTGGTTGCTGATGATGACAATCAGGCATTTGTCTGAAATTTAGGAAGGGAAACTTGAGCACCAGTGCACCTTTGGCTTTCTGATGGCTACCGTTGCTGAGGAGCTCTCAGAATCCTGTTTGAATGAGCCCACCCCTTTTTGTGGTCACAGCTGGTTCAGGAGGTGACTGGCCCAGGGACAAGTTGCTCTTCCAGCTTGAGGAGAAATCTTGTAGAAAATCTCAGAAGTCTTTCCTTCTTTTTTAAACTGCTGCAGTCAGTGTTTGGGCTTGTGTGTGTGTATTCACCATCTGTGCATGAAATTCACCGTCTTAAAAATACCCCTTACAATTTCAGGCTGGATAGAGATTGATTCTTCCTTTTAAAGTTTTTCTCCTGTGTGCCTGTTTCTAATTTGTGGCAACAATAGAACTGAAGGTGGTGGAGCTTCTTACTCTTTCTGCAGTATGTTCTTTTCTAATCAGACAGCATAACCCCAAGTAAGCACTGCGTAAGTGCAAACCCAGATTTTTGTGGTGACTTAAATAAACCAGGATATGTGGCTCTATCAGAAAGCTGTCTGTCATCTGTGGAGTACAAATTTTGTAATTCCAGATGAGCCTGATAAAAAAGCAGAACACTTTGTTCAGTAGCTTTTAATGTTCTGTTGAAGGGAAATAAAAATGAAGCCTTTGCAGAGAGCGGTCACAGGACTGAATACACAGAACTCTTCTTGCTTCTGCCAGCTTCTCTGAATTTGTCTGCCATAACTGGAAGAGATTTTTCAGCTTTGTAAATTACCAAAGGTGGAAAAGAACATATGAAGAAAAATGTTCTTGGCTTACAGCTCCATCCATAGCATGGATAAAACCTTCTAGGAAAAGTAGGACTTGGGCTATCTTGGTGTGGCTCATGCTGCTTTTGGAATTTCAGAAGAACTCTGATGTAACCTGTTGGGTCATAGTAGTTAGCCATACATGGGCATTGTTTTGTAGATAGTTACAGCTTGTTCTCCTGTGTCTTTTTAATTTTCTCTCTAGGGCCATATGCAACTAATTCATGTCTTACTAATTCACATACTGAATTAATTTGAGGGAAGAGAATCATCTCGGTGATCAGCAGAAGCCTGAAGTACCAAACTGAACACTAGGTTTGTAACAGTAACTTAGAATCATCAGATGATTTAAAAGTTTGGTTTGGGGAGAGAAACATTGAGCTTGGATGCTTATTATTTCTCCTTGCTCTATGGCAGAGTGGGAAGCTGTAATTTCCCATATTCCCCTGGAGCTAGACGGGGAGATGCAGCCTCTTGCTCCATGTTGGCATTGCTGCAGCTCGTCCCAGCCAGACCTAGAGAATGTAGACGCACAGGAAATGTCTTTTTTAAATTTAGATATAGTCAGCTTTCTAGACAAAACCCCACATTTGAGTTAGTACCTGGAAAAAAAAAAAGCCAAACTGTGGGTTAGTGTTTGGCAGTTCATATTTTAGCTAAGGAAGAGTTCTCACATCCTGAAATGTGACTCTCTTGAGTCCTTGTGTGGTGTTTTCTTCCAGTGATACTCCTGAAAAAGAGGAAAAAGAAAAGAGGTAGTGTGCAGGCCTCACCTTCTTTGTATCAATTAAGAGAGGTAGGGGGAGGGTTGGGTTTTAGGAAGGATGTGAGTGCATGGTGAATAAATCTGTTTTAAGGAGGCTGGATGAGTAAATAAGCTAAGAGTGCATGAAGCCTTTCCTTCAGGTTTTGGCTTTGGTGTGAAGTCTGCCAGTGTCGTATCCCAGAACATCAGAGGTTGGGAGGGACCTCCAGAGATCAAGTCCAACTTCTCTGCCAAAGCAGGATCCTCTAGGGTAGCTCACACAGGAATGCATCCAGGCAGTTTTGAAAGGCTCCAGAGGAGGAGACTCTGTAACCTCTCTGGGCAGCCTGTGCCACTGCTCTGTCACCCTCGCTATAAAGAAGCTTCTCTTCCTGTTGAGGTGAAACCTTCTATGTTCCAGTTTGTAGCTGTTGCTCCTTATATAGGTGTTTTAACCCCATCTTGTCTAACTCTGCATCAAGTGCAGCTATATGAACTCCTACCTGTGACCACCACTGTTGTGTAGCCAGAATAGATGCTGGTGTTACCCCTGGAGGGTTTTACTGGACCTGACACATGAAGAAAACCCATTTAATTTTTTTCTTTTTTTTTTTTTTTCTTCCCCTTTAAAGTGAGGCAAGTGTAGACATGGCTGCAGTGACAAACCATTAATAAAGCAAAAGGAATGCAGCTGTAAAGCTTTGAATAATGACATGTAGCAAATAAATTTCGACATATTGGTTGTTGTGCCTGGAATGGAAATATTACTAGGAAAATATGTGGCTTCAATCTGCAGTCTGGTTTTTTCTCCCTTAAGAAAACAGAATCATTTTGATGCTCCATTAAAGCTGGACCTTTCAGATTCACAGAATCACAGAATGTTAGGGGCTGGAAGCAACCTTGAAAGATCATCTAGTCCAACCTGTCAGCCAAAGTAGGATCATCTAGAGTAGGTCACACCTGAATGCATCCAGGTGGGTTTTGGATGGCTCCAGAGAAGGAGACTCCACAACCTCTCTGGACAGCCTGTTCCAGTGCTCTGTCACACTCACAGTGAAAAAGTTTTTCCTTAAATTCACACAGAACTTCCTATGCTCTAGCTTGCACCCATTGCCCCTTGTCCTTTCTTTGGACATCGCTGAGCAGAGCCTGGCTGTCCTCCTGACACTGCCCTTCACATCTTTATAGATGTGAATGAGGTCATCCTTTAGTTCTCTTAGCCTTTTCCTCATAAGGGAGGTGTTCCACTCCCTTCATCATCTTTGTTGCTTTGTGCTGGAGTCTTTAAGCAATTTCCTGAGGTCCCTTTTGAGCTGAGAGGTCCAGAACTACAGCCTCACCAGGGTGGAGTAGAGGAGGAGGAAAACCTCTGTCGACCACAGCCCTTCTAATACACCCTGGATACCATTGGCCTTCTTGGCCACAAGGGCACATTGCTGGCTCATAGACACCCTTCTGTCCAACAGGACCCTCAGGTCCTTTTTACCAGAGCTGCTCTCCAACCTGTATTGGTTTATGGGATTGTTCTTTCACAGGTGCAAGACTCTACGCCTCTATTCTGTCCAGTTTCTCCCTGTTCAGCTCTCCAGGCTGTCCAGGTCTGACTATATGGCAGCAGAGCCCTCTGGTGCATCAGTCACTCCTTCCAGATTGGTGTCATCAACAAACTTGCTGACAGTGCCCTCTGTGCCCTCATCCAGGTCACTGATGAATGTATTGAATAGCACTAGTACCAGTACCAACCCCTGAGGGACTCCACCAGAATCAGACCTTCAACTAGCCTCTGCCCCATTGACCACAACTCTCTGACTCCTTTTGGAGTAGATGAACATGTCATTGGTTTGGAGCAGGGGTGGTGCTGTTTCACATGGGAGTGAAATAGTTCCTGTGAATATTGTCTTTAATCTTTATTTATCTGTGTGTGCACGCACACACACAAAAACTATAGATACATGACTACTTGTACAACCAGTGTAATTCAAGGTATAATTGTCTATTGACTTGACAGGTAGACTTCTACCTGTTTCCATTGACAGTTGCTGATTCCACTCCACCAGTTCTCACTGGTGTGCAGTATTATGCTCTTAAAGTCCTTTTCTTAATCCCAAGCATTAAAAAAATTATTTAAAACATCGATGATCTCTTTTTCCTCTAATCATGCTGCCCCCATTTTTTCCCCTCCATCCTCCGAATCCAGCACCTGTGAATATTGGTGGTGGACTTGGATCTTTCTCAAAATTAAAACCTGAGACTATGAAGTAATAGGAAGCAAAAGGTCTTGGAAGAAATTCCAACTATTGCAAAACTTCAGGGGGAAAATGTGTTGAGCAAAGCTTCCGGCTGTCGGATAGATTTCTGTAGCCTGTGGAATGGCTGGGTTGGAGCTTTGAGTGACTAAGCCAGGGAGGCTTTGGGCACTGATAGACCTGTGCCAGATCAGAGAGCTTGATCCTGTGGGCTACAGGCATGTTTGGCAAGTGTCCTTATTCCTTTGCACTGCAGGGCAGATTATTCAGAGTAGTGGTGACAGCAGGACTAAAACACTGCCAGACTCTGGGACAAATCACTTGATGCAGGCAGGAGATGGACTTGAAACCTGGCCATGGTTGTACCATTCTCCTGACAACTGTGTCTCAAGGTTTTTGACAACTTCTGTCCCGTAACTGAGTCTCAAATAGAAGGAAGAATTTAATTTAAAGGTGGATGAAAATAGATTGCTGCTGTTTATATCTCAGTGAAGTGATGACTAGAAAAGTGGTGTTTTCACACGGATAGGAACATTGGAAAGAACTGTGAGGGCTGTGCTAAATTTGGTATTGAGTTTAATTAAAACTCTACTCTTCAGATGTATGGCTGGAGGTCACAGGGCTAAGTTTGCACATCATCTCTAAAACAAATGCACTTTTACTCCTGTGGTACTACTTAGATGTGAGGAGGACCTTTGTGCTAAGAATGAGAGGATTGAGGTGATTCAGTCTGTGTGGGCACTGCCATCACTTCTAAATCACACAAGTGGTCCTCTTCAGGAGCTGGAGTACCACCTCCTGCTCAGGATGATGTTTCCCATTACTGGGTTGCTCTGTGGGTGATGGGATTGCAGCAGGCTTTGTAAGAGGTTTGTGAAGATAAAGAGAGTGTAATTCAACTGAACTATTGCTCCAGTTGTTTAACTAATGGGGAGGAAAAAAAAAGAAAATGTAAAGCCTAGCAGAACCTGGGGGCAGAGCAGGTACCAGCGTGTTGGGTTTGCAGCGTGCAGCATTTGTGCAACTGCATGCTGCAGTCCTGGTGAACTTGGCTTAGCCTTTTGTCTCTTCTGAGACAGATGAACTAAACTCTCAGTTTATGGCTCTGTAGTCCAGTGCTCCACCTTCTCCACCACTTTCCTTGCCAGCTCTTGTTGCTTTTTTGCTGAGTGCTCCCCTCTGTGCTCCACTCTTGTGCCAGTTGATTGCCTGGCTGTTACCAACCACCTAAGTCACAGCTTATTGTTTTCCTAACTTGAGTTCGTGCTGCATGTGAAATTATTTAGGAAGTCTCTGGATTTCTGTGGCATGGGAGATGCTAAGGAAGCTGCCTGTTC
>VWZE01018031.1:14131-42053 GCA_013396675.1 Eubucco bourcierii | reverse complement strand
TGGCTGCTCTCCAACCACTCTGTCCCCAACCTGTAGCACTGCTTGGGGTTGTTGTGGCCAAAGTGTAGAACCCTGCATTTAGCCTTGTTAAATCTCATCCCATTGACCTCTGCTCACCCATCCAGCTTGTCCAGGTCCCTCTGCAGAGCCCTCCTACCCTCCGACAGATTCACACCTTCTCCTAACTTGGTGTCATCTGCCAACTTACTGATGCTGGACTCAACCTCCTGGTCCATATAATCACTAAGAAGTTCTTCAGTGTGAAGCTGCTGAGTCTCAGGAATAGATTGCCCAGGGATGCTGTGGATGCCTTCTTTCTGGGGATATATGAAGTCATGTTGGATGAGGCCTTGAGCAACCATGTCTAGTTGAGAGGCATCCCTGCCCATGGCAGGTACCTTCTGAGGTACCTCCCAACCTAAGCCATCCTATGATTTATCATTTTCCTCCTATTCCTGGAGCTTTAGTTGGTGCCTTTGTGTTTTAAAAGTGCAGTTCTAAAATGAAATGACGCTGGAATAGATGCTTTATTGGATCTCTCCATATAGGAGCAGCAAATGGACCACCCTAATCTGATTTGTATCTAATGTAGGAGCAAATGTTGCTTGTTGTTGAAAGAGATTGGCCTTAGTTACTTGTAAGGCAGGAACAGCCTTCAGATTAGATTCAGGTACAAATGACTGCCTTAAAGGTGGTATTTTTTAGGCCATAAATAGGTGATAGTTTTATAAGGACATTTTCCTGGGTGTAATTGCAGCCTTGGTGAGAAACTGGCAGGAGGAAAACTGAGCTGGTGGTGCTGTCCAGACTGCAGCAAGACCAGCACACAGATCAGTGCTCTTCTGATCAGCTGCTCTGGCTACACTTGTTCTTGCTCATCCTCACGTGTGATGCCCGAGCCATAACCTGTACTTGGCAATGTTGTGCTTCACAGAAGAGGCTTATTAGGAAAGATCCTTTCTTGTACGTGTAGGAGAGAGCAGTCTGGAGCTGGTAAAACACCTTCACTTTCCTAGCAGCCAGATGGAGAGCTGTGCAAAAGGCAGTTCTGCCAGCAAGCAAACCACTGCAAACAGACAATTGTGCTGTAAGACAATTGCAGAGGAACATTCAATTGTTTTATCTTCCTGGGGAGAAGTGGTGTAGCTGTACAGGGCAGAGCTGGGAATGTCTCTGCCTGCTTGGTATTAATCTCTCCTCTAGGCTACCCAAAAATGGCATTTCTGGCACTGACTTTTGGTTTGTTGTTTGTTTTTTTTTCTTTAAAGTTTCCCACACTTAATTTCCACTGCTGCTGACTGTATTTAATGCTTTCATGCCCTTTCCAGAGCCGCTGCTTACCCTGTTTCTGCTTCTAATCCACTTGTAACTCCTGTGGGGATTCAAGGAGCAATAATTAACCTTTTGGTCCAAGAATTTCAATGGTTTCCTGTAGGTACTCCACTGCAAGCTCTGAAAAGCTTGCAGTATGAAGTGGAGGGGCAGCCAGCTGTGCCACAGCATGGCTGTTTAGAATGCTGAATGATTTTAGTTTGGGAGGTTTTATTTTGGCTCGGTTCACTCTCTGCACCTGCAGTGATGTAGCAGGTTTTCTGCTTGCCTGCTCTTTTTAAAGGTGTGTTTACTGAACCCTGGTGGGTTATTTTTCACTATTTGGCTTGAGCCCAGGCACTGCAGGTAGTGCTGTGTGTGCCTGTTCTTGTCTTTTCGGGTCACACACTTTGAATAGGGGAGAGGAGAGTACATCTGAATGAGGAACAAGCTTTGGTACTTTCCTGCAGCACAAGAAGTCTGTCTACCTTGGAAGAGCTTAGAAACATTTACTGAGTTTTGTTCTGTATCTGAGAGGCTGTGCCAAAATGTACACTTAGTTCTTCAATACTAAAAATGTCAGAGAAATGAACAATTCTTGGGTATGCTCAAGGGAGTTTGAAGTGTTTTTTTGAAGTGCTGGCTGTGACTGTGGTTTCCACTGTCCCAGGGCATACAATCATAGATTGGTAAGGTTGGAAGGGACCTCAAGGATCATCTAGTTCCAACCCCCTGTCACAGGCAGGGACACTTCCCACTAGTACAGGCATGAGTTGATTGAGAGCATCCCTGGTACTGCTTGACTCTGGGTGTGGGCACTTCAGATGCTGAGGAAGGGCTATTCCTTTTGCAACCCACTTGTGATGGTTTGGGAGTTCCCTGCCCACCCTGCTCTATGAAAATCCCCCAGACTAGACTCAACCAGCTGGAAGTTAAGGACTGAAACTCTGTTTACAGCTCAGCACAATGTACAAGCAGAGAGATACACAACAGACAGGAATAGTTACAGACATAGACAAGTTAAAGGGAATACAGAAACACAATTCTCCTACCAGCAATCAGAGACCCCATGAGGGGCTCCCAACTCCCCTTCCACCTTCTCCCTACCCCTACACCTTACCCCAAGGTTTGCCTTATGTGCAAAGTGAGTTTGGAGGATTGGCCAGGGCAGCTAAAAGTAGAGTGATTAGTGAGGTTAGCAGAGAGGAGAAGGCCAGAAGCTAGAGCGCCTGAGCATGTCTGTGCCCAAGTGTCTTATCTTTGTTTTGTGTTCTTAGTCTTATCCATCTCAGCAAGCCTATGAGTGAAGCAGACATCAACAGTGTTTGCTTTTCACAGCCTGTAATAACATTTTCTCCATTAAAATATTTCAATTAGCCTCAAACCAGCACACCACTGGAAAATGAGGTCTTCTGCTGGTTGAACATCTCTCATGTTAGGCAAATAGGACACATGAATGATCCTGCTCTGGCAGGGGGGTTGGACTGGATGATGTTTAAAGGTGCCTTCCAGTCCCTAGCATTCTGTGATTCATACTTCCTTGAATTTTTTTTTTTTTTTGCTATGTGTGTACATACTTCTAGAAATATCATTTCAGGGAAGAAAGAGGACACTTGGACGTGGGAGGCTTGTTTCAAGAAGCAAAAAGGTTTATGTGTACAGTTCTGGAGCCCCCAGCACAGGAAGGACATGGAACTGTTGGAGTGGGTCCAGAGGAGGCCATGAAGATGCTCAGAGGGCTGCAGCAGCTCTGCTATGAGGACAGGCAGAGAGAGTTGGGGCTCTGCAGCCTGGAGAAGAGAAGACTTCCAGGAGACCTTAGAGCAGCCTTCCAGGATCTGAAGTGGGCTACAGGAAGGCTGGGAAGGGACTATTGACAAGGTCTTGCAATGACAGGACAAGGGGCAATGGGTTTGAAGTGGTAGAGGGGAGATTTAGACTGGATGTTAGGAGGAAGTTGTTTGCAGTGAGGGTGGTGAGACAGTGGCACAGGTTGCCCAGGGAGGTTGTGGCTGTTCCCTCCCTGGAGGTGTTCAAGGCCAGGTTGGATGAGGCCTTGAGTGAGCTGTGCTAGTGGGAGGTGTCCCTGCCTATGGCAGGGGATTGGAACTGGATGATCCTTGAGGTCCCTTCCAACCTTACCATTCTATGATTCTATGATTGGTACATATCAAAGCCATCTGAAGAAACATCAGTCCATGAAGATTTGCTATTGGCTAAAGGATGATATTTCCTTCTTTTTAAACATATTCACTTTTAAAGCAGATTCAGTAGCCTTAGATATATAGACTAGAACAGATGGGAGATGAGTACTAACAGCAAAGTTAACCCATGGGTGGTGTTTACTGTCTAGGAAGTCGCTGGAACTCACTTTTCAGAAGACATTTTAACCACAGGATGTTGGTGGCCAAACTCCTGAGGCTGCTCTCATAAAGATGCTTCTTTGTGAATTCAGTGAAACACAGCATTTGCCAAAACTTCATGAATCCTGAAATTTCTTGCTTGTCAGAGCAATTTGTTACACAGCTATAGTGACCATTTTGGTGTTTGTTTGTTTGTTGATTTTTTTTTTTCTGGGTGTTTTGTTTGGTTTTTACTGCTTGTTTGTAGTTCAAATGTGGTAAATGAAGGGAGGGGCTCAGAATCTGTCAGTTGTGGACTTTGTTGTCTGTAGCACTCGTGGTAAACTGACAGAATAGTTTCATACTTCTATTTTTCTGTCCTATGGAAAGAGGATATTTAAACCCAGAATGCTATTAGCAAATTATTAATTGCTCAAAGTCAGTGTTTATTGATTGATGTAGCATATTCCTTGATTTCTCTTTTTGAAGAGAGGTTGGTAGTAGATAAACACTACCTGCTGCCATGTGGCTGAGGAGGGATGCATCTCTGGAAAGAATATTGCCCAAGGAATGGTGTCATCTCTTTGACCCTTTTTGCTGGAGGGAGATGGAAATGGGGCAGAGTCTGGAAGTTTATCAGGATCTAGGGCACAGTCTTTTAAAGCAGGATGGAGAATGGACCCAAATGATTGTTCTGGGGGTTGGGATTTTGATGATACAGAATCATAAATGGTAAGGTTGGAAGGGACCTCAAGGATCATCCAGTTCCAACCCCCTGCCATAGGCAGGGACACCTCCCACTAGTACAGGTCACTCAAGGCCTCCTCCAACCTGGCCTTGAACACCTCCAGGGAGGGAGCAACCACAACCTCCCTGGGCAACCTGTGCCAGTGTCTCACCACCCTCACTGGAAAGAACTTCCTCCTAACATCCAGTCTAAATCTCCCCTCTGCCAGTTCATGTTTTGGTTTGGTTTGTAGGTGTCTTTTTTCCCAAAGGTGCCATATATTACAAATATTATGTGAAGCAGAAATTGTAAACATGGCAAAATTTAATAATTTAAAGCATTTATGAGAAACCTTTTGAGTGGATGAAGTGTGTATAAACAGAGAAGGGAAAAATTGCCACACTGGAAAACACTTCAGGCAGGATTGGATAAGGAATTGGCTGGATGGTCGAACCCAGAGAGTGGCGATCAACGGCACAATGTCCACCTGGAGACCAGTGACAAGTGGTGTCCCTCAGGGGTCAGTGCTGGGACCAGTGCTGTTTAACATCTTTGTCAGTGACATGGACAGAGGAATGGAGTGCACCCTCAGCAAGTTTGCAGATGACACCAAGCTGTGTGGCACAGTCGACTTGCTAGAGGGCAGGGATGCCATCCAGAGGGACCTGGACAGGCTGGAGAGTTGGGCCCAGGCCAACCTGATGAAATTCAATAAGGCCAAGTGTAAGGTCCTGCACCTGGGTAGGCACAATCCCAAGCACAAATACAGGCTGGGTGGTGAATGGCTGGAGAGCAGCCCTGAGGAAAAGGACCTTGGAGTCTGGGTTGATGAAAAGCTCAACATGAGCCTGCAGTGTGCACATGCAGCCCAGACAGCCAACCGAGTCCTAGGCTGCATCAAGAGAAGCGTGGCCAGCAGGGCAAGGGAGGTGATTCTGCCCCTTTACTCTGCTCTCGTCAGACCCCACCTGGAGTACTGTGTGCAGTTCTGGAACCCTCAGCACAGGAAGGACATGGAAGTGTTGGAGCGGGTCCAGAGGAGGGCCACAAAGATGATCAGAGGGCTGGAGCAGCTCTCCTATGAGGACAGGCTGAGGGAGTTGGGGCTCTGCAGCCTGGAGAAGAGAAGGCTTCGAGGGGACCTGATAGTAGCCTTCCAGTATCTGAAGGGGGCCTACAGGAAGGCTGGGGAAGGATTATTTACAAGGTCCTGCAATGACAGGACAAGGGGCAATGGGCTTAAACTGGCAGAGGGGAGATTTAGACTGGATGTTAGGAGGAAGTTCTTTACAGTGAGGGTGGTGAGGCACTGGAACAGGTTGCCCAGGGAGGTTGTGGATGCTCCCTCCCTGGATGTGTTCAAGGCCAGATTGGATGAGGCCTTGAGTAACCTGTACTAGTGGGAGGTGTCCCTGCCTATGGCAGGGGGTTGGAACTAGATGATCCTTGAGGTCCCTTCCAACCTTACCATTCTATGATTCTGTGATTTTAATAAACCAAAGCAATGCAAGAGGCTGTTTGACCTTAGCAAGGAAAAGGTTCTGATAAAATGGAAATAGTTAAAAAGCAAGGACTGGGTTGTATTGTATCATGTGGATGCAGGTGAACATCTTCTTGCATGCTGCTGCACCTGTGCTCCCAGGGGATCTGCAGCAAAGCAGTCAGGAGACAGTGGCCTGTTCTGGATGTGGAGTTTCTCGTGTTTAAAGACTTTTATAAGCAAACAGTTACTGTCCAAACCAGATAATAGCACATGGCCTTGGTCCTTGTCAGAGCAGGTTTTCCATCTTTGTATGGGATTAGCTCCAGACATATGTATCTTTATATTCCAGAACTGAGCTTTAAGCTTGTGCTAGACCAGCCTCTGCTGGGAGGTCTGTTTATCTCCTCCCCCTTCTCCCAGTAGTCATGAGAGCAGGATAGTCAGGACTGAGAGGGACACGAGTGACACGTGTTTGGCTCATCATGAAAACTTGGTCTGGATAGAGAGCAATTACTGCCAAATTGGGTGTGTATGTGTGATTATAAATATTTATAGTAGCTATGCAACAGTAACATTCATCAGCCTTAGCAAATGCCACTTTAAAACATTGATAAATGCAAGAAGTAAAAAAGAGTGTTACGGAGATAGCAAGCTTTAGCGTGCAGCAGGTGAGGCTGGGCTTTAACACGGAGTGCATTCAGCTGCTCAAGCAACCACACGAGGACTTCAGAAGCAAAAGAAAAAGCCTTTGCAATTGTGCTGCTGATGCCCTACTCCCAAAAAACTGGAGCTTCTGACACTTGAATGTGAGGAGGTCAAGGAGCTGAAACTGGGCTGAAGTGTCCTTGGACGCTGGACCGCACCCTCACGCTGCTGCTGCACAGCAGTGGGGGCTGGCAGTGGCCTTTCAAGCTCCTTCCTGTTGTTGCTATCTCAAATGTGTGTACTTGGGATAATTAATATTGAGAGAGACACAGGGCAATTACAGATTGTCTCTGTTTGTTTTCATTAAAATAAAGAAGTTATCTGTAGAGGCTTTTATTGCTTTCCTCAGATTTTTAATTAAAAGCTTCAGAAACAAGATGTTCTCATGAGCATCCCTCGTGTGGAAAGGAAAGAGCAAAGCTGCATTCCAGGCTGTGGAGTATGGTTTTGTTGTTTTGGAGGACATGGAGAGAACCAAATCTTTGTAGTTTGATATACTTAGTGTGTGTAAACAAAAGAAGTCACAGTGTTCCTCAATATTATTTGTCCCAGGCAACTGGGACACAGTGGAGCCTTGGCTGGAAGATGCTCAGTGTCTAGTGCACAGTGTGCTCTGGCTTCAGTGGTTTGACCTCAGCTCTGTGGCTTGTTAGTCAGTGCTTTGTGACTGCAAGCTGAGCACAGAGGGGGTTGGGTGGTAGGATGTGTTATGGGAACAAACTCCAGTACCTCAGCTTTGGGCAAAGAGGAGGGGCTGGGGCTGCACTGCTGCAGTGGCAGGAAGCGAAGGTTTGTGCTTGAGGAGCATCCTGATTGCTGCTTCTGGGTTAGAGGCCACTTCAGATACAAGTGCTCATGTGCCCACTATCCTCCCTCTGCATCCAGCACTTGCTTCTCTGTTGACCCACATCATTCACACCTCGACTATTCCAGTTTGCTCTTGATATAGCTGCTTTTTTCCAACAACAGCCATAAGAGTTTCTTGCTCTAAAGGTGATTAATTGGAGCATCAGTGGAGAAAAAGATCTTTTAATATCTTTAGAACTTAAATAATTTTTTCTTACATTTTAGGAAATGACAGTAGAGTACTTGATTCTCTTCTCATAGAGTCATAGAATGGTTTGAGCTGGAAGGGACCTCCAGAAGTTATGTAGTCCAGCCCCTGCCTCAGGCAGCAGGGACATCCTCAACTAGACCAGGTTGCCCAGAGCCTTGTTGAGCATCAAGGACTAAACAGTTCCAGGTCTCTCAGCCTTTCTTCACAGGAGAGATATTAAAGTCCATCCCTCATCCTTGTGGCTCTCTGTTGGACTCTATCCAGCAGATCCCTGTCTCTCTTGAAATGGGAAGCCCAAAACTCAAGGCAGTATTCCAAGCATGGTCTCACACAATGGGGAAATTTGCTTTCTAACCAATTTAATCCCATGTCCTGTGACAATAACTAGTGCTGAGGGCTTTTTTTGTTTTAATATGTGTGAGATCTTTACTCCAGGAAATGCCAATAGAGAGATATTTCCATGTAACACTTCAGTCGAAGTCCCAGCCTCTCCCCATGGGCTCATCATGAGGGGGACAAAGCTGTGATGGCTGCTGCCCTTCAGGAAACAAATTTGATAGCACAGTTTTTGTGTTAACAGCCTGCATAATGAGGCAAGGGTAATGCTGCTTCGTTTCAACCATCATAAGCAGCAGCTGTTAGTTGGGATATAATCTTCTGATGTGGAAACCCAAGGAGCTATTTGCAAAGCACAACTGCAGACCTGCTAATGCAGACACTTGGGCTGCTGATGGACCTTTTGCCATGACTCCTTGAAAAGGAATTTGTAAGTCATAGCCTTCTGATAACTGGAGTAGACACGTGGCTTGTGTGGTAAGAGGAATCCCTCTCTCAAGGTCAGTTGTATGTCTGCTGTTAAACTCAGCTCTCTGCTTTAGGGAGAAGATCAGGATTTTCATTTCAAGTCTAGGGTATGCATTTTATTCATAGATTGGTTTGGTTTGGAAGGGATCTTAAAGGTCATCTAATTCCAACTCTCCTGCTGTGGGCAGGGACACCTTCCACTAGGCCAGTTGCTCAGGGCCTTATTTAATCTGACCATGAACACAACCCATGGAAGGGGCATCCATGAACTCCCTGGGCAACCTGTCCCAGTGTTGATCTCCTACCTTAAACTTTACATCTCTCCATCCCATGTTAAACCTTCACCAGTGTTTTAAAGGCACTGAAGGGAAAGTGTTTGGTTTGCACTTTTGTACATCTAATTAAAACACACAAAAAAAAAAAAGAAAAGAAAAAAAGATGACATCTTCCAAAAGCTCCCAGTCTAGTTCTTCTCTTACAATCACAGAATGGTAAGGTTGGAAGGGACCTCAAGGATCATCCAGTTCCAAACCCCCAACATAGGCAGGGACACCTCCCACTAGCACAGGTCACTCAAGGCCTCATCTAACCTGGCCTTGAACACCTCCAGGGAGGGAGCAACCACAACCTCCCTGGGCAACCTGTGCCAGTGTCTCACCACCCTCACTGCAAACAACTTCCTCCTAACATCCAGTTTCAATCTCCCCTCTGCCAGTTCAAACCCATTGCCCCTTGTCCTGGCATTCCAAGCCCTTGTCAGTAGTCCCTCCCCAGCCTTTCTGTAGCCCCCTTCAGATACTGGAAGGCTACTCTAATGTCTCCTGGAACCCTTCTCTTCTCCAGGCTGCAGAGCCCCAACTCTCTCAGCCTGTCCTCATAGCAGAGCTGCTGCAACCCTCTGAGCATCTTTGTGACCTCCTCTGGACCCGCTCCAACAACAGTTCCATGTCCTTTCTGGAACCCTCAGCACAGGACTGCACACACTTGATTTCCAATACCATGTTGAGGAGCTCTGGACTAGGAGTCATGATGTGTTAGGGCATCTGCTTTCTGTTAATTAGACATGTTAATAACTAACCAGCTTTTGAGGTGTTTGTATAGATGTATAATGCAAAAGAGTGGAATATTTTTACCTTGCCTCTTTGGTGCTTCTGGTTTGTAGGTGGTTGCTTTTAATCTGAGAGACACTGCGCTGTGCTCCTTTGGAACTGATGCCTCTCTCCTGTCGTGGATAATCCATGCCTATTGATAGCAAAAGAGCACTTAAATGCTGTCACTTAAACGTTGATTGTTCTAAGATTAGGGCTGGAATGGCTTTGTGACTCCTATCTTTTCTGAACCATTTATTGTGCTCTGTATGCTGGATCAAATCCACCCCGATTTGTGCTCTCTGAGAAATTATTGTTACAGACAAAAGAGTGGCTTTCATATGTCACTTTTTTTTTTTTCTTTTCCTCATTTCCAGCTCGTGCCTGAAAAATGTTACTGGAATAATGGGTTTTTCTAGGATTACTGTAATTCAAAAGGTCATCTAGGTAATAATTATCATATGCATTTAGCTTAAAGAATTCAGGGACACAACATTAATTCAGGTTCTGTCTTTCCAGAGTGAATGATTGAATTCTGCATGCAGGTGTCCCGAAATACAAAGACCAGAGCTAGGTTTGGAGAGAGGTTTCACAAAAGGACACAAGTTTTCAGTTTTAATACCAGGACTAATCCAGATCTTGAATGAATTTATGGTAATGCAAAGTTAACAGGGTGTGCCTGAAGTATTTAAGTAGAATAATAGAATGGTAAGGTTGGAAGGATCATCTAGTTCCAACCCCCTGCCATAGGCAGGGACACCTCCTGCTAGTACAGGTCACTCAAGTAGAAGTTTCACAAGCAGTGAGAGCATGGGATGGATGATCTTAGGTTTCCAGGGCAGCTTCATTAAAGAAAGAAATCTAAATCATAAGTTTTCTAAAAAAGATGCTTTTAAAAGTGGAACTAAGAAATATGAGAATGATTTCCACTGAACTGGGAGGTGTTTTGGTGCTTCCTGGTCTTTGTTGCATCCCCATCATCTGCAGAATGTAACCATGTGGGGAGACAGGAGTTATACTGTGATTTTTTAAAAAAAATAATTATTTATTGCTAACTAAACAGTTGATTACTGGTTTTGTGTGCAGCTATTGGGGTGTTTGTGTCTGTGGATTTTGTTTACTGAGATCTGTTATGTGTGGGTAACCTTTTAAAGATGGCTCAAGACCCCTTACACTGCCCTGTGAGGACAGGCTATGAGATTTGAGGCTCTTCAGCCTGGGGAGGGCTTTGAGAAGACCTTGGAGTGGCCTTCCAGTATCGGAAGGGGCACTACAGCGAGGCTGGGGAGGGACTCTTTACAAGGTCTTGTAATGACAGGATGAGGAGGAATGGGTTTAAATTGGCAGAGGGGAGATTGAAACTGGAGGGTAGGAAGAAGTTGTTTGCAGTGAGGGTGGTGAGACACTGGCACAGGTTGCCCAGGGAGGTTGTGGCTGCTCCTTCCCTGGAGGTGTTCAAGGCCAGGTTGGAGGAGGCCTTGAGTGACCTGTGCTAGTGGGAGGTGTCCCTGCCTATGGCAGGGGATTGGAACTGGATGATCTTTGAGGTCTCTTCCAACCTAACCATTCTGTGATTCTTTAAAGTGAAATCTGGTTTGGCTTGGTGCTCCTTTCTGGAATTTGTGTTCTCAGCTCTTGTGTGCCAGTGGTCTAAAGATTTATGTCCGTAGCTGTCAGCATCTGGCCGAGTTAAACACACTGCTGAGAGTTTGAGGGTGGAACCCAAAGCTGTCATTCTCACCTGCCCACAACTGAGTTATATCTTTTATTTCAGTTCTTAAAGTTTGGATGGTTAGGTAGACTTGAAATCTCTACTGCTTTGTGAACCCTGCTGGTACTCAAAGATACTGAATAGGAGTCTGTTCCCTCCCTGCCTCCCATTTCATAGAATCATAGAATGGTAAGGTTGGAAGGGACCTCAAGGATCATTTAGTTCCAATCCCCTGCCATAGGCAGGGACACCTCCCACTAGCACAGCTCACTCAAGGCCTCCTCCAACCTGGCCTTGAACACCTCCAGGGAGGGAGCAGCCACAACCTCCCTGGGCAACCTGTGCCAGTGTCTTACTCCCTGCAAACAACTTCCTCCTAACATCCAGTCTAAATCTCTCCTCCGCCATTTAAAACCCATTGCCCCTCATCCTGTCATTACAAGACCTTATGAATAGTCCCTCCCCAGCCTTCCTGTAGCCCACTTCAGAAACTGGAATGCTACTCTAATGTCTCCTGGAAGCCTTCTCTTCTCCAGACTGCAGAGCCCCAACTCTTGTAGCCTGTCTTCATAGGAGTGCTGCTGCAGCCCTCTCAGCATCTTTGTGGCCTTCTCTGGACTGCTCCCACAGTTAAATATCTTTCCTTTGCTGGGTGCTTCAGAATTGGAGTCCCCAGCACAAGAAGAGTTTCTATGTCAGGTTGAGGAATACAGAAACACAGTTGTTGGGTTGGGGAAATTGAATTTTTGAAGTTCACAGTGAAAGAAATATGTTTTTCTTTTGGCAGGTCTTTTTGGTTCAAGTTAATCCAGGTGAAACCTTCACAATAAGGGCTGAGGATGGAACCTTGCAGTGCATCCAAGGTAAGAGGGTTTGCTAACCTGTGGGTGAGTGGTGCTTGCATGATGGAAAACTTGTTCTTTCATCTCTAGTTCTGGAAACACAGTGAGACACTTAAGGATGAGAATTTGCAGACGTGGCTGCTATGTGTTAGATGATTTGAATATCTTAGAACAAATCAAGGATTTCCTCTAAGCCCAGGAGATTTTTCTCTCTCTTCAGTCATTTATGTGTTTTGGATTTTATATAGATGCACACTCTCCTACAACTAAATAGTAAATGGAAATGAGAGATCCCAAGCTCGATGGAAAACTAGGAACAAATTAAGTGGATATCTATGGAAAAACAATTGTTTTTTTTTTTTTTTTCCCTTAGGCATCATGAGGGATGGAAAATGAATAGAGAAGTAGACATTGCAGAGTGCTTGGAGAAGTCAGGTTGGGTTTGAGGAGAATGTTAAATTGGCTTTTTAGAAGCAGAGGTAGTTAATTATGTAGTAGTGAATAAAAGCATGTAAGAGAGATTTTGATTGCTGCTTTACCTCTTGATAAAACTCTGCAAATACAAGAAATAGTACTGGTGGTTTTTTTTTCTTGAGAGAACCCCCACACACAATCTTTTAACAGGTCTGAAGGGAGAAGCAACAAAAGACCTTTCAGGCTGGGTGTTAAGTACTGAGAAGAGGGTTTCTGGCTAGTGGTGAATACAGCTTTGATGTGAAGCAGATATTCCCTAGGTAGAAGACTGTCTACAGGCAATACAGGCAGGTTAAATCCGAACTTGAGAGGGACTGGCTGCACAGCTGGATTGCCAACACTCTTCTCAGTGGCAGATTTTGAGTTTATGCTATTATCTTCCTGAGGAGAGGGGGTAGGTGGTGTTGCCTTTCCCATCTTATAGCACTAAACTGCAACCTCAATGGGCTATTAAAACCTTTCCTAAAAAAGTAATAGTAAAGGGAGGGGGAAAGCTCTGATAATACCATAGCTAGTGAAGTGCCTTTGGATTTTGAGTTTCAAATCTAGTCAGGAAACACTTTCTTAGACTGCATCAGATACCAGAATAATACTGCTCAAGGCTACTGTGCACTGAGTTCGGAATAGGGAAGCATAAAGTTGATGTGCAAGGAAAACCAATGTGCCAGCACAAAAATGCTCTAGTTCTAGCACTGCACAAGTGAGCAAAGCTCTGCATGAGATGGGCTGTTGTGGTGTTTGCAGAGTTAGAAAGGACCCCTGGAGGTCAGCTCATCCAACCTGCTGCTGACAGCAGGGTTAAGTGTCAGAGGTGAGTTGGGTTGTCCACCACCTCCAGAGCTGTGAAGCACTGTGAGGGTGGAGGCTGCTGTCTGGGCAAACTGCTCTGGTGCTGCTGCAGCACTCCCAGAGGGAAGAGTCTCTCCACTGAAACGTTTGCATCTTCCCATTTTGCAGTCTCTTTACATCTTTTCAGTGGGCTGCCATCTAAACTGTGGAGGAGTTGGTAGTTGTTGCTTGAAATTTCATCCCCATGGAAATGAAGAATTAATAGCTGTTTGAGAGAGACATTACAGAAGCTTCCCTGAACACCATCCAGGATTATTTGGTCTTGATGAGCAGTAATAGCAGCAATTTCAAACTACTTGTTAAGATTTATAGCCAGCATGCTACGTGATAAGACATTGGTCCACGTGGCAATTAACAGAGGAATAAAACTGGCTGCTGCTTTGGTTTGAAATGAATACTTTGTATTGGTTAATACATTAAAAAAATGGTATTAAATATAATTCTGACACTATTTCATAAGGTGTTTTTTTTTTTCTTTTAATGCTCAAATTGTTGTTCAGTGAGTGAGTTTGAATGAATGCAACTTGAAGCTTCTTGGTTCTGTATCCCCAGTAATTTAATGTGTTTATACCAGTGGGGCTTGTTTGGTACTCATCAACAATCTTGCACAGAATTATTTTAGCATTTGTAGCATGAGATTTGTCTCCTTTTCTTTGGTGGAGCTGCAGTGTTGACCACCAAAGCACACACATTTATTTGTATATACTCTTTTTTAGGTTTAACCTGAAAAGTCTGACATTCTTCTCATGCTAAAGGCTCAACTCCTGCTTTATTGTGAATATTTATATTGCTGAAATAAGGACATGCTTCAAGCACAGAGGAGCACCTGACTCTATTGTTGTTCCTTGGTTTTTCTTTGGCTGCAGCTGAATTCACAGTGCGATTGTGGAACTGAACTAATGTTAATAGTGAGCTATTGTGGCAGAAACTGTAATCAGGCAGCAAACAGACTAAGATTAGGGTTTGTGACAGTTCTGTTTGTCCTGTGCTCTGAGGTTATTGTTACAAACAGGCTTATTTTGTGTGCAGTGGTTTGGGGAATTATACACCCTCCTCGTCCACCACATTTAAGATGTCTTTTTTTTTTTCCTCTCCCTATGATAGAGTATTTTGTATGTTTAAAGGTTAATGTAGTCCCTGTATGTGGGGCAGCACTTGGACAGTAATGATGCATTTTCCTTTGCACCCACATCTGCACTATGATTAGCAGGACATGGAATAATTTTAGCTCTGTGTTAAGGCAGTATGAACCTCTCCTTTTAGGCAGTGCCTGTGAGCTGATAGCTCCCTGTGGAACAGATGATGCTCACATTCCTCTTACTGCCACACGGTCAGTGTTACAACATCAGAGGTGCTGGTTAATTGGGTTCATTCCTGCTCACAATCCAAAGGACTCTGTGATTCCTGTGTGCAGTTCTGGGGCCCCCAGCACAGGAAGGGCATTGAAGTGTTGGAGCAGGTCCAGAGGAGGCTACAAAGATGCTCAGAGGGCTGCAGCAGCTCTGCTATGAGGACTGACTGAGAGAGTTGGGGCTCCTCTGGACCTGCTCTTCTCTGGAGAAGAGAAGGCTTCCAGGAGACCTTAGAACAGCCTTCCAGGATCTGAAGGGGACCTACAGGAAGGCTGGGGAGGGACTATTGACAAGGTCTTGTAATGACAGGACAAGGGGCAATGGGTTTTAACTAGTAGAGGGGAGATTTAGACTGGATGTTAGGAGTGTTAGGATGTTGTTTGCAGTGAGGGTGGTGAGACAGTGGCACAGGTTGCCCAGGGAGGTTGTGGCTGCTCCCTCCCTGGAGGTGTTCAAGGCCAGTTTGGAGGAGGCCTTGAGTGACCTGTACTAGTGGGAGGTGTCCCTGCCTATGGCAGGGGGTTGGAACCAGATGATCCTTGAGGTCCTTTCCAACCTTAACATTCTATGATTCCCCTGAGTTCAGAGAGTGAACGCTGTTTAAATACTTGGGATATCAAAAATTTCTTACCCTAAATTCTTCAGGATATGCAGAAGCTGCTCTTCCCATAGGCATGTGACCCATAGACTTTCTAAGGGTTTGCCTTCTCTGTCCTACATAACAAAAGAGATGCCATGGTGTGAGATTTGTAACCTTTATAACAGCAAAATAAAGGAACAAAGAAAGGAGATGTTGGAGCTTTTTCAACAGTTGCTAGAAGGCACTGGCACAGGTTGCCCAGGGAGGTGGTGGAAGCCTCATCCCTGGAAGTTTTTAAGGCCAGGTTGGATGTGTCTCTGGGCAACCTGATGTAGTGGGAAGTGTCCTTGCTGATGACGGGGGGTTTGGAACTGGATGATCCTTGAGGTCCCTTCCAACCCTGACAATTCTGTGAAGGTGAATTGGATAGCAGACCAGGATGTGCTGCTGGCTGAGCAGACTGGAGGTACCATCTCCTGCCTGCCTTGACTGTTAAACCCTTGAGTGCTTGCTGAGCATTGAAGCTGGCCACCTGCTTTGTGCTATGAAGTGGAAACATAAAGCACATCTCTTTATTTGTGTGCCACTGCATGACCAATCTCTGTTCCTTGAAACCATGTGTGTATTAGTGACAAAGTGTTGGTGCACTTCCTCTGAGATCAGGGTGTCCCTGGGGAGCATAGGGGGAAAGTGCTGTGCAGCCAGTCGGCACGGCTGGGTTTTGGGCTGCACAATTGTACCTCTGTGGGTGGTTAAAGAGAGCCTGATTTAGAATTTTAATTCAGTATTTTTGAAAGATGAAATGGCTATATGTGCTGCATCATCATGATTTTAAAAGCTGCTCTTTTTATGTAGTTTTGGCAGACAATAAATACTTCATAAATCCGTCAATACTTTAAATACTTAATTTCCTTTTTGCATTTTTCCACTTAATTTTTCACAAATGCAAGACTAGGCTGTTGCTGGCTCCTCAAGGAAAGGGCAAGGGCAAGGCATATCCTTGCCTATTTCTTTGCTTAGCTGTAAATGTAGACCTTGTGTTCCCTTTACATGAAAGATTGCTTCCAGCTAGTGCTTTGGGTAACCACACTAAATGAAAGACAGGAGAGAAGGAGAATGTAGATCTGATCAGCTGCAAGATGGAATCAGGGCAGCCTCCTATATTTGAAAAAAAAAAACAAAACCAAACCAAAACCCTACTTTGCTGCTTCAATTTCATAACAAAGAGATTCTAGGTGTATTTGATGTGTTTAGGAAATTCCCAAGAGACTGACTGAAGGCTGATGTTTATAGTCAATATCTTAAGGCCTTTGGTAGGAAATTCTCTTGCTGCACACGAATCATGTCGTATACTGAATTGCTTAAAAGTACAGCATTTTGTGCATAGTTTGGGGCAGCAAAACTGTACCTAAGAATCCAACCATCTCCCTTCCATCTTGGGAGGCAGTAATGGCAAGCTGCCAGGTGTGCTGTGTTGTGAACAATATGGACAAAATGATTTTTCTGGTGCCACTTGAACTCACTTGTCACCCACGCGCTGAAAATGGATATGTGCGAGACCTCGATGCAGGCTGCGCGTGGAGGTCTCTATGCATTGATCACAGAGAATTGCTCAATTACTGCTAAATGTGCTTTTTTTGGTTGCCATTCCATCTAAATGGCAGCTCAAGTTGCCACGAGCAAGGCAGGCTGAGCTTTCTGTTCTGTAATTTTCTGTACATTATGCGTAGTGTGTGAATCATAGAATGGGAAGGTTGGAAGGGACCTCAAGGATCATCCAGTTCCAACCCCCTGCCATAGGCAGGGACACCACCCACCAGCACAGCTCACTCAAGGCCTCCTCCAACCTGGCCTTGAACACCTCCAGGGAGGGAGCAACCGCAACCTCCCTGGGCAACCTGTGCCAGTGCCTCACCACCCTCACTCCAAACAACTTCCTCCTAACATCCAGTCTAAATCTCCCCTCTGACAGTTCAAACCCATTGCCCCTTGTCCTGTCATTGCAAGCCCTTGTCAATAGTCCCTCCCCAGCTTTCCTGTAGGTCCCCTTGAGATCCTGGAAGGCTGCTCTAAGGTCTCCTGGAAGCCTTCTCTTCTCCAGTCTGCAGAGCCCTGACTCAGCCTGTCCTCACAACAGAACTGCTACAACCCTCTGAGCATCTTTGTAGCCTCCTCTGGACCAACTCCAACACTTCCATGTCCTAAAAGCCTGCTCAAAGATGGAAGAAAGAACAGGTAGCACAAAAGCACCTGGTGTGTTAAAAATTGAAATTCCTGGTGTATTCTGTCTAACCCATACTGTTAAAAACACTCTCTTGAAACTTCTCTCTTGTCTTTGTTCAGTATCACAGCACTGAGTTGAGAATAGTGAAGTGTAAAGTTTATGTGCTAAGCAAACCAATATGCTAGCAAAAAACCAGAAAATGCTTTAATTCCAGCACTGCAGAAGTGAGCAAAACTCTGCATGAGATGGACTTCTGTGCTCTTTGCAAGGACAGGGCGGCCACTGTTATCCTGGGATGCTTTAAGAAGAGCATGGCCAGCAGGTCAAGGAGGTTCTCCTACTCATCTACTCTGCCCTGGTGAGATCACATCTGGAGTATTGCATCCAGTTCTGGGCAGTTCAGGAGGGACAGAGACAAACTATAGAGAGTCCAATGGAGGACTATAAGGATAATTAAGGGACTGGAACATCTGTGTTAGGAGAAAAGGCTGAGAAACCTGGGGCTGTTTAGTCTGGAAAAGAGAAGACTGAGAGGATATCTTGTTAGTGTTTATAATGCCCAGAGAGGCTGTGGAGTCTCCTTCTTTATAGATTTTCAAGACCTGTCTGGATATGTTCCTGTGTGACTTGCCTTAGATGATCCTGCTTTGGCAGGAGGGTTGGACTTGATCTCCAGAGGTACCATCCAACCTTTAAGATTCTGTGATTCTGAGATAGAGATGTACAATTGCATGGAGGGGTTGTAGCTACGTTTAAGTGTGAATATCTGCTTGGTATTAAAGGACCAAAACTTCCTTTGAGTGGTTAAATTTTGAGATGAAACCAGGGTAATAAACATACAGGGTTTACTGATAGTGATGTTTGTTTCAAGTGATGTTTTCAACTGTTTTGTGGTTGACTCTGAACTCAAGGCACTGCAGGGCCCTTGCTTGTTCTTACCTTGTAAAACAAAGAATGCAAGAATTAAATTTCAGTGCTGCCTTTTCTGTGGCTCTAAAGGCAAGTAACTCAAGAGAAAGGCTAAAAAGTGTGCTAAAAATCTAGCAGTGGTTTGTGAAAGGAAAGGTTTCCTGGAATTATTATTCGCTTGATTTGGTGGGTGGGTGTGGTTTGGTGTGGTAGTGCAAAGCAATGGATAATTTATTAAATATATTAAAGGCTGAATAGCTGTAGGTTTATGTAGGAAGAGCTTGTGTTTGAGTGAAATGAGGCTGTTCAGTCTGGTCAAAGCAAAGCAATCTTTATTCTCCATTAGAATAAGGTTGGAAGTGAGGAAGTGAGTCAGTTTGTTCTAGGGAAGGAACAAGTTTAAAATAGATGGGATTTGGTGTAAGCAAAGCAGTGATAGCCCTGATGTGTGGCTGAGTGGGCATGGAGGTGCTGAGATTGGAGCACACCCCAGGGAACCGGGTGGTGAGTGTAGGATCAAAGTCTGGGGATGAAAGAAGTTTAAGGAGATGGGACAGAAAAATGCAGGTCCAGGTAGATGGCTGTTGTGGTAATGCTGAGAGTGTAGCTCTTGCATCAGCTACTGAGAAGCATCTCTGTCTGACTTTCTCTAGATGCAGAGTCAGGTGAGACCTGGCTTGTCTTCAACCTGAGATGCAATAGTAGCAGCACCCAAAATCATGCTGTTCTGGAGAGGTTTCCAGAAGGCTGGAAGAAGTGCACTTTAGTTCAAGGTAGCTTGTGGAACACTCTGCCCAGAGACTTGTGGTAGAAGCTCTGTCCCTGGAAACATACCAGGTTATGTTGTCTGGGGCTCTGAGTAACCTGAATTAGTTAAAGATGCCTTTGCTCACTGCAGGGAGGTTGGGTGAGGTAACCTTTACAGGTCTTTTCCAACCCAAAACGTTCAGTGTTTCTGTGAAATCTGAGGGTCAAAGGTGCATTGGGCATTTCAGGGCAGCCAATGCCTGGGCATCAGTGGCCTGGGGTAGCAGGCCGGTGCAGGAGCACATGGGTGAGCCATAGCATCTGCTTTTCTTTCCATAACTATCTGCTGAATTCTCAGAATAAGGTCCTCAGTTAAGTTGTAAGAAATTAATTTAGGACCGTGTTCAAAATACACTGCAAAACATGGCATTGGTCAGAACAGGAGGTCTGCCAAGTGGGGAGAACCAATGCCTGCCCACACCAGCCTGTCTGGTGCTCCCTGGGAGAGTGCATGAGATAGAATCCTATCACTTAAAAACAAATGTGAGTCTGTGATTCTTCCTGCTTATAGCCCTCCACAGAAGTTTTCTTCTGCCAGATGCCTGCCCAGCTAATCCCTCCTTTCTCCATTAGCAGAATGAAATTTCAATAAATCAAAAGGTCACTTAGATGTGTTGATATACAAAGGGGAGGTCAGTGTATATTGAAAGTCTGACTTTTCCTTTAAACATTAAACCTAAAAAGTTGAGAATGACTCAAGTATGACAACGCAAATGAGTAGTAAGCATTTTGTTTGATAACTTCTTAGGGTGACAAGGGCCCTTACTGTAAAAGAGAAAAATTGATCCAAAATTTAATTAAAAAAAGGTGAACAAAAGCTATTTAATACCAAAATAACTGTATTTCAAAGCACCACCACACACAGACTGGTTTGCTCCAGACTCTGATGACCGAAGCAATCTGAACTGAAACTACATTTCCTACAAAGTTTTCCATACAGTGTAAGTAGGCTGCACACCAGCTCTTAGGTGCAGAGAGCCAGAACAGTTTGGAGAAACAAGCAGAAAAAAAAAAAAAAGAAGAGAGTTCATTCTGCATTTCACCTCTCCCCTCCCTGATATAGCCAAGGCATGTCTACCCCTTCCCACTCCTGTGCATCCTGATAGATGTGCCCTCAGGAACCATTTGTGTCCCAGGAGAGTGCTTGATCTTCTATGTGCAGCTTGATCTCCTAGATTGCAGTTCTCCTATGAGGACAGGGTAAGAGAGTTGGGGCTCTTCAATCTGGAAAGAGAAGGCTTCCAGGAGACCTTAGAGTAGCATTTCAGTATCTGAAGGGGGCCTACAGGAAGGCTGGGGAGGGACTGTTTGCAAGGTCTTGTAATGACAAGGGGCAGTGGGTTTGAACTGGCAGAGGGGATATTTAGACTGGATGTCAGGAGGAAGTTCTTTACAGTGAAGGTGGTGAGACACTGGCACAGGTTGCCCAGGGAGGTTGTGGCTGCTCCCTCTCTGGAGGGGTTCAAGGCCAGGCTGGATGAGGCCTTGAGTGACCTGTACTAGTGGAAGGTCTCCCTGCCTATGTTGGGGAGTTGGAACTGGATGATCCTTGAGGTCCCTTCCAACTTTACACTTATGATTCTACCTTCTAGCTTTGATTACTTTGGCATGTTGGCAAACTCATCTCTGTAGCACTGACCTGGGCTCACCCCTTCCCTCCTGGTGGGATTGTTATCCTTGGTGCGCTCCATGGTTTTTCAAAAGCACAGCTACAAACCACCAGTTTGCAATACCTACCATTTCTGCTTATTTACTCATTGCTACCCCCTTATTAACCAGAAAATACCAGAATTTTCAGTTGAGCCTTTCATCCTCTTATTATTGGTGTTATTTTTAGTGACTACCTGTATATCAGACCTTTGGTCTTTTAGTGTTTGGTCTCCTTAGAAAGCCAAAGTCCTGATTGTGCATCATGTCATTTTGTCCACATGAAAGTGATTTCTGTTTCCATACCTTTGTGAAACTTGTTTGAAAATTTTCTGAGAGAAGAGGGAGAAAAAGGGATGCTGGCTCCAAGTAGAATTTCCCCCTTGTTATTGTGAGAGAGATCATGGCACCATTCTCTTTCATCTCCTAGGTTTTGTTTTTAGCACGCTACAATAAAGTATAGGAAACCATGTAAGAAGCCTAAAGTAAACATTAGGGTGCTTTGTTTACTGTGTGAGTAAGCTCAGTGTCTCCATTTTAAATCTGATAAGGCTGAGAATAATTGTGGCCTCTTTTTTTTTTTGACATGTGTGGGGATGAAATCTTGATGAAGATGCACCTGCACTAGTAGATTGGCTGTGTAGAATATCTAGTCCTTTCAGAATCCAGTTTGATTAAAATGCAGGAAATTGGTAGCTGTCACTTAATGTAACTTTCCCCCATAACAGACAAAAGAAGAAACTTGACCCACAACTGAATTGTTCTTTGGGTGAATCACAGAATTAACCAGGTTGGAAAAGATCTCTGAGATCGAGTCCAAGCTGTCACCTAACCCTTCTAATTAATTAAACCATGTCACTAAGTGCCTCATCCAGACTCCTTTTGAGCACCTCCAGGAATGGGGACTCCACCACCTCCCTGGGCAGCCCATTCCAATGCCAGTCACTCTTGTTGTGAAGAACTTCTGCCTAACATCCAGCCTGAACCTGCCCTGGCACAGCTTGAGGCTGTGTCCTCTTGTTCTGTCCCTGGGTGCCTGGCAGCAGAGCCCAACCCCAGCTAGCTACAACCTCCCTTCAGGTAACTGTAGAGAGCAATGAGGTCTGCCCTGAGCCTCCTCTTCTGCAGGTTGCACACCCCCAGCTCCCTCAGCTGCTCCTTGTAGGGCTGTGCTCTAGGCTCCTCATCAGCCTAGATGCCCTTCTCTGAACACTTTCAAGCACCTCAATATCTTTCTTAAATTAAATGTGTCAGCATCTTTCTTCAATTAAATTTCTTAAATTGTTCCAAATCCTAAAGCTTGAAAGTTTTATGGAACATGCTGTGGGGAGAGAAAGACTTCAGAAACTGGAAATATTTCTGAAGCACTGGGACAGGTTGCTGAGGGGAGTTGTGCAGTCTCTTTCTCTGGAGATATTCAAAACCCACCTCGATGCATTCCTGTGTGATTCTGCTCTGACAGGGGGGTTGGACAGGATGATCTTTTGAGGCCCCTTCCAACCCCTACCATTCTGTGAATTGTGGAAACTGAAGAACTCCATGCGAGCCTTGCTAACAATCTCCATGCACATATGCTGAGAAGGGATGGCTGCAACCTTTCCCAGCCCTGCAACCTCTTCCCAGGGCTAGCAGGACTGTGTTGCCAGCACTGCAGCACACATCTGCTCCAGCCAGCCTTGGATGTGACCTGGCAGCCAACGCTGTGTCCTGCTGACGTGGCCTCCCGGCAGAGAAGCAAGGGGCAGGGGCTGAATCATCAGCAGGAGGAGAAATAAATTAAGACTTGAGCTATTCCAGTTTGCAAGTATATAAAACCACTGTGTCCTGCTTCATAACAGAATAACACCTACAAGTGCAGAGAAGCAGCAGTTGATGAAGTTTGTCTTCTGTTAAAACATTGAGATTTATTATTTTTTTTCTGCATACCTAAAGCTCTGCTGCTGGGAAATGCATTTATCTCTAGAATTAGTACAGCAGACTTTACAGACAAATGTTGGAACATATGGTCTGGGCTATAATTTCAAACTTTTTGTGTTTGTTTTGTAAATAGACAGGATGTGTTTGGGGTTTATGTCTGTCCTTATTTTACTTCTGTCTGTGTGTATATGTGTGTGTGTGTGTATACACTGAGAGGATCAGTAAGTGTGGTACATTCAAACCAAAGGGCTCCTGGAAAGGCAATATCTCATACCAGCAATGCTACCAGTTTTTAAATGTCTCCCAATATCTTTGGATCTTTATGTTTTGAAATGTCTCCCAATATCTATGCATCTGGGGCTTTTTAGAATGAAGGAGAGAAGACTGAGGGGGCATCTAATAAATGTTTATAAATATCTGAGGGATGGGTGTTCAGGAACGGAGGGACAGGCTCTGCTCACTTGCTCCCTGGGATAGGACAAGGAGCAATGGATGGAAGCTGCAGCACAGGAGGTTCCAGCTTAACACAAGGGGGAACTTCTTTACTGTAAGGGGCCCAGAATACTGGAACAAGCTCCCCAGAGAGGTTCTGGAGTCTCTTTCTCTGGAGACTTTCAAGACCCATCTGGATGTGTTCCTAAGGTAGATGGTCTGGTCCTGCTCTGTTGGGTGGGTTGGACTCGATTATGTCCTTGGGTCCCTTCCAATCCCTGACATCCTGTGAACCTGTGAATGTCTCCTCAAACCACAGAGGGCCTATATGAGTGCAGCAGTGTCTGCAGGAACACTTGTGTTGTCAGTGTGGGTCGTGCACAAGTGCAAAGTACCCTGCAAGTGGGGACCCACTACATTCCAAGCAGTGTTGTCAGGAATTTGCAATCCAAGATCTGCATCCCTTGCCCAGGGTTCTTGATAACAGATATTGCAAACACAATAAGAAGTGCTTTTAGTCTTTCTAAAGTGTGCTAGTGAAGCTATAGTATTCAGTTAGTAAAGTTAACCAGCTTTTTTTAACTGGAGCACTTATATTTGTTGACCAGAAGAGTCCAGAAATCAACCTGAGTAAATTCCATTTCCTCTCCTCACAGTCAAATGTTTGGGTTCTTGTGGTTTTTTTCTTTTTTTTTTTGTTTTTTTTCTTCATGTCCTATTTGTACCTGCAGTGAAAACTCTCCATGGTGCAATGTGATTTGCAGTGTTGGATAAAGGTCAGCATTTACAAAATAAAGCTAGCGTGAGCTTTACGAACAGGAACAGCTTCGTTTGGGTTCGTTGGGAATGTCTTCAGTCTCCTGGAGAGGAAAAAGGTGCAGGGAAGTAGGGAGCAGGACACCAAGAAGTATGACAAAGGTACAAGTATCCTGGTTTTGTTGATGTGCAGAGTTTGCCTCTGATGCCAGACCTGACAAGTCTTTGCATTTGGTGTGACACGCAGTGGGACATTCCTCATAAGAGGATGCAAAGTGAATTCCGGTAATTGAAATCCTGCTTGTCTCTCTTGCTAAAACCAGAAGGTATCTGGCATGGCAGTTGGTATTAGCAGGGATTTATTACCCAAACAAGGAACAATTATCCCCTCCCTGTCGGCTCTGCCACAGGTGGCTCCTGCAAAGCTTGTGCCTGGTGTTGCCGGCAGTCCACATGGACACACTTAACACCTTCAGATCACTTTGAGGCAGGACCTCAAAACTGTAGCACTGTAAACTAGTTGGTTCAACCTCTTCTTCAGTTTCCAGTGGAAAGAAGACATTATGTCTCTTGGTTTTACACTGGAAGAAAGTATTATCTCTGTTCAGTTGTGGTTTTTCTCATGTTGTTGTGGCTTCTCTTGTATTCTTCCTGCCTTGTAAGAACCAAAGGTGAGTATTTCTTCAAATATAAGCCTCTGAGTCTGGGAACCTGTCATGCTGTACACAACAGCATTCCTTCTGCCTCCAGTGATACACTTTTTTGCCATATTTCAGCATATCAAGAACTATTTCTTTGCAGGAAAGAAGTACTAGATTCTCCACCAAGCAGGTTTTACTGTTGTAATAACTTTTCTTAATTTTGTATGCTCCATTGGGACTGACCGAAATAGGCATAGTGAATATTTTGATGTTCATAAAAAGGCTCAGGCAGGCACTTCTTTCTACCCAAGCTGATAACCCAGGAAAACAGACATGAAGCAGCAGATTCTTTAAGTGTAGCCTTATTTTGAGTTCCCCATTTGAGGGATGAAGGGGGAGATGAAAAGAAGCTTGGTAGCAATTTCCAGATATCTGTACCTGGAACTTCACTTGGCGAACTGCAGATGAAATTCCTTCCCTGAGGGAGGCTGAAGATATGTTCACATCTGTGACAGCAAGGCAGATTGTCAGTCAATTAATTGTAAAACTAGGGTGGGAGATGTGGCTTCAGGATATGGATGAGGCAGATTGTCACTTATAATCATTACAAGGCATTTATCATGGTCATGTTTATCGTTTCTAATTTTACAACAGAACTGAGCTTGGATAAGTAATAATAATGAATTGACTTTAAATGTCTTGGTGGTAAGAGAACACCCACCTAGGACAGGCAGCCTTACTGCTGAGGTAAAACTGAGGAGGATGGACATGGAAATTAGTCACCCTGAATATTTTTTCTGCCTGGCTTAGACTGTAGGTGAGTGGTGATACAGAAATGTGCTGCTGAGGGACATGGTAGAGTAAGATAATGATTGAACTCAGTGGTCTTTTAGTCTGGAGAAGAAAAGACTGAGAGGAGATCTTATTAATGCTTCAAATATCTAAAGGGTGGGTGTAAGAGGAAGNCTATTGGGAGGTGTCCCTGCCTATGGCAGGGGGTTGGAACTAGATGATCCTTGAGGTCCCTTCCAACCTTACTATTCTATGATTCTATGATTCTATATGTTCACATCTGTGACAGCAAGGCAGATTGTCAGTCAATTAATTGTAAAACTAGGGTGGGAGATGTGGCTTCAGGATATGGATGAGGCAGATTGTCACTTATAATCATTACAAGGCATTTATCATGGTCATGTTTATCGTTTCTAATTTTACAACAGAACTGAGCTTGGATAAGTAATAATAATGAATTGACTTTAAATGTCTTGGTGGTAAGAGAACACCCACCTAGGACAGGCAGCCTTACTGCTGAGGTAAAACTGAGGAGGATGGACATGGAAATTAGTCACCCTGAATATTTTTTCTGCCTGGCTTAGACTGTAGGTGAGTGGTGATACAGAAAGGTGCTGCTGAGGGACATGGTAGAGTAAGATAATGATTGAACTCAGTGGTCTTTTAGTCTGGAGAAGAAAAGACTGAGAGGAGATCTTATTAATGCTTCAAATATCTAAAGGGTGGGTGTAAGAGGAAGGTCCTAGTCTCTTTTCAGTGGTGTCCTGTGATAGGACAAGGGGCAATGGATACAAACTGGAGCACAGAACATTCCATCTCAACATGAGGAAAAACTTCTTGACTGTAAGAGTTCTGAAGCATTGAACAAGGATGCCCAGAGAGGTTGTAGAGCCTCCTTGTCTGGAGACCTCCCCTGCCATGAGAGGTTTTAAAAGTTATTTAGTAGCACAGAAACATGTTCATGGAATCATAGACTGGTTTAGGTTGCAAGGCACCTTAATGATCACCTAGCTCCAGCCCCTTGGCCATGGGCAGGCACATCTTTGACTAGACCAAGTGGCTCAAAGCCTCATCCAGCCTTGTCTTACACACTCCAGGGCCGAACCTCCACAGCTAACTCTGTGTGTGTGTCAGGTATTGCAAGCTGTTCATCAGCAAGGTTTATTTTGTTGTCTTGCAAGTGCAGGACTTGTAACCCGGCAGGCAGGTCTGGAAGAAGTTGGAAGATCAGTCTAGATGGAGTTTTGAACAACCTGGTTGAGTGGAAAGCATTCCCTGCTCATGGTAGGAAAGCTGGAATTAGACTGTCTTTAAGGTCCCTTCCAAGCGGAACCATTCTTTGATTCTATGAAGCAAACAAAATAATCTGTGCAGAAAACTTGGCACTAGGCTTTGTCAGCAAAGTGTCTTCTTGTTCCCTTTTGCAAAGGCTTCGCTATTAGCAATAGAGGCCAAGCAAAATTCTTCATTTTAGTGGAACTCAAAACACTTCTGATTTTGTTTTTGGGCAACGTTGCCTAATTAACCACGTGGCCTACAACCGCTCGTGTCCTCTTTATCCAGGCTACACCTTTTAGGTGATGTACATGTTAATCAAGGGTATATTGTGATATCTATAAAAAATCTGCCCTAGAATTCCTAGAAACTCGGATGGTTTTGATTACTGAGCCTGCTGCTGCTGAGGGTCAGGCTCTTCCAATACCATCTTGGCTGGCTTGCTGCAGCTGACCTCGGCATAACTAGGAACCGCTATTTATATCGCGGCAGACGATGTTATCTCATCATAACATTTTTGGACATTTCAAGCTGAATTGTTTTGAATGTTGGAGCTGTGCCTGCAGAGGGGACTGAAACACAATGCCTGTCATTCTCAATTGTGTGAGCCAGAGCCTTTTGTGTTTGCTGGCAGGGCTGTGGCCTGTAGGATGGGAGTAAGAAAGGGACCGTGCTGATCCTCTGCAGTCCAGTCCCCAGCACCTGTTGCCTTGAGACTTCAGTTACCTCAAACATGTTTAATTTCTGAACCAAGTGGTTGTGCATGAGTGTGCATGTGTGTTTGTGTGATGTACTCGAGGTGACCCTGCTCTAAAAGATGGAATCATCTTTAAAGGCCCCTTCCAACCCCTACCGTTCTGTGATCGCAGAATGGTTTTTGTTGGAAGGAACCTCGAAGATCATCTAGTTCCAACCCCTCACCATAGGCAGGGACACCTCCCACTAAAACGGGTCGCTTAAGACCTCACTGCTTCAGGAACAAAACCCTGGCATCCAAAGTCTTTTGCATGTCCTGGAAATAGCAGAACAGCATTTTGCAGAGACATGGTGTTTGTGGCGGGAACGGGTTGTCGCGGCGTCTGTGGCGGCAACGGGTTGTTCCTTGTTGTGAAGGTTTGGGAGTTCCCCACCCCCCCCCACACTTTGTAAAATGACCCAGACTAGCACTCAGTCGGCTGGAAGTTAAATGATGAAGCT
>VWZE01018031.1:2636-13850 GCA_013396675.1 Eubucco bourcierii | reverse complement strand
AATTAGCCTCAAACCAGCACACTTGTTTAGGTGTGTATATAAAAATATATACAAATCTATAAAATACATGGAAATACAAACATATATATTTGTGTTTATAAATAGTCATTTCCTTAAGACCATAAGGACCTGCTGCTGAGCTCCCCAAGTTGGTTTAAGCACGGCTCTCCCCTTGGTGGAAATTTTTCCTAGTCTTTAATAGAAATGGCAAGTAAGTGCCCTTGGGTGATTTGCCTGCAGGATTTTTGTTGAGGGTTCATTAAGATTACTTAACAAGTTAGAAGTAATTTGCCTCCCTTGAGGGAGAATTCTGATATTTGGAGTGTTTATCAGTCATCTGCAGAACGGAATGAGCGTAATTGGTGGCTAATTGTTTGCAAGACCTGTGAAATATAATTACGAAGAGTTAAGCTGAAACCGATTGTGTTTATGAAATCTAGCATAAGAAACACTATATTAATCCTGCCTCAATACCAGGAAACGCAATTAGTATAATTAAGACTATCATACTGTAATTTTCTTGGCGACTGGAAGCTTTGGCAGCTGCTTTCCTCTTCCAGCATGGTTGGAGCAGAGCACGTTTCTGTCGGCAGTGCCTTCTGCCGCCGATGCCAAGGGAACTGTAAAATTGCTTTGTTTACCCCTGCTATGGGACATAGGAGATGCAGCTGCTGTTGAGGGCAAAAAGTGCTCTACCTCTTGCATTTCAGCTACTTGGTTGAGGTCACAGTGTAATTTTGCAGGCTGTGTTCATATGTGGTAAGTGCAGCTGGAAGCCCTGTCTGTAAGGTGAGGAAAATAGAAGGTTTGGGGCTCCTCAGGAGTGTTTCTTGACTGTTCGAATTGCTAAGTGGGTTTTCACTTAAGTTGCTCCTCAGATTGCAGTTTGCCTACTGGTGGCTTCCCGTTACAGAAGCACAGAAATGATCAGCTTGGAAAAGACCCTCAGGATCACCAAGTTCAGCCCTCAGCCTTCTCTTCACCAGGCTGAACAGCCTGAGAGGAGATTTGATCAGTGTATACAAATGTCTGAGAGGTGGGTGTTGAAGTGGAGGGGACCAATCTCTTTTCACTGGTCAGCAGCAATGAGACAAGGACCAGTGGCTACAAACTGGAACACAGAAGTTTTCACCACAATGTGAGGAGAAACTTCTTTATAGTGAGGGTGATAGAGCACTGCAACAGGGTGCCCAGAGAGCCTCCTCTGGAGACTTTCAAAACCCACAGGGATGTGTTCCTGAGCGAACTACTCTAAGGGATCGTGCCTTAGCAAGGAGGTTAGACTTGATGATCTCTGGAGGTCCCTTCCAACCTCTAAAATTCTGTGATATCCTTAGTCCACAAGGTTCAACCCTAAACCATATTCCTAAGCACCACATGCCAGCGACTTTTAAACACATCCAGGGTTGGTGACTCTACCTCCCTGGGCAACTCATTCCAATGCCTGACCACTCTTGCTGGGAAAAAATGTTTCCTAATGTCCAGTCTAAACCTACCCAGTTGCAGCTTGAGGCCACTCCCTCTCGTTCTGTCTCCAGTTACCTCTCAGAAGAGACCAGCACCAACTCCACAAAGTCCTTCCAGGTAGCTGTAGACAGCGATGAGGTCTACAGTCCTGCCTCAGCAGCACACTTGAACCTCCACAAGCCATCCTGCAGTACCTTGAAGCTTGAAACACCCCCAGTGTAGGAGAGGACAGTGCAGGACACACTGGGGGAGACCTGCCATATCAACAAGAGGCTGCATTTAGGGTGTATGGATGGAGTAGATAAGCATTGCAATTAGAGTCTCTTTAGCATTACATGAAAAGTGGAACCTGATGCAGTTGAAGATGTCCCTGGTCACTGCAGAGGGGTTGGACTTAGATGACCTTTACAAGTCACTTCCAACCTAAATCATAAAAAGTACATAAAGTAAATAGCTTCAGCTACGTGTCTTAAAGTAAACTTGAACACATTTTAATTGGTCTTAGGAGTAGGAATCCTAGATACCTCCATGCTGATAGGAAAAAAAACTTCTCATATTTACATATGGACACTCTTCAAATAGCTTTTTCTTGGGTATGTGTAGCTGAAGAGATGGAGCATTTGTTTTGCAGTGTGCCCAACTCAGGAAAAAAAAAATAAATTAGTTGTTACAGTTTTCATGTCACTGCTCTGAATGCATTCAATTAAGGGATAATCAGCATAATGCCTACTTTGAGCTCTTCTTAATGATTTAATTGCTTCTGTGAGTTAAATAAATACTTTATGCTTATTTTACGAAATTTTCCCTTGGGATCTCATCCCATGGAACTGTATGTGCATGGATTTATTTTTTAAATGTGAAGAATAATCAGATATTTAATTAAGCTTCTCCTGAAGGTTCTCTTTTGACATGTTCTGTGTGCTTCTGGGCTGCACAAGTAACTACTGTGTCAGCCTAGGTAAGAGAGAGAACAAATTTGTCCACTGGAAAAATGCGAGTTAATGATCCAGGTTATTGTTCCTAGGTCATCTGGTTGTCTGTCCTTGGTGAACAGAAGTGCCAGTAAACATCTTTCTGTGTAGTGTGAAGTGCTTTAACAGCTTCATGTTTCTGCAGTAGCTCCAGATGAGAGGTTTGACCTCTTTCCAGGGAGATGGCTAAGGACCGCTCCTGGGTAACGCAGCACACGTAGGTACCTGTGGGCTGGAGCCAGGAGCAGATGCATCCTCTCCCGGCATGCTGTTGGTTGTCTGTGGTGGCAAGCCCCATGTGCCAGGGCCAAGGGACTGCAGGGCAGCTCCTGTGGGCTTTGTCCATCTGGGTGTCTGCAGAGATCCTTCCATGTCCCGTTTGCGCTAGGAGGCTGTCCTGGAGGCCTCCCACAGCTTCCATAGGTATCACTGTACTTGTAGGAAACTGTACTGTTGATTCTTTTGATCCCCTTTCTTTCTGTTTATTTTCATTCTCTACATTTGCTTTTTAAATGTGTGGTGGTTTGGGAGTTCCCTCTTCCCCAGCCTGAGATGCACCAGACAAGCTCAGATGGCTGGAAGTTAAGGATGAAGCTATATTTTATAGCCTAGCACAAACTTATAAGCATATGTGTACAGTATATACAGATATTAACAGTTATATACAAGTTAAAAGTAATACAGAAATCCAAACCCCTCCTGAACAGCAAAACTGCCCAGAAGGGCTCCAGAATAGCTCCCCTCCTTCTTCCCATGCCCTCCCTTATCTCAGAAGGCTTACATGCAGGAGTGAGATACTGGATAAGGGGTTAGAAGAAGAATGATTAGATTGAGTTATACAGGTCCAGGCAAAGAAGTTAACAAAGCAAGTGTCAACCAGAAAGAGACTGAGAATCTTTGTTTATGTTTTGGCTTTTCATATCTCTTGAACAAAACCATTGGGTAATATAGACATCACTATTTTCCTTTCACAGCCAGTGACTAAAGTATTCCAGTTAGCCTCAAACCAGCACAAAGTGATAGTTCTTTATTTCTATGTACATCATGTCTATCAGTGTGCCCATTGTCTGCAGGCTCTGGGCAACTCCAATATTACATGCCTGTTACTTCTACTATGAAAAAAGTCTTCCTGTCTTTGTAAAAGCTCACCCACCCTACCACCCTAGAATACTTGTAAGGGATATTTAGGGTCGACTTTTTTTGTTACTTGTGTTGGTGAGGCCACATCTGGAGTACTGTGTGCAGTTCTGGGCCCCCCAGTTCAAGAGGGACATAGAACTGCTTGAGAGTGTCCAGCACAGAGCCACAAAGATGCTGAAGGGAATGGAACATCTCTCTTAGGAGGAGAGCCTGAGGGAGCTGGAGCTTGGACAAGAGGAGACTGAGAGGTGACCTCATTAACGCTTTTGAAGGATGTGCAGGGTGAGTGCCAGGAGGCTGGAGCCAGGCTCTGCTGGGTGATGCCCAGTGACAGGACAAGGGGCAGTGGGTGGAAGCTGAGGCATAGGAAGTTACATTTAAACACAAGGAGGAATTTTTTCACCGGAACAGGCTACCCAGGGGCGTTGTGGAGTCTCCCTTGCTGGAGATACTCAAAACTCACCTGGATGTGTTCCTGATGTGGTCTAGGTGATCCTGCTCTGGCAGGGGGTTTGGACTGGATGAGCTTTTGAGGTCACTTCCAGCACCTTACATTCTGTAATTATGATTCTAGAACCTGTCTGCTCTGCCGGGGTAGGAGAGTTCACTGTGAGTTGTGTTGGTGTTTGATGCTTACAGGTCTGTGCAGCGTTCAGCCTGGCTAGCCAGCAGCTTGGCCAGCCTGTGCCCCTTGGGCAGCACTGACATCAGTGAGCACAGCAATTGAATCTTGTCCTCATGGTGTCCCAGCCAAGGAGCCTTGGCTTGCCAAATGCTTTTGAAGGAGGGTGAAGTTACTACAGACAGGGATTTTCCTCTTCCTGCATGTAGGGTATGTGACACAGTTCTTTCAAATGGTTGTAACAGCTGAGTTAATGAATATGCTGATTAAGATGGCATTTAAACATCACGACTGCCATGACTATCTTGTCACTTGACTGCTAGGGCAGTGCTAAATGTGCATTCCAAATGTAGCCCCCAATTCGTGATACTGTCTGTAAACACCAGGCTGAACACCTAACCTGATGCTATTTTGAAGCCAGTTGTGATGATGAACACTTAGGAGAATCATCTGAGTGAGGCTATGAAAGTTTGTGTGGGGGTGGTGGTGTGGCGCAAATGAGGAGTTCTTTTGTTTATGCCTTGGATGGGTACACTGAGAAGCTTCATGCTCTGAAGTGCAGTGGGCTGCTTTTGATGAACATATGAGCAATGGCAGAACTTTCAGACTCTTAAGTTTGAAGTGGTCTTTGGAAACTGAAGTTATGTCTCAGAACATGGTAAAGCTAAATTGAAAGAGCTTGTGGTGGGACGGATAGAAGCAGTAGACATAATTATGGCTGTAAATGCTAATAGTGTTACAGTAGTGCCAATCAAATATTTATCCTGCAGAACATGTGGAAGCATCAGTGCAAGCCATGTGTTTAAAACAAAAAGCACCCAAACAAACAAAAGGCAAAAAAAACACCAGAAAAGCCTCTCAAGCCTTGGTCCTGCTGTCAGAAGCTGAATTTTCTCTTCCCTCCACTTCAACAGTTCCTCTACAAATGAAGCTTAACTCTTCAGAAGGGCAGGGTGTGTTCAAAGCCTTTGCAGCTTGTTTATTGATGCCTTGTCTTTATTTGAACTGTGGCCTTTTACATGTTCAAATAACACAAGCTTCCATTTTCCTCAGGCTGAGACTGCTTTGTTGACAAGCAGAGCAAATGAAATGAACTTAGAGTGAGGTTCAATTTCAAGGCCGTCCCAGATACCTGAACATCAAATTTGGGTGCTCTGTTTTGCATTACATCACATAAACAAAAGGAGAGAAATAGAGGTCTCCAAGCTGAGGTCTGGCATTTACCAACTGCTGCTCATTTGCACAGCTATTTCCTTTCTATATATAGCCAAAAAAGCATATGCAGAAAATGGGTTAAGTGAATTAGGCAGTTATTTGAGCCAGCTGCTCTGCTAGAAATAGAACTATAGCTTTTTTCTAACCCCAAGCTGTGGAGCTGCAATACTCTATCAATACTACTGTCTCTCCTCACCTTCCATCTTGCTTCATTTTAGGAGATGTATTGCAGGGACCCTTTTGATTATCCAGTTAGGAATATTATTTTCCTTGGTTTAGTTTTGCTTTGAGATGGATGTGCCAGGCAGAGGCAGTGGTTCATCTTATCTGCCTGGGTTTAATGAGTGGCTAAATGCAGTTTGTTCAAATGTCTGGACAATTTTAAATGGAATCTTTATAATTTAAAAAAAAAAAAAGGCAATGAGTGCCATTAAAGCAGCAGAAATTTTGTTCTAAGTACAGAATGCCTTTAGAGACTGAAAAAATGCCTTTCAAACCAGATAGCCTTTAAAAACTGCCAGCATGGAACATTGCTGATAAGGAGCATGGATCTCTCTTTAAGCCATGCACACTTCCACATTGCTGTCATCAGAGCTGTTGGGCTTTTCAGCAGTTTGTAGCAGAGGTTGCTTTCCCCACATGTTTTCACCCCTCCAGTTGAAAATGACTCTTTTGTACGTGGCAGTTGTTGCTGTGTCTGGAGCTGACATTTTGGACTCCCTTTGGAGACAGCTAAAGCTGCTCCCTGGTGAGAAGGGTCCATGCAACGTGGCCAGAATGGTTGTGGGCTCAGCAGGGTGAGAGCCTGGGCAGGCTTTCAGGGAGGCCAAAGGTCCCAACTGCTGATGGTGCAAACTGGACCCCTTCAGAAGGGGTTTCAGAGCATTTAAGTGAAGTTCTTGCTCTGAACCATTGTTGGTTGTTTTGGTTTTGTTTGTGTGGGTTGTTTTTTTTTCTTTTTTTCAAGAAATGGTTTGAAAATACTTGGATATTTGGGGTAAATGTCAGAAATTAGATGCTACAGTTCTTACAGAGCCTCATCTTTTTCCTGGCTGAAGTAACTTACTCCGGAGATAAGAGGCTGTAGAGGATTGTGCTTGAAAATTTCAATTGTATTTTCCTGTGCTGTATTTCTAGGCAGAGATAAGTATAAAAATATTATTTTCTTTCCTATGTTCGTTTTATCTCGTTTGCTGGCATCCACCTCTGCTATTTCATTGTACAAAGCTTGAAGTCCTTTTGTGCCCCTCTGTGATTGTTCCTCTTTTGAATGTTACCTGCACATTACTTGATCTTCGAAGTTGTCTAACCTACATTCAAACCTTTCTCTTAAATGTGTCTCAAAACCTGAAGGATGATTCTTGTGTCATGCTGTGATGTGGATGTGGTGCTACTCACACAGCTTTCAGCCCAGCTTAATGGTCACTCCTTTCTACTACTCTGAAGCAGTTCTCTACCTTGTCCTTTTTGTACAAGTGGAAGAAAACTTTGCTGATCAAAATGGCAGTTGTTTTGGACTTTAGAAAAGTTGTGTTTTGATACAAATGGCCTGACCTGATGGATAGCTGCTGCTGAAAGACGTGACCTTACAATGTTCTCTCCACCCTCTCACGTAGTATCCCACTGTTTCCTTTACCTGATGCCATTTGCCTGACCTATTACCCTGGCCAGGAAAGGAAAACTGATCCTANTAAAAAAAAAAAAAAAAAAAAAAGTGTTTCTGCCATTTAATCTAAGCTCCCACAGCTCAGGAATAGAAAAGGAGAGGAGGAAGAAAGGAGAGTGAGATTGGCACTTTGGTGGCATTAGCTCACAGACCTATTTACCCAGTCACTAATTATGCACCCTAGTAAGAAAATAAAGTTAGGAGTATGAGCTGTATGTTACAGGGTTTGAATTCAAGAAATCAACTTGTTGAATTATTTTACTCAGCTTGTGTATGCCTTTAAGCACCTGCTTACACTGTTGGGTGCGTGTGCTACAGCCTTTGGCCATGATCACCATGTGGGCATCCTGCAAGAGCAGCCTGGGACCCTCCTGTCTTTCAGACAGGAGGATTTTGTTTGCTTGTTTCCTTTGCATACATTCTCTACTGTGGGACCTTGGAAACCCTGTCCATAAAGAAACCATCCATTATACCTGAAGTCACTTCAGGCTTTTTTTCTGTGAACCACACTGAACATCTGCTAAACTGCCCAGAAGGAAGCAGAAACTTCAGATGCCCAAGGGGCACTTGAGCAAAAGGAGTGCCAGGCAGTCAGCTGTCGAATCAGTCCTGTGGAGATCTACTGGCAGGACTGGGCCTTTTCTTTATCTGGGTACCATGTAATTTATTTTCTAGGGGGATTGAACAAACTTGTCATGAAGCAATAAATTGTAAGGAGCACATGTAAGAGGCTCTCCATGGAGTCCTTGCTCTTCTCTAGCCCCAGCTCTGGGAGCTTTTTCACTAAAGGGTGCTGCATTAAGACAAAATTCCTCCCTTGCATTCAGAGGTAGAGATTCTTTGTTCACAAGCAGTGGTCTGTCTATTGTTTGGCTCGTTCTTCTGCCCAAATACCCAGAGAATTCCAGTTCCTTTTGGGCACAGGAGAGCTTGGCACATCATATTTCATATTTAGAAGTGAAATGCCAGTTTGCCCTGCTCTAGATCTTCCCGACTTGCTTGTAACTTGATATTCATGTTTTATATTTGTGTTGCTTCAGTGCACCCTCTCCATGGGAAATGCTTTTGACTTTGGTACCTGCAGCAGTTTTTCAGGCTTAAAAATCATCTTTGCCACTTTGGCACCTGTAACTGAGAGCAACCTGATTAGCTTATGAGAACCTCGACATCAGAGGGCTGGAGCAGTGCTCCTATGAGGAGGACAGGCTACAAGAGTTGGGGCTCTTCAACCTGGAGAAGGCTTCCAGGAGACCTTATAGTAGCTTTCCAGTATCTGAAGGGGGTCTACAGGAAGGCTGGGGTGGGATTATTTATAAAGTCTTGCAACGACAGGACGAGGGGGAATGGGTTTGAAGTGTCAGAGGGGAGATTGAAACTGGATGTTAGGAGGAAGTTGTTTGCAGTGAGGGTGGTGAGACACTGGCACAGGTTGCCCAGGGAGGTTGTGGCTGCTCCCTCCCTGGAGGTGTTCAAGGCCAGGTTGGAGGAGGCCTTGAATGACCTGTGCTAGTGGGAGGTGTCCCTGCCTATGGCAGGGGATTGGAACTAGATGATCCTTGAGGTCCCTTCCAACCTTTACCATTCTATGATTGTAAGATGTGTGTGTGTCTTTAGCTTCACTTCTGTTTCTGGAGTGGAAATAAATATCTGTCTAAATTCACTAGAATGGAAATAAATATATGTTGTAAATCACTGCCCGTTCGGGCAGAGAATCATCACAGAATGGTTTGGATTGCAAAGGACACTTAAAGGTCATCTGGTCCAACCTCCCTGCAGAACATCTTCAACTAGATCAAGTTGATGGAAACCCTGTCCAGCCTGACCTTATTTAGATTGCTAAAAATAAGAATTGTTCTTGCATGCACTTCTCAATGCACTTTACCAAGTGCTGCCTGTGTTGCCATGGATTTGAAAGCTGTGTGAAACTCTGCTTGTGGATTCATCGTAGGACAGCCCTTGCCTTTTTGTATGCAAGGCTGACCTGCCTTATCTCTAATTGGTAGGTCATTAGTCTGTTAGACTGCTAATGGCTCAGACTGGTGCTAGCCTTGGCTCTGCCAGCCTGTTCCCAAAACCTTTCATACCTTGAAAGTACCCTGTCTGGGATTCATCTTAAAGCAAGAACAAGGTTTGCAGCTGTGTTCTTGCTCTGTTTTCTAGCAGGGTAATTGGTAATGATCTCCTTATTTATTCACCTACCAGTGTGTGTTGAGCAGAGCAGTGCCTGGCTGTTGAGGATGATCTCCTGGCTGGAGGTGCCAGCTGCTGCTTGAAGAGCAGGAGGCATGGCAGCTTGTTTGTGGCACTGAGACTCTGGCTCTTGCAGCTACATCTCTTGACTAAAGCCTTCTGGTGGAAGCTGTGATGGACATGCTGCATCTACTGGCATCATGGTTGTGCTGGGTGATGCCCAGCTTCACAGACTGACCTTGGCTGAGGGTGCTATATGGAACTGAAAATGTAAACCTGCTGTTTTCTTGCTATGTAAGTGAGGCAGAAGAACAACTAAATTGGTGGTTAAGAATAAACACACATAAAATCTGTGCAGGTATGAATCTTTGTCCAAAAGATTCATTTGCAGTTATAAAGGTGAACATTTCTCCATCAGACATCTCTGTTTTTCCTTGAATGAGTAGTGAGCCTCAAAACTACAGATCCAAATACAACTTTTGCTTATCTGTGAAGCAGTTTTCCTTTCCAGCTGGCTGTTTTCCTTTTCCCTTTTTTTTTTTTTTTGTATGTTTCTGCTGCTGCTTGAAAACTGGATCTTCTTCTTGGCCTGCAATTGTCGTCTTGAAACTGATGGGGTTTTTTTTTCAGTATAAAATATCACCATCAGCTTCATTTCAGTGGTGCACATGCTTTCCTGTCATGGTAACTGTTGTATTGAATCTGCTGGAAGCTGGGGATTTGTTACCTGTAGACAAAGAGAGGCTCCTTCAAGGTGTCTGCCAGCAGCAGGACCCAGCTCTCCACCTGGGCTTGCATACAAAGGGGCTCTGTCCTCAGCTTTTTCTGTAGCTTTACAAAGTCTGAAAGCTGAGCTCTGTGGGGAAAACAGACACAAATTCCACCTTCAGATTGTGAGTCAGGTGTTGCAAAGGGTGCACCTGCAGCCTGCTTTAAAGCTTTATCATATAGTTACTACCATCTTGAAAGAGTTAGGGCTTAGAATTTTGTGCTTGAAATGACTTCCTAAGAGGGAATGTATTTGGTGTAACATCACTTTCAGATGTGACAAGGGACAGTGAGCAAAAACTATAACCTCAAGCTCTGAGATGTTCTGCTGACTTTCAGTTAATCTGAGCACCAATAGTCATTTAGTTCCTTTCAGTGATTTATCAAGGGGAAGGAGGATGTTCATATTTTCTTTTACTTAAGGCTTTAGTTGATGCCTGCAGTGGTGATAAGTTCTTAGCCTCACATGTGTCTGTGCTAAAACCTTGGTCAGCATTAGCCTTGCTCTGAGCTTAGGCTGAATAAATGCTTGGCACATCTTTGTGTTTTGCCAGTGGGCAGTTGCCTTGATGCCAGGACACATTTCGATTTGCAGTGGAAAATACATACATGGCAGGGCAAAACGAGTTCTTTTGACATTCCTTGCAGCAGGAACAGCTGTGTTTAACACTTCTCTTTTTTTTTTTTGGCATTTTAAATAAAGTGCAGTGGCATCTCCCTTGATAATCAGAATTACAGCTGAGCATGACCAGCAGGGCATAGTTCTGTGTGGAGTCACTTAGCCAAGTGTTGCAACACAGATTATCCGACGTGAAACAGCTGTATTCCTTACTAATAGAGCAATTTGTCAAGACACCAACATGGATTTTTCCCACCATAGCAGATGTGTGGAGCATGCTGCCACCCCCCTCCCCAGATTGCCAGCATCTGTGCGTCACGTCATGCTCCGAGGTGCGGCGTTGCCGTACAGCCTGCCAGAAGGGATGCATTTATTTTAACTGGATGATGAAATAGTTATGTTGTGACTAACTGGGGTCCTTTGGCTGGAAAAAGTTAACAATTGGGAAGAAAATGTTTCTGCCTTGTTATTTCTTATTACTTAATAATAAGGTTTTGTGGATGCAAACGTATCTTAGCTTCCCAACGCATGCCAAGCACATCTAAACTCCTTTCCC
>VWZE01018028.1:410582-423520 GCA_013396675.1 Eubucco bourcierii | reverse complement strand
CACTGGCACAGGTTGCCCAGGGAGGTTGTGGCTGCTCCCTCCCTGGAGGTGTTCAAGGCCAGGGTGGATGAGGATGACCTGTGCTACTGGGAGGTGTCCCTGCCTATGGCAGGGGATTGGAAGTAGATGATCTTTGAGGTCCTTTCCAACCTAAACCATGCTATGATTCTATGAACAGAGGGAGAAAAGCGCAGAACAGACAGCAATGCCTATTTATACAGAGAAGCAGGCTTCTATGGGAATGAAAGAAGAAAGATTACACTTTCCTGTGTCTACCTCCTTGTATCCTCTGGTACTTCTGGAGGACTTAAGAACCTCTATGGTTCTTAAACCCGTAATACCTTGCCAGAAATCTAACCGCTACATGCAATTATAAAAATCTGCCTTCTTTTGGCCACAGACTCTCAGTGAGTAACACAGCATGAAGGATTAATAGGAACAATGAATTTCTGAAAGAATGCTGAACGTTTTGACAAGATTTTATTGTGAAACATTGCATTTAGAAAAGGTACAAAATGGCAACGGTCAGATGTGTGCCAGTACAGTATTTCAACAGTCTATACAAGTGGACAGCCGAACAGCTTCACTGCAGAAGGCGTGGTGAGACAGACCATCTAAAAGGGTGTGTGTGTGTGTGTGTGTGTTGCAATATTCACAGGCTTAAAAATACATAAATAACTTGAGCCCAAATGGTCATTACTGGTCATTGCTAATCGACATCTGGAAACAGGCTAAAAAAAAAAAGCACAATACAGTACAACAATCTCCTCGCAGATCCACGTTTAAAGAACATCAGTTTATTATGTCAATAACCTACAGCTCCAGGATGCTATTTTCAGTACTGTGATTCAGTTGGCTGATTTACAACTTTTTTTTTTTTTTTTTTTTTTAAAGTTCATGTTAAAAAAAGAGAATGTAGAAGATGACCTGCAGGGATTTAACTAGGACTAAACATTATGAAGCCCCTAAATTTTTTTTTAGACTTGGAATGATGAAGTCAGTTACTTCTAATATAAAACTTCAGCTCATTCCTTTAAAATGTCCTTTACTGCAGGTTGTACAGATATCACTAAGTGATATTAGTTCAACCATTTTAGCTTACTATGCACTTCCATGTTTTAAAAACAATTTCACCAAATAAGGGTTTCCATTCAACTGAAAAAACAAAAAGCATTATCAAAATGCTAACACTGAAATAATGGAAGTTATAAATCTGTATAATAAAAAAAAAACCAACCAAACAAAACATCCTTAAAGGACAGCACCACTCTCTATCCCAGGCTAGTAAGCTTAAAGAGCATTTATAAACATACAAGTTGATTTTTAGGGTATAAAAATACACATATACTATAGGAAATAAGATAGCTTCATTTTTTCCAAATTATTCAGTAGTCTGTCAGTGCTGGAACTTCTTTCAACTACTGCAAAGGTGTTCACAGTTCAGTACGTGGGTGGACAACCAAGTAACCTGAGATAGGGGTTGGACTAGACCAACCTTTGGAGGTCCTCTCCAACTCAGACAATTCTATGATTTTAGTTCTTTAATTAAAAAAGGTGTGTAGCTTATTCTACACAATTAATCTTACTAAAATACAAGCAGGTACCCTGTTACCAATCAGTACCCAGAGCAGAACCAATCCTTATCTACTTTAAGCCAACTTTTAACTTACTTCTGTGAACAGAGACCTTAGGGTATACTAACTTAAATTTAATAGAAATTTCTGGATACCACTAATGTCCATTAGGAGCAGAGCTAAACTTAAACTGATGTAGTTTAGAATCAAAATCTACCCAAAACATTAAAACAACTCACCCTCTGATACCATATCCACTTCCTTAATTAATTTCAAGACCATTAGCTTTGGTCTACTCTTTTCTTATTGCGCATCTTTACTAGGGGATGAAAAGACTTGCAATTCATTAAAAAGAACCACCATTAAGTTACAACTAAATACAAAAACTAAGACAGTGGGGAATAATTTTGTAAAAAAAACAAACAACTGTTGAGTGTGTATCACTAAGGATGTAACATTGGGAGTACAATGTCTGCCATGGAATTAAAATCAGCGCTGTGCCAAATGGGGAAAAAAAAGAATACATGAATAAACCACTAAACTCCAGTCTGGCAAAAAAACATTTTGTGGGTTTTTTTTTTTTGCTTAGGAAGTGGTTGGCATGAACAGCACTAACAAAATTCTACACCTCACAGACACAAGCTACGAAGGTTATCTAAAGCAAATACTCACTGTCCATCCATTAGCTAGCTCTTAATGCTGCTTCAAGCACTGCACTAGCCACTTTGATCTTTGTTTCAGACTCCTCTGTACACACATTTATATTTACATAAAACATTTATTAAACATGATTTGAAAACATAAAAACCTTATGTACAAAATACCAACATTCCTATAAATAAACAGTTGGAGAAAGGCACTTGCAAGAAAAATCTACAGTAAATCTTACAAAAAAACCACACTGCCTCTGTTACTGTACAATAGATAAATCTTTCAGGAAATCCCTATCACAAGAATGTAAAACACTAATTACTGGTTATAGCTAAGAATATAACCGTTACAGTTGTATTTACACATCCATATAAGCCTTTTGTTTTTCTTTTAAAGTTTTCATTTGAGAGCACCATGATTTCCATTCCAAATCTGTATTTTGATACAAAGTAAAACGACAGTTGCCAGAAATCAGCGTTTAGTGTCACTGCAAATTCAGAAACTTTTGGCTGACATCAGTGTAGTTTAAAACACTCGGTTGCTGCTTTGTAAAAAGTACACCTAGTTTGTTATTGCATGTTGTCCTTTTAGAGAGAGCACTGCTATGCTCTCTATGCAATTGTTTAATACTATTGCTGGCAAAAAGTTTCCAGTATCAAAAAAATAAAAACATTCTTCAAGCCAGTTGAAGTATTTCATCTGAACAGTAACTAAAAAAAGCTGCATATTAATTATAAAAACATGTAGGAAACATGCCAACTAATCTGGGTGTGCAAAAATATTTTTTTCCACTACACAGGATTTTAAGGGCTCCACAGAATTACTCAAATTTACATTGAGTAGCAAACCTTAACCACCAGTTCCTCAAGGAGATGTTAGTATACTCCCACTTTTGTCAAACTTTTTACCCTTTGACAATGCTGCAACCTGTTTGAGCAGTTCTCTGTTTTTGGCCTGCAATACAGATGAAAAAAAAAAAGGTTTTGAGTTGTTGAAATATCTCCGAGTGTCATGCACTAACTTCCCATGGCACCTATGAAACAAATTCTCAAAAGGCATTCGCTGAGAATATTCAAAGACAATCACTTTTCAAAGCTTCTATATATTTTTTGATATGCACATGCCATCTTCAACAGAAAAGGTAAACATTTCCTGTACTTCAAAATGTAGCACCTGAGGTATTGCACTGAGGAGCTGTTCAGCCTGCAATTTGTCAGGCTTTCTTCCTGATAAACATGCTTTAGCTGTCAATTACATTAACACTGAGCCTTTAAATCTGGTTAACAGTACACTGACAACTGATTAAATAACTGAGAACAGACACAAAAATATAACAACCTTTGATAAAGTATGACAGGTAAGCCTCTAGCTTCTAAAGTCAGAAAGCAATTCTTACCATGAATTTAATTCATATGGAGACTGTTGACTGCAGAACTGCTGCACAATGCAACTGAACTTAAACATGGTAAGGCACTACACCACTGCTGTGAGTGAAGAGCAAGAGTACATAATTCTACCCGAAGCATTTCTCAAGTATTAGTAAGTAACTACTCACCTGCAACTGTTCCACAGTTTCCTTGTGAGCTTTCTCCATACTGTTCATCTTTGTTCTCAAGTTAGATTCCTGGTACTGGAAGTCTGCCTTCAGTTCTGTCAACTGAAAACACAAAACCATACTATGAAGATTCCTTAGACTGTTACAGTATGCCACTTCTAATCAATCTGTGAAATCTTTATGGAAGCCTCAGGAATCTCAGGAAACACTATTTATTTAATATTGTAGTACAAACTCAGCACTTGAGAAGTAGTTCAAAAAGTACTTACTTCTGTTTTATATGGAGAAAACAACTGTATTTATCTAACCATACTGTTTGCTCAGCATCTGAGATAAAGAAGGTTAATCCTCAGCAAAAAAAAAGTTCAAATGCAGGACTACAATATATGTATTCTTAGCTGTTCTTCCAGCTGTGAAGTACTTATCACAATCTTCAGTTATATGGTATAGTCACACACAATCTTACATACAAAGACGAGAGAAAGGATTCCTTTGTGTTGTTTCATGCTGCAGTTTGTCCTAAAAAGCAGTAATAAATTCCAGAATTTCACTGCTTCTCAATCCACAACAGAGAATTAAGGTGTTATTAGAAGTGTGTAATTAAAGTAACTTAAGATTTAATTCTGAGTCTATGGTGTAGTGCTGCTGTCACTGGCTCTCTCCTGAGACAGGCAGAGATCCAGATGGCACACAGCAAGGCAGGTATTTCTGAACATACATGCTCCTATCCAAGCAGCTGTATGCTGCTTCTGGAAGCATGTGCAGTTGCATGAACAACTAACAGCTCGTTGTATATGGACAGAAGTTTTACGACCCTCCTCTTTAAAATGTTTTGTTCCTCAAAACATCCCAGATTCACCTGGTTATTCATAACCTCTCTAGTCAGTTGTGGTGGTTTGGTTCTGGCTATATACACATATAACAAAAGCCAGTTTTAAGATAGATTTATTGGGAAGTGAAGTCTCTTTGCTAGCAAAGAAGCCTGCTTACAACAAAACCTACACCATACATTCCTAAAATGACTACCAACACTGCTTTTACTAACTTTATGTGTCACATCACATGTAATGAAACAAGGTATTCAAAAGAACTGTCACATCAAATGGTCCTAAATAATATGCAGGTATCTTGATACAAGGATACATACCTCACTGTACACAGCCTGCTGCTCAGTATATGAACTTATGGCTATTGTACAGGACCCATGGATTTTACAAAACCACATACTACAAACCAAGTATTAAAAACCAATGAGTGGTAGTACTGCACCACACTAAAGTATGCAGTCAGATGAAAAAACATCACCTGTGAGCTTTCAGCAACTTGTGGTCCCTTCCTAACGATCAAGTTTCAGATACCCAAGATGTACTGTGGACGTCTCACTAATATTTTGTCCAGAAAGTGAAACAAGTCTAGTACTGCAAACAGTAAGTACTGGTAGTAACAAGGCTGAGAACGTGACTCATAACAAAAAATGATGAATGAGGATTGTCTGCACAGTTGGTGCAGTGGTTTGGTTTTGTTATCACGCATCACGCATTTCACAACTTGTTCTTTGGACTACTCCAAAGTGTTCCAATACCGTCCACACACAAAACTAGGGACAAGATCCTAACAGGAAACTCCTACAGGCCTGGCTCAAGCTTCTATCTCAGTACACTGCCTTCACTTTCACTATCTTTAACAGAAAAAAAAAGATGCAGTACATTCATTCTCTGTGCAGTTTTGTGCTGTGCAAACACTGTGCAATGGGTTCAGCTTTTCTTCCCCATGTAACAGCTGAAGAAAGTGACATTCTGAAAATGAATAATTAATGCCTGAAAAATACTTTTAAGTTCAAAGAATTGTGAGGTCAAATATTTTTAGCAGTGGAGATATTAAAATTATTAGATGCTTTTCCTATGGAAACAGCACATAACAAGTTACTGCAGTGGTTATGCAGCAGGTGACATTTCCTTTTTGTTAGCTTTGCCCAGGAGATCAAACACAAGGAGAGGTTAAATGAATTTCATTCTGACTCATGATCTTCTGCTGGCTTTGTAGAAGCCAGGGTTTTTCTGTCTGTCGTTTGCAGAGAATACCTAAAGAGACTCCACAACAGACTGTTCAGCTCTTTTACATTAACCACTGAACGGCAGGGAATTGCAAGTACTTCCAACACAAAGCATATTTTAACAGTGATATAAAAAGGCTCAATATTCTTCACACAACACATTTAAGTGTAGAAATGAAGATAGTAAACCATGATTTAAAAGTGGAAGCATTTTCCTTTCAGGATCAGTGAACCTTTCTTAGCTATTGATGTTTTAATGAATTACCACGCATCTACAGTGAAAATTTTAATTGAAAATTATAGCAAATTTGTAGTATGATTGCATAACCTACTCAATCCTGGACATTTCAGAGTCATTATTACAGACAGTATTAAAAGCATCTAGCTAATCAAATGGCAGAGATACTTTGCTCTGCCTTTATTGGAGCTATTTATGTATTTGTAATTATTTCTCTCTTGTTAAGCCATTAGGTTGTTGGAAGGGTAAATCTCATGTAATAGTTTCACTGCTGCCATCTGGGTCTACTTTGCTTAATTTTTGTTGACTGCCAGGCATCTACTCCAAGCTAGTGTCTGGCCATTCACAAGGACTTGATAACCTATACTACACATATGCTGCCCATCTTTTAAAAACTCCCTTTTCACACGTTGTACACATAAATTTGGACACCAATTCAATGATGGCTACAGCTGCTTTAGTTTAAAGCTAAACGAAAACTGTTCTAAACTCAAAATTCTTTATCCGCGCTTATCTTGTGCATCCATCAGCCTATGTAGGCATCTGAGATCTTTGCTATGACTCATTTCAGAATACATAAACTATGCAAAATCACTGCCTGGCATTTTATCCATCACCTGTGGCACAAGGTCCTAGTAACAGTGAACTGCAGGGATGGCTTCTAGATGTCTGATCTGAGACAAGATGAATTCCCCTTTGACTCAGAGCCAAAGTACATTCACGATGTTAGTCCCAGACCTGTCCTTTAAATGGTAAGATCTGATTAATCACTATATAATATACAATTGTATCTGATTTTAGTAGGTTTTTTCTCACCATTTCAACATTGTTAGGAGTCTACAAAATAGAAAACAAAATGATAAAGTTCTTACTAAGCAGGTGCAAATTTTACCTTTTTATCTTTTTCTAAAATAGTCTGATCTCTCTGCTGCAGAAGACGTTTAAGTGACATTACTTCTTCTTTCAGCTGACTTATGAGGACAAAGTTATCAGTTCCTCCACTGTCTGCTGACTGATTTATAGAGCTACTAAAAATAAAAAACAATAGTTAGTTATGACATGAGTAGGAGACCAAAAAAAAAAATTCTTAGAACATTTCAAATTGGATAATTAAGTCCACAAACATCCTTAAGGACTAATGCAAAAAAAGTATGTACCTGACAGAAATGGATGCAACTGACAAATTACCTTACTAATGGGCACACATTACATACACCTGCAGAAATATAATTAAGTATTAGCTTTGAGGGGGACTAATCTCTTTTGACTGAAGCAGCCACTTTTACTTTTATTCCAACTTTTTGGCCAGAGACAGAATAAAGATTCAGTCTCGCATATTAAGTTTCAAAAGAGTTCTCTAGATACTAGATCAGCTTGAAGCAGCAGGTTCAACCCTGTATCAAACTGACAAAACACCCCTGTCAGGGAATTTAGTTTCTTTGGTATTTGTTGCCTCATAGATAAGTTTTATTCAATTTTGGCCCAAACAGCTTAAAAGCAGGATAACAGTGCCAGTTTTTTGCAAATAACTTAGTTTATTGACAACATTCAGAGGCCATCCAATAATCATGTCTGGCAAGGCAGTGTTTTCATCTCCCTTATTCCTCAGACAAAAAAAAAAAAAAAAAAAAAAAACAAAAAAAAAAAAANCAAAGTCAGCACAGGTTTCCATTTGGAACTCCCTAAGTGTGCTTAAAAAAAAAAAAAAAAGAAAACCACGAAAAAAAAAAAAAAAAAAAAAACCAACAAAAAAAACCCAAAAAACCAACAACCACAACAAAAAAAGTACAACTGGCCACAAATCAGAGTTCTATTTGGTTGAAATGGCTCAGTTTTATGAAAATGTAACTTTACCTATCTCCATTTGATGGCTTGGATTCCAGTTTGGGTTTTTTCTTTGGAGTTTCATTCTGAATAGCTGCAGAGGATTTATGGCTGAAATCAAATAAAATGTAAACCTAAAGCCTCATGCTATATTTACTTTCTAATATCACCATTCACTACATGTAAAATAACTAACTCATGCTCCTAGTTGAGATGCTAGAGACTAACCAAAAATGCAAGGAGAACAAGAAACACAAGAAAAAAAAAAAAAAAAAAAAAAAAAAAAGAAAAATAATCCAAGTTATTTAAATGAAAATTTCAACATGAATTCAAGGGAAATTAGTAAATAATATTTACCTCTGTTTCCATAGTCCCTGATCTTGTTCTGGACTCAGATTGCTGATTCTGAAATATGTGAAATGTACTTGGTAAGTGACCAAACACATCATTAATTTTACATTTACCTGAATGGTTTCTGTACTTGAGAAAATCCAACACCCTTCTTTATTTTTAGATAAAGAAAGTCAGCAATTATGAACTTTCAACTGGACAGCTGTATTATGTCTGTTGTATTTGTGACCACTCTTTACTATGTCAGCTATAAAAACATTTCTTGCATAAATGTTTACAATGTTGTAAGACATAATGGATAGACTTCAAGACTGATGGTTAAACTTTTTTGCGGGTACCTCCCAATTTTGTGAGCTTTATATTACTAATCTTGTACTCAGCCAGTTGGTCTAAAGAAGTATTCCCATGGATTCCCACATGGCCACATAAACATGCATGAAGTGCTTACATGGTGCCATTAGAGCAAACTGAAGTTTTGGATCCCAGGAAATAATTGTTTTTCAGGTTTAAAACATGTCTTTTCAAGAATTTCAAATGCAACTAATAAATACCATTGATATAAGAAGAACAGAAGGTAGATAATTGCAGAGAATGGAACAGTTTATTGAATCTGCGTTTCTACCTCACTGTCTCATCTTAACACTAACTGAAATAGACAAGGAAAAAGTGTTGTATTTATTGGATTAGAAGCAAAGGACCCATGGTTGGCTACAGAAAAAAAGTGTCAAATCTGGAACACTGTGATTTGTAAGATATGCTTACTTTTATAAATCATAAGAAGCTCTACTCTGTAGTTAAGAATTAACTGTTTTATTTAATCTCTGCCACATGCAATAAATTCTATCTAGCCTGTCATAACTTAATTTTCAGTAGATTTGAAAGAACGGGACCAGTACAATAACTCTTTGCATGACAAGAACAGTTTTCTTTTTCAACTTGCTAAAACACCCAAAACTTATTTTTCTAGGGTTTTGTTTGTTTTTTCTAAAGTATGTGCATTCCCTTCTCATTTCTGGTATCACTGCAGCTTATTTTACTTCCATTTTGAAGTCACACTTAGCTGGGCAAATTTCAGTCTAAATGGAAAATTATAAGCACCAGAAAAATGAGGCTTAAAAAGAAAGAGTTTGTGTCTGGGGTCATGGTCACTACCATGGTGGCTGCAGCATTTGCTATCCAAGACAAGAAGTTAAATAAGTAGTTCTAAAGCTATGCTGCCATAAGCCTAACAACAAAAATAAGAATCTGGACTATTATACTGGCACAAAACCCAAATAAATTCTGGGATTTACAACTAAATAATCTGGGTATGAACTTCAAAGTAGGTACACTGTATATGCCATGGCTAGAGACAGCAGGCTGAGAAGCTGTAGATGATGGGACAAAACAGTGTGAAATGTTACTTGAGAACTAGTAACTAAACCAACTGTGTTATATTCCTATGTCTGCATCACAGCCACGCACAAACTACCTAGTCCAGCAAGATCTGATCATAAAAGCTAGCAAAGCTACCCTAGACTGAGGGCAACCCCACACCATCGCTTCTGCTTCTCCATTTAACCAGAAGTATGTGTACACAAACACATTGGTGAATTAAGTTAGGGTGGGGATTCTGAGTAAAGCAGTAGTTCTGCTCTCACTGCACAACTTTTAACCCACAATGCACGCACCTAAGACAGTAGCCACTGCTTTGAAAACCAAATTCAACTCTAATGCTAAGTAACTTGTTTCTGTAGCCATGCTGTGGCTTATTTTTCTAGGCTTGCTACCAATTTTGACATTGACCAGTTTGCTGACTACCAAGAATTTATGCTGTTACCAGACTTCACCCGACTTAAGAATAGAAGGATTTTGACAGATGATGGAAGAAAAACATTCTACTGATGCCATGTTTTAAACAGCTATTATTTTTTTTGTCCTAACAAAACACAGAAGAGGAACCAATAGCTACTTTGATTTCTGAAATACTTACTTATGATGACTGCTGCTGTGACGATGATGATGATGGTGGTGATGGTGGTGGTGCTTTGAATGATGCTGGTCTTTCTCAGTAAGAGATGAAGATGAGGAGTTAGAATGCGAAGATCCTAGGCTCTTCCTCTGTTCTTTTGTCTTCTGTAGCACTCTCTTGTAGGACAGTGTGCAGAGCCAACACAGTAACTTTCCATCAACCTTTTGGGAAATAATTCATAGCAATTTTTTTTTCCCAAGTACAAGTTGCACTATATCGATGTACTTAAACATTTCTTACAAATATTGCTTTTATTTCATCTGCTATCTTTGGGAAAAATCCAGATTTCTTTGGTATGAAACAGCATGGCCACATTTCCAACCTACACACGCTATCTTTTAGCCAAGTGGACCTTATTCCATCTATTTTTGCGATTTGAAATTAGTAAACATTGCACTTGCTCTGTATCAGAGAAGCGACAATTTTTTCTAGAGACAAATAGTTTTTAGTTTAAACATCATGTACCCTCTCTCAAACTACCTATCCCAGACAAAATGAACATGTCCTGCCAACTGTCTGTGACTTGTTTCAAGCAAAAGTGGCATTATTCTCAGGTTCAGGCAAGATGCTTTTGAAGTCAGTTTCTCAGCACCTTATGGAATGTGAAAGTGCCACTCACCAGAGCCATTTAAGAGAACACAACAGGAAGGTCTGTTCAGAGCAGTCTCTTTCTGATGCTATACTTTCATGCAAGGCAGGCAAATCAGAAAAGGTGAAGTGACAGATTCAAGTTACACGCATACACAAGGTGCCACAGAAAGCAGGGGAAAACAACTCAACCAAACCATCAAAGCACCAGGTACTGTTCAGTTGCTTAACCTCTGTTCTTAGTAGCTAACAGAACAGCAAAGTTGTGAAGTTTAATAAAACACTGTGAAGGCCAAAACAACTTTAATCTAGTATTAGTAAACTTCAGATACGTTCCTGTGAATCACTCTCTTATGAAGGAGGAATGTTGTCTGTCCTCTGCAGCTGTGGACCAAAGCCTACCTTCCTTCTTCCCTCCTCTTTCCGATCAAAAGCGCACTGCTGTTTGCACTGTTCACATGTCTGCGGTGGGCCGTACTTCTTCTCCGAGTTAGTGCAACGTTGACACTTTGTGCCAATAAACGCTGCAATAATGTTACAATACTGACAAGGCTTGGGCTGAAAAACAGGGAAGTTAAACTGAAGTCAATACACATTTACAGTTTTATTAAGAACACAGATATTTCGACTCACACAACAATGCTTCTAAAGTAATAAGGCCTCACATGAACTATCTTAAAGTACCTTTATCCTTTCAGTCTCCAGGACTAAACCTTGCCCCCAAAATAACACTCCTTCAGTGGTCAAAGAGCCTGGACTTCCTATGACAACTCAGGCACATACTCAATGCAACACAAATACTCACCTTTTCAAAAGCATGATGACATTTTCTCTCTTTTACTACATTACTAAACAAATTACCTAAACTTTAAAAGAAAAGCAACTGAATACTTGTTTTGGACAGGAAGTTCCTCCCTTGCAATACTCAGGGATTTGACAGCACCACAGCTCCAAGATTAGTGACCTAATCTCTGCAATTCTGCAGGAAACTTAAAAAATTAGACTCTCACAACTTAACACACCATGAGGTTTGGTTATCAACTTTTCTACCACTTAAGTGGAATAATATGCTGCTGCAAAACTGCTTTCAGTTTTCCAAGGTTAGAAATGGTTTTATTATCTTCGGTTCCACATTATGATGAACTACTGATAAAAAACACTCAGATTTGCCTTGTGTTTCATTTTGCCAGATTTTAAGCTTCTGAAAGATGTTCTTTGTTCAGCTTACATTTACATTCAGAAAATGCCTGACTATATGTCAACTCAAGTAAGCGGACTTTCATCTAATATGATTTACGTCGAGCATGTAAAAGATACACACTTTTGTTCCACAACACAGTCTTGATACCTTCTATAAACTAGTATTACACAGTGCTCAGAGGCAATGTGTATACTTACATATTAAGAAAAAAAAAGGTTCCTAACAGAATTGAAGTTGAAATTCAGGCAGAAAAAATGCAAAGTAAGATGAATACAGCTAATACTCATAAAATCTTTCCTACTTTCCTGTGGGTTTAAACTGGAAGAGGGTAGATTTATACTGGATGTTAGGGAGAAGTTCTTTGCAGTGAGGGTGGTGAGACACTGGCACAGGTTGCCCAGGGAGGTTGTGGCTGCTCCCTCCCTGGAGGTGTTCAAGGCCAGGCTGGAGGAGGCCTTGAGTGAGCTGTACTAGTGGGAGGTGTCCTTGCCTATGGCAGGGGGTTGGAACTAGATGATCTCTGATGTCCCTTCCAACCTTACCATCCTATGACACTTAATAGCCAAATACTCATCAGCATGCACTTAGAATTTTTAAGACTTACATAACACACTGTGGTATTATTAGATTTGTACATTTACTCATTAAAAACACAGGCAGCTAACTGTTTTTCTGCCATCAAGTACGCATTTATGAGGACATGCAACGAATAACTTTACATGCAGAATGTGAAATAATTTAGGTTTTGCTATTAATAGCTATATTACAGTTAGTCATAACCGTTAAACTATGCTCAACCACAATGGATGTCAATTTGAAAAGAGAAACCCTAAGCCATGAAGGAAGTCAAGAGTTGCCAGTGATTTTCATCACCTTTCCAAAACACCTTTTT
>VWZE01018028.1:398120-409510 GCA_013396675.1 Eubucco bourcierii | reverse complement strand
CCCCCCCCCCTCTCCCGCCGCCGAGCCTGAGGAGCGCGCCCCGCCACCGCCCTAGGCCCCGCACAGAGCCCGCGCCGCCCAGCTGCGTTCCCCTTGTGTCGGTGTCGGCATCGGCGTCCCCCCCGCGCCCCCCGCCCTTCCCTCCGCCCCGGGCTCGGGCTCCGGCAGTAGCCAATCACTGCCTCGCGCCAAACCTCCCTTCAAAACTAGCTGCCCAATCATCGCTCCCGCTTCCCCCGCAGCCGCCAATCCTGCCGCAGGCTTCCTTCCCTGTGCTGAGTGATGATTGGGCGGCCTCCCAGCTGCGGTGGTAATTGGCTCGCCCGTCCGACTTCTGCTTTCTGATTGGTTGTAACACGGAGGTTCACTTTGACAAAGACCATCCTCTTCCGCCGTCTGCGTTCCGTGCATGCGCACTAGGAGCCCTGCGCCACACATGAATCCCATGGCCGATCGCTCCTCCCTACGCAATCGATTGGCCGCAGGAGGCCTCTCCGCCTCTGTTCTCTTCTCCCCTGCGATTGGCTGAGAGGGGCCCTTTTTGTTATGTTATTGGGTATCTTAAATGGCACTCAAACCTAAGTCTAAGACGCGCGCTTCTAGTCCTTTGGGGTGGGGCTGACCGCCTGTTACTCCCTTGCTATTGGCAAACCAAGGTGTCAATCAAGTGAGAACAGATCGGCGCCAAAGGCGTTACGGCTGCAAGGCTGTCAGGTCTTAAAGAGACATGCACTAGCGCGCGGCGCGATGGCCGACATGGCGGCGACCTGCAATCATCAGTGCGCGGTGAGGCTTGGTGGCTGGCTCTGAGGGGGCGGCGGCTCGGAGCGGGACGGGGGAGGGCTCAGCTATGGTTAACCACGGGCATATGGGCCGGTGGAACCTCTACAAGTGTACGGCGCTGCGCAGGTTGGACCATTTCGGCCACGCCGGTAACTGCGTGGAAGGCGTGATGCGGGGAAGAGTGAGCAGTCGGGCCGCAGGGCCCTGGCGAGAGCAAGGCTGTGGTGGGCTGGGGGGCAGCAGCTGGGCAGTGTAGGGCTGGCTGTCTGCCCGCCGCCGGCGCGCCGTCAGCAACGCAGAGGGTGAAAGCTGTCTTGCCTTTTAAATGCAGTGTGCATATTACTTTCCGTCATAAAAGATACAGGAACCAAGAGAAGATACTACTGCTTAAACTGGCTCTTTTGCTGTCCTCATGCCAGTGCACGGAGAACATATTTGTAAACTAACAGAAATAAAATGTTGTGATTCCGTATATTTTCGGAGATAACTTAAGATCGTGACTTGGAAATCGCCTTTTCCAAAGCCAGATGAGGCTCATTTAAACGTCGGATTGTGGAATTAACGGGTCAGTTAGGCTAGCACACCAAGCCGTTGCTTCCCATTGTCTCGTTTTTTTCACTTGACTTAGTTCATAGAATCATAGAATGGTAAGGTTGGAAGGGACCTCAAGGATCATCTAGTTCCAACCCCCTGCCATAGGCAGGGACACCTCCCACTAGTACAGCTCACTCAAGGCCTCATCCAATCTGGCCTTGAACACATCCAGGGAGGGAGCATCCACAACCTCCCTGGGCAACCTGTTCCAGTGCCTCACCACCCTCACTGCAAAGAACTTCCTCCTAACATCCAGTCTAAATCTCCCCTCTGCCAGTTTAAGCCCATTGCCCCTTGTCCTGTCATTGCAGGACCTTGTAAATAATCCTTCCCCAGCCTTCCTGTAGGCCCCCTTCAGATACTGGAAGGCTACTATCAGGTCCCCTCGAAGCCTTCTCTTCTCCAGGCTGAAGAGCCCCAACTCTCTCAGCCTGTCCTCATAGTTAGAAGTTGCTCTTTGTGACATGGAATGCAAACTAGTCTTTAGCTTAATGATAAAAGGAAAATGTACTTGGTAGCAAGAGATTATTTAGGCTGAAACAAAGAACGGTTGACTAGACAATAATCTGTCAGTGTAGTTTTTCATTATTTATTTCAAGATGATATCTGTCCTCACTATAACACTATTCAAACTAATGCTTGTACACTGCATCTGGGTGCAATTTAAAAGACCTGCAGCTTGAAAGACTGGATTTCTTTTGCTTTGTGTAACTTGGTGTTCAGATGTTTGAGTATGATAGCTTTTTTCTTTCACTTAGTCTGCAGTTGGCTAGGAAAATGTTACTTATGCCAGTAAAAAACAAGAAAAAAACCCCCGCCTGACGCTTTGGTTTATGTGGTTGTTTATAATTCACAGACAACATTTTACAGGAGAAACACAAAGATGTCTAGGAAAGTTGCAATGCTGGCAGCCCTGCTTTGATTTCAAACCATTTCCCCTTTTATGTTGACTGTCTCATGTGATAGCTTTGATTTGAATCAATAGCAGGTAGTATATTGATATTTGAATCATTATTGATTGTCACCAATACTGTGGTTTGGGTTGCTTAGGCTCACCTTGCTGCTATTCACAGAATCACAGAATGTCAGGGGCTGGAAGTGACCTCAAAAAATCATCCAGTCCAGCTCCCCTGCCAGAGCAGGGTCACCTCTACCAGATCACACGGGAACACAACCAGGCAGGTTTTGAATATCTCCAGAGAGGAAGACTCCACAACCCCTCTGGGCAGCCTGTTCCAGTGTTCTGTCACACTCACAGGGAAGAAAATTCCTCCTGATGTTTACATGAATCTTCCTATGCCTCAACTTCCACCCATTGCCCTTTGTTCTGTCAGTGGGCATCACCAAGAAGAGCCTGGCTCCATCTTCTTGCCACTTAACCCTTTATATATTCATATTTATAAACATTATGAGGTCACACCTCAGTGTCCTCCAGGCTAAAGAGCTCCAGGTCCCTCAGTCTCTCCTCGTAAGAGAGATGTTCAATTCCCTTAGTCATCTTTGTGCCTCTGTGCTGGACTCTCTCCAGCAGTTCTATGTCCCTCTTGAAGTGGGAGGCCCAGAACCAAACACAGTACTCCAAATGCAGGCTCCCCAGGGCAGAGTAGGGGGGAAGGAGAACCTCTCTTTACCTACTAGCCACCCCCCCAATATTCTGTTGCTTGCTACATGAAGTGTCGTGTTTTGTTCAGTCCATTTTTACTCTATTAGTTGATTTTACTCTTCTACGTCCTGCAACATCAATAGTATTTTTGGAGGAGTGAGGTTTAGGTCTTAATGTTAGCACCTAACAGGCTTTCATTTGGTTTTGAGTTCACATCTTCTAGTTAGACCAGTATGGCTGCTGAGCATAAACAAGTGTGCATACAAAAACCTGGCTGAAATATTTTTATTAGATATTCCTAATGGGGGATTAGTGTTTTAATTTGCTTTCTGTAGTACCCAAAAGTTGTTCTGCAAATGCAGTTATTCCAAGAAGAGCAATTATGTTGCTTAGGAAAATACAGACATGAACTACAAAGCATTCATAAAACTGCTTAGAAACAGTGATTGATCTGTTCAGAGTACTTAGGGTCCTGATTTTCTTGTCTGCAGTGAGTCCATTTATAAGAGGAAGTTTGCTGTCTATAGGCTACAAATAACTTGGATATTTTCTGAATTTTTCTTCTTGTATTAATCTTTCTCACAATGCATTTTGAGTTGTTGTCTTACTTGCTGTGAGATACTTGTATAAATACTTCCTGTGTTTAAATTCAGGTCACGATATGCTACCAATAATCAGTATTTGCAAAAGCATAAAATCCTACCAAGATCAGCAATTGCACAGTTGGCATATTAATGGAGTAAATGCTATGTGGAAAACTGTAGGAGCATTGCATCTACCTCCAGCTCTTTTCTCTGTTAGGTTACTCTGGAATTTTAGTACTGTAATTTTTAGTAGTGGGTACAGCATTAAAAATTAGCATCTTTTATTTATTGAATTGGAAATTAATATTTAATTAATGAATTGGAAAGCCTCATGTAGCCAGTTTTTGAGTCAAAACACAATATAACAAGTTCTATGGCCCTTTTGCTTAGAAGCATCTTGTTAGAAAGCATGTGGTTTCTAACAAGCGTGTGGACAGGCAGGTGGTTCCCTCTGGTCACTGCAGCATCCAAAACACGGGAAATGTTTGGAGAGTTGATGTAGACTGTTGGGCAATCCGAGGTCTCTGTGCCTGTGGTGAGAATACTGCTGTTGCAAGCTGTCCTAATAGCACATTGCTGCTCAGAGACAGAGGTCTCTCTGGCTGTGGTGAGAATGTTGCTGTTGCAAGCTGTTTTAACAGCACATTGCTGCTCAGAGGCAGAGGCACCTTCCTGGCTGTGGCCTGCTGCTGCTTTTCTTGTGCTGGTACCACTGGTGTAGCATAAAGTTATTTAGATGTGTCTGTTGGGGAGGTTCAGCCTATACATGGAAGGATAAAAAAGACAACCTGAAGTCAGTGGAAACAGTGGGGTTGGGACTATGCAGCTGGAAGGTTGAGGTGAGGAGAGTGCATGTCCCGTGCCACATCTACAGTTAGTGAGCTGTTGTGTTAGATGAGTGAACTCTGGTTCTGGGTGTGCTTTATCTGCTTTGGCCACCTTAGTACAGTGTCTTGTGTGCAGTAAGTATAATTGGTAGTTAAGGAGCTGGCTGTTTTCCAAACAATTATGTGTTGCCTGAGACAGTATGGGTAGAAAACAAAAATAGAAATTAGAAACTAGAGAGTGGAAAAGATGTTTTCTTCCTGATACTGTTTTTAGTGGAGGAGAGTTGGGCGTGAAAATGACACAGCATAAGGCTGTAAGGGAGGAAATACAGCGTTTGAGGTATTGCAGTCTCCTGCAGCAATACTTAAACAGTTTGGATTCTAATTTTTTTGTTGTTGTGACAGAGGAACAAATGTGCTGAATAACAACTTTGTTTTGTTTCTCAGGATGACCTGCAGAAAACTCATAATTCCATGTCCGCCACAGATGAGCTCTCTGCCACTTCATTTATAGACTATCCGAAGTACAAGCCGTTTATTAATTCGGATTTGCTGCGCTCCCCACAGAAACCAGTAATTCCATATCCTGAAAGCAACAGCAGAGGTAACAGTTCAACAAAGTTGCCTTCTCACCTGTTTCCAAAGGGTGGAGAAATACTGTATGTCCACTCTACAAAGCCTGCTTTTTTTTTGGCTTTTTATCACTTAGTATATGCAGGTCAACTGTCCCTTACACTTCTCTTTATGAAAAAAACGTGATGAAAGACATCGCCTTGCAGCTGAAAAAAGGTGTTCCTTTCCAGTAGTAGAGAACTGGAAAGCTGGCAGAGTATGTTATGAAGTTGTCCTCATGTGCTGGTTTGAGGCTAATTGGAATATTTTAATAGAGAAAATTACACTATAGGCTGTGAAAGGAAAACATCCTGATGTCTACTTCACTCATAGGCTTGCTGGAGAATTGTTTGGGAACACTAACCAAAACAATAGATAAGTCAGTCGCTCTCTGTCGCTTGCTTGAGCAGGAGCTGCTGGTGGGATCTAGCAGCTTCTGGGCTCTGGCTCCTCTGCTGATTAATCCTCACTAACCACTTTTCTTCTAACCCCCTTGGCCGATCCTCCTAATTTACCTTGCACGTAAGGCAAACCTTGGGGTAAGGTACAGGGGTGGGGAGAAGGTGGAAGGGTGGTTGGGAGCCCCTCCTGGGGTCTCTGATATCTGGGAGGGGAGTTGTGTTGCTGTATTACCTTTTACTTGTATATTTCTGTAAATATTGTGTATATAGTGTAAATATCTGCTGTACATTGTGCAAAGCTGTAAATAGAGCTTCATCATTTAACTTCCAGCCGACTGAGTGCTAGTCTGGGTCATTTTACAAAGTGTGGGGGGGTGGGGAACTCCCAAACCTTCACACCTCATGTGTTTTCTTTATCTCTTCTTCAGTCCACCTTGCTCTTTCCTATTCTGAGTTCGCAGCTGAATTTGAAAGAAAGAGCCTTTAGTCCCCAGAATGGTTTGGAGGAAAGGAAGAGGTTTGGTCCTGTCGAAATAAGAATACCTCTCATGGACAAGGGTGTGGAGAGAATATTTATCATATCAGTGAAGACTTAAGAGAGTACAAAATAGAGTTCGGTATAATGCTGAACTGAGACCTCACCACACCAAAGAGGAGAGAAAATTTTACTCCCATTCGTTCCTTGTTTCTAGGCTATTCCTTTTCCCTCCTTTCCCACTCTGGTCCTGGTGTTCCTCTCCGTATAAAACAGATTAATCTTGCCTGACATGAACAAAACTACTCTTGATTTAGTTTTCTGTTTATCTAGTGAATTGGCTTATTGTGCAGTGAGGTACTCTGCAGAGCAACCTGCTGTGCAGGGAAGAGTTTCCCTACAAATACTCTTAATGCAGGAATGCTTTTATAGATTGTGTTGCATTAGTGACAGATTTTCAGCTTACAGGTTTTCACTTGGCAACTTTTTCAATCAGGGAGTCTGCCAGATCTGAACTAAATGTCTTTATATTCCAAAAAGTGTTTAAGTAAATATGAGTACATACTGAAAATTAAAGCCAACAGGCAGGTGGTCCAATTTCTTTTAAAAATGGAGAAATGCCCTAGAGTATTTACTTTAATAAATTTAAGGCTATGAAAATTAATTGCAGATGGTAAAACTGATTTGGTTGTTCTCAAGGGTCCTTATTGCTTCTCCCAATCCTCAATTAAAAAAATAAAAATAGAAATATCTTGAGTATATTAAATTCAGCTTGTTTTGGTTTGAATTTATTTGTGGTGTTTGTCTCAACATACATAGTTGGTTTCAATATTCTGAAATAAGGATGTCTGAACAATATTTGGGCAACCTTTTGGGTTTCACCTTTATACATTGCTTGAATTTACTGTGTTGTTAGTCAGCAGTGTAAACGTACAGAAACTGAGTTTAGCTCTAAGATACTAACCACAGTAACAAAGCTGTGTATAGTTTTAGCTATGCCCATTTCAACTTAATCTTGATAACAGTAATATAAAAGGGGAAGAGGGTACATTTGGCGAGTGATCTTGCAAACAGGGCCAAGTTATCTCTAACTTTTCCCTTAACTGTGATTGCTATCACCTACTTATTTACTGAAGTGCCTTAAAGCAGATGGTTTTTAGTGATGCAATACTCTAATGTGCTGTTCTGCATTAAGAGTTAAGTTTTTGTGCTGGAAAACTAGTTTTGATTGTAATTATTCCTTTATTTTTGTAGCAATCTAACGCTCAAAGACGCAGTCCTGACTTCTGTGCTCATGCATCCTCTAGTGAAGATACATTCTTTCTCTAGAGTGGATTTAAACACAACAAAGTGACCTTGCAGATTAGTCTGTTATATGAGCTGTCTGTACAGATGTGCCTGTGTTTTATTTTAATGTGAGAGTGTAGTGGGAAGAGTCTATGGTTCCCTTTGCAAAATTAAACAATGCAACTAAGAGGCACAATACATCAAATTACCAGCAGATGGTCTAACTGCAAGGTGATGTGAGTTCTATTAGGACTGCTTTTCTTTTTGTAGTGGTGAATAAGAGCTTTTGTTGGATAATTACTAAAGTAGGGAGTGGAACAGAAAGAGGAAAAGTTGTTCATCATAAAGGAGATGGATATCTGGGACTTGAGTGGCATGAGGAAACACAGAATTGCAGAGACCAGGCAAAACAAGCTGTTGCTAAACACTTGTACAGCTTTTTCTGCTCTGTGACCCTTTACAGGAACATTGGGTTTGTGTATTTATTGTCCTAGCATGTGCACCTAGAGGAATAATAACATGGAGAACTGCCACTGTTCTAACTATGTAGCTGTGGCTTTGTATTTCCTTTTGATAGAGTCAGAGGGTGTGCTGTGTGCACTGAGTCTACAGAATATTTACATGCCTTGTTCTGGGGAGAGGATCTATGTTTGCAAATGTTTCAGATGAAAGTGTGCACCAGGGGCACCTCTGTCTTTGAGACTAGTCTTAGAATCAGTTATGGTTTAAAGGGAAGCAGCTCTTAATTCCGGGAAGGAGTCTTGGATCTTGGGAAAGAACACCCTGACTTGCTTTTATGACATGCCTTTATAAAAATGTTTCAAGTTCAGTATTATCTTGAAGTGGTGGTTTAATGGCATCTGACAGAAGGTGCTTGTTCAATTGCAGCAATATATTCTGCTCTGAAGAATCTCCAGGAAAAAATTCATCGTCTGGAGTTGGAACGGCTTCAGGCAGAGGAGAACGTAAAACAGCTCAGCAGGGAAACAGCAGACTACAAGAAAGTGCTGAGTGAACAAATGCAGCACAAGGAACGTGTCAAAACTGAAGTGTCAAAGAAAAATCAAGGTTGTTTGCAAACTTAAATAGATACTACAGAACATTGATATGGATGAGACTTGATTTTTATCATCACTGCATAAAGTTGTTTTAATTTGTTCAGCACTTTTTAGTTCAGCGACATGAGCTGAACAAGGGGCAATGGGTTCAAACTGGCAGAGGGAAGATTTAGACTGGATGTTAGGAGGAAGTTCTTTGCAGTGAGGGTGGTGAGACACTGGCACAGGTTGCCCAGGGAGGTTGTGACTGCTCCCTCCCTGGAGGTGTTCAAGGCCGGGTTGGAGGAGGCCTTGAGTGAGCTGTACTAGTGGGAGGTGTCCCTGCCTATTGCAGGGAGTTGGAACTAGATGATCTTTGAAGTCCTTTCCAACCTTACCATTCTGTGATTTTCTGACATAAAGTTACAAAGAAATAGTTTTAAAAGGTATACTTTTAGGGATTTGGATGCATACAACAGTTCATTAGACTCAGTCTGTCTGCCTTCTTTTACCTCCAGAACTGGCTTCTCAGCTGGCTGCTGCTGAGTCTCGGTGCAGCCTTTTAGAGAAACAGCTGGACTACATGAGAAAAATGATCCAGCATGCAGAAAATGAGAAGTCACATCTCTTGGAGAAACAGGTGTGCTCTTGAGATTCTCTCAGGGTTAAATTATAAAAATCATGAACTGTGTCATGACTTTTTGCAGTTACTGTAAACTTCGTTTTGAGATCTGGATGTCTACTTCAACAGGTCTTTATATACTTAGTGTGGATAATTTCTGTACTTAAATACTTCCTTTTTTAAAAGAAATATAACCTTTATGCCTTTGTGAACCTCTCTCTAAGGCAATACCAGACTCTTATGTTAGTACTAATTGTTTGCTTCTGTGTGATTGACTTACTGCATTAGCTCGTCCTTGCCCCTCAGTGATGCTTGAAAAGGCCTCTCTTCTGTGTTCATAGTCTTCAGATATATGGGGATTTTGGTTACTGGTATTGCTTTTATAAAACTGGGGGTGAAATAATTCCGTAAAAAAACATAGTAAGGTTTCCATTTCTTACCATCAGTGACTTGTAAGGTCTGCTTTTTGTGTCATACAAGCTTGAATTTTGTTTTATAGGCATATGGATCACCTAGAGCTCTCTATTCATTGGTCTCTGTGGCTGTTCTATTTCAATCTATTAAATAGTTGCTGAAGAAAAAAAAAAATCTGATAGCTGAGTAATGAGGGGTTTTATCACATTGGTTTTGGAGGGAGGCACTCTGCAGAATTCACTCTCAACGGAGCCTGGTTGAGTGTGAGGTTGCCAACATTGGTGGACCAGTGGCACAGTTGCTCCATAACTGTAGCACTGTCTTAAAATTTCACAAAGGAAGTAGCAGTTCCTTTGGACTGTTTATGGACCTCTTCTGTGCTGCAAACACGAGGCTTACTATAGGTATTCTGAGGGCCTGGGCTTGTGCTTATGCTGGTTTTGCATTTTACTTTTCCTTTCAAGGGTTCGTTGGAGAGAGATCGACTTCTTGATCATTCACATGTTCAGTCTAAACTGGAAAAGCTGGACATGCTGGAAAAAGAGTACAGCAGAATTACCACGATGCAATCCATAGCAGAGGTCTGTCACTTGCACTGGATACTCTATCAGGTGTATCTTGTTTATTGTAATTGTCACTTTATAGTTATGTCAGTAACAGAGCTGAGCAAAACTTCGTGCTGTAGAGAACGGCAGCAGCTAAACATCCAGAGGAGGCCATGAAGATGCTCAGAGGGCTGCAGCAGCTCTGCTATAAGGACAGGCTGAGAGAGTTGGGGCTCTGCAGCCTGGAGAAGAGAAGGCTTCAAGGAGAGCTTAGAGGAGCTTTCCAGGATCTGAAGGGGGCCTACAGGAAGGCTGGCAGGGACTATTGGCAAGGTCTTGCAATGGCAGGACAAGGGGCAATGGGTTTAAAGCGGCAGAGGGGAGATTGAAACTGCATGTTAGGAGGAAGTTCTTTCCAGTGAGGTGGTGAGACACTGGCACAGGTTGCCCAGGGAGATTGTGACTGCTCCCTGCCTGGAGGTGTTGAAGGCCAGGTTGGATGAGGCCTTGAGTGAGCTGTACTAGTGGGAGGTGTCCCTGCCTATGTCAGGGGGTTGGAACTAGATGATCTTTGAGGTCCCTTCCAACCTTACCATTCTATGATCTTCTTAAAGCTGAAGTGTTGTAAAACTTGAAGGTATTGCTGAAAGTCTACATGGCCACATAAGCTTTAAGTCACCACACAGAACGATTGGGAGCTTTGTTGAGCCTTGACAGTATCTTCTTGTGTTCTTTTGTGCTTAGGTGGATCCTAGGCACGTAGAATTGTGGACATTCCTGAGCTCTCAAGTGCTGAGTTGCCTCGCATGCTACAGAATGCTGACAGCTACATTCTATTTTGGCCCACATTTGACTTGACTTTTATGGGCTCGGTGTGTTTTTAGCCACTCCTGCTTAACAAATGCAGTCATTAATATTTTGCTTGCAGAATTCTGGAGCCTGACATTGCTAGGCCTCTAGTGCTGACTGTCAGTGGGTTTGAACCAATCCACCTCTCCAGGATTCATTTTGAATCTGTAGCTTTTAGAAGTTCAGCATGGCTGTCTTTGATCATACTTTTCTGTGGTGTCGGCTTCTGAAACCTGATCCATACTCTGTCTCTTTCTGCTTGCTGCAGAAAGACCGCAAGACTCCCATTCATGCACTTAAGGAGGGAGAGGCTTTCACCCACAAACGAAAAGAGCAGATAGTATGTGATTGGATTGTGGTATTGAGAACAGCTCTGGACACTTACCAGGTGCGGGCTTGCCACCTGGCACACCAGCCCTTACCAGGTTTGGGCTTGTCACCCAGCACACCAGCCCCTACCAGGTGCTGAAGAAGGTGGTGTTTTTCCAGGAGTACATAAGGAGATGTTTGATAGTAAATCTTCAGTCAGTTGATCTGCTGCAGGACCTTTATAGGCAATACCTGTTCTTGGGTGTCCTTGACCCAATGCAGTTGAGATCATGACACCTCATTTTGATAAGCTGCATTTACGGACTAGAAGTGCCTGCATAGAATCATAGAATCATAGAATGGTAAGGTTGGAAGGGACCTCAAGGATCATCTAGTTCCAACCCCCTGCCATAGGCAGGGACACCTCCCACTAGTACAGCTCACTCAA
>VWZE01018028.1:385955-397687 GCA_013396675.1 Eubucco bourcierii | reverse complement strand
ACCCAGACTCCAAGGTCCTTTTCCTCAGGGCTGCTCTCCAGCCATTCACCACCCAGCCTGGATTTGTGCTTGGGATTGTGCCTACCCAGGTGCAGGACCTTACACTTGGCCTTATTGAATTTCATCAGGTTGGCCTGGGCCCAACTCTCCAGCCTGTCCAGGTCCCTCTGGATGGCATCCCTGCCCTCTAGCAAGTCGACTGTGCCACACAGCTTGGTGTCATCTGCAAACTTGCTGAGGGTGCACTCCATTCCTCATCAGTTACCTGGGCCAGGCACAGTTACCGTGGAGAGATGAGTGTCTCCTGGGCCTTCTTCACTGAAAGTCACAACAGGTTCCTCCAGGGTCAGAGCTGAGATGACTGAGTCAACAACAGGACTTCCTTTCTTGAGGGCTTTTACCAGATTTCACTGGTAGCAGTTAGAGTTTAGTGGGGCTGGCTTGGCTGGCTTTTTATGCCTGGCTAGTGAACATAGTTTCAGTCTCAAACTTTGGGGTGGCTTTGTTTTGTTCATTTGGTGTGGGTTGGTTTTTTATTTTTCATTTGTTTGGGGGTTTTGTTGGTTGTTAGTGGTTGGGGTTTTTTTGTTGTTGTTGGGATTTTTTGGTGAGTCTGGAGGGTTTTTTGTTGTGTTTTAGTTTGTTTGGTCAGGTTGTGTTTTGTTGGTGGGTTTGTTTTTTCCCTAGATCAAATTAAATGTCTTTGGTATCTGTAGAAATTGGTCACAACTAAATCTGTTTCAGTGGAAATGGTGTCAAAATCACAGAATTTCTAATCCATTCTAGGAACTGTGAGAAATCTGAATTCAGCTCTGACTAAAGGTTAAGTCTTTGATAGTTTTGCAGTCATGAGCCATTTTTCTGATCAACAGGTCTTCTGCCTGTCAAGCACTTGCAGAATTCTGTTTCAATGTCATCATCCATGTGCTAAGTGTTATCTTAGGATCCTGAAAGGGTCATTTTGCTCAAAACAGATGCATCTGTTGCCTCTTCAGTATCTGTTTTAATTGTGGAACACTTGCAAATTTAATTTGGAGCAAGAAATAAATGAGAAACTGCTTCTCTGCATGGTGTGCTGAAATCATAGAATGTTAGAGGTTGGAAGGGACCTCCAGAGATCAAGTCCAACCACCCTGCCAAATCAGGATCATCTAGGGCAGACCACACAGAAACATAGTGGATGGAAAATGATGAGAAGGACCTGGACAAGCTTGAGAAGTGGGGCCTTGTTGAACCTCATGAGATTCACATGGGCAAGTGCAGTGCCCTGCACCTCTGGTCAGGGCAAACCCCAGTATCAGTACTGGCAGGGGGATGAATGGATTGGGAGAAGTCTTGGGGAGAAGGACCTGAGGGTACTGTTGTGATGGGACAAGGGTTAATGGTTTTAAGCTAGAAGATTAGATACAGGGAAGAAATTTTTAACAATGAGGTCTATCACTGATGACACAGTAAGGTGCACTCTCACTGCGCAGTTTGAGCTGTGCACTGCAGCTAAACATGTGGCTGAGTGAATACTCCATTTCAGTGTGATAGCTTTGTCCTAGCTTCATGTCAGTCTTCAGGTCAAGTGGAAGATTTACTTCAGTATGTTCGTGTTAAAAATTCTATCTCGCTTAACAAATTAAGCAAAGATCTTTGTGAGACTGGCCACAGGAAAATCAAGAATTGTGCCACATGCTGTGGAGGGCAGAAGGTTATTTTCACTTACCTGGAATATATCTGATTTGACTGGGAAAAGAAAATAGTCAAATGAGTTCTTTCATTCAACAGGAAAAGTTGGTTCCTTTATATAATATGCCTTTGTCTTCAGTGCTGATTCAGCATTTTGCCGTTTCACACCTTTGTGTAACAGCTGCTTACATTCATCTTGCAGTTAATGCTTAAGTAAAGCAGAATTATTTACTATCTCAGTGTAGTGGGTTTATAAGCAAACAGAAATCTACACACAAAGCTGCTACTTTGAATTACGTGCTTTACCGCCCTCAGTTTGATTAGTGGCTCTGTGAGAGGTGAAAAAAAAAAGAGAATTGTTCTGTGTCCTGGAGGTCTGGATCACTTTTTCACTCTGCTGTGTAGAATTATTCTTACCATATCAAAAGTTGTTTGATAATTTTCACATTGGAAGTTTAAGCAAATCCTGCTCAAACAAGGTTTTCATCTTTCTGGAGGGCTAACAAAGAAATATGTGCCTTCCACCTTAGCTCTTTTCTTTGAGAATGGCCTTCAAAGGACTTCTTACATGGTTTTACTGTAAAAAAGATTAAATCACTTCAGTTTTGTGCAAAGATATCTCAAGAGGCACCACACAAACTTTTCTGTGTCTTGTTTATTAGGAACATTGCTGTATGTTAAAAAATTCCTCTCTTCTAAGACATTAGCAAGAATACTGTTAGTGGTCTAAATAAACCAAATCTTCTCTCAGCTTATAGTGCTACATGATGCTCCTTTGTTAGTCCTTTTGTAGTGCAAAATCTTTCAGGATATTACAGACAAATGAACTTACTTTCTAGAGGCTTTTGGAACCAAAGAAACAGACATGAATTGCTCTTCTTGTAGGCTGCCACTTAAATTCAGATACCAAGTCCAAAAAGAGAAAAATCAATTCCATTTTAAGCATGAGCACTCAACTGCTTGACTTGTAAACAGAATGTAGGCAATCATTCTAATGCTCAAGTCTTCACTTAGTTCAGCTTACAACTTCAAGCTGATACACTTTTGCTCAAGCTCATAGTATTCAGGGGGAGAAAAGAAACTGTTTCATTAATAATGCTATTATTTTTATTCACCTTTGCCTAGAAAAAAATGAAACAGCTGGAACAGAAGCTTCAGGAGGAAGAACACGCGAGGAAGCTTGTTCAGGAAAAAGCAGCTGAGGTAACCAACAGCAAATTTATTTTGTACTGCAAGTAACTCTTCCTTTCCATCAACTTTTCAACCGTTTGTTTTTTCACTGAATTTATTTTTGTGGCAACTCCTACTGGTGAGCTGCAGCCTTTGCTTTCAGAGTTCCTGTGTTTTTAATAACCTTGTTTTTTTTCCATCCTCACTCTACTTTGTCTCTGCTTATCTGTTAATATAATTCCAGTAACTTTTTTCCTTATTCTGTCAATTAAAGCTCCAGACAGGCCTGGAAACCAACAGGCTGCTGATTCAAGCAGCATCACCATTGCTTTCTCCCAAAGGAAGAAAATCCAGGAAAAAAACTAAGCAGCCTGAGAAGGTAACATGTTAGAAAGAGAAGGTCAATTACTGAGGAGTTAGATAAGGTTGTGTGCATGCAGTCAGGAAGGCAGGTTACCTTTTTTATTGGAAAGCAAAGGGAAAATGGGTTTCCTGTCGTGTTGTCTTTGATAAACTTGTCTCTCTCCTTTCCCTTCAGAAATGCTCTGTTTCAAGCCGTTTCACCACACAGCCCCATTACAGACTGTGCCTGGGTGACGTCCCGTTTGTAGCTGGGAAGGTGAGCTGCTCAGTTTCCGAAGGTTAACGTTCAGTAGCTGCAGAGCCTTTAAGTTTGGCTTGGCGCACTCCTGACACCCAGCGGTCAGGTCATTTAATTTTTTTTTCTTCCAGTTTGTCTTCAGCAGGCTTGCTGGCCCTCAGCAGGCTTGCTGAACTGGCGTTGCTATGCTGCTTGTCATAGAATCATAGAATGGTAAGGTTGGAAGGGACCTCAAAGATCAACCAGTTCAAACCCCCTGCCATAGGCAGGGACGCCTCCCACTAGTACAGGTCACTCAAGACCTCCTCCAATCTGACCTTGAACACCTCCAAGGAGGGAGCAGCCACAACTTCCCTGGCCAGCGTGTGCCAGTGTCTCACCACCCTCACTGCAAAGAACTTCCTCCTAACATCCAGTTTCAGTCTCCCCTCTGCCACTTTAAACCCATTGCCCCTTGTCCTGGCATTGCAAGACCTTGTTAATAGTCCCTCCCCAGCCTTGCTGTAGGCCCCCTTCAGATACTGGAAAGCTACTCTAAAGTCTCCTGGAAGCCTTCTCTTCTCCAGTCTGCAGAGCCCCAACTCTCTCAATCTGTCCTCATAGCAGAGCTGCTGCAGCCCTCTGAGCATCTTTGTGACCTCTTCTGGCTCCAACACTTCCATGTCCTTCCTGTGCTTGTCTAGTGTATATTCATTCAAACAGAAAGCACATTCCTGGCAGAAAATCAAAAGCAGCTGTGTGTTTTTTTGGGTTTTTTTTTTCCAAATGTTCTCCATGTTTATCAGGTAGGTTGGTGGCAGTGCCATTTCCAAGATGTCTTCTGCTTTTACTTCCAGTCTACCAGTCCCAGTCATTCAGTTGGTGCCAACGTGCAGCATGTCCTACACCTGATGAAACAGCACACGAAAGCTTTGTGTAACAGTCGAGTGGTAAATGACCATCTACTAGCAAAACCCACCAGTGCTGGTCATCCTGCCAGCAAAAGCAGAAAGTCATCCCTGCCAAAAGAATCCTCATCATCCCAGGAAGAGCTGTCTGAAGTGCTGCTGACTTTACAAGATGAATTTGGGCAGATGACTTTGTGAGTTGGGCCTATTCTCCATTGCAGATAATGAATGCAGATGCTTTATGGTTTTTCCTGTTGATGTAAAACTGGAAGGTTTCGCCTGAAGGAGTTAGTTCTGGGAAGCCTCTAGCACAGAATCTCCTTGCTTTGCTGGCTGGGGAGGCTGTCTTTTCTCCTTGCAGTTAGGGAGTCTCATGAATGCTCTGGGCTCCAAACCTTATTTATATGCAGCTGTACTGACTTTGTAAGTGTAGGGGAGAAGCGTGGTAACAGCCCCTGTTACAACAGACAAATAGTGCATTAAAGGACACCTTTACTACTCATTTGGCTTGTCCTAGCTAACATCAATTGTCTGTCTACTGCGTATCTGTAGTAGATGGAGATACAACAAAATAGTAACTGAATCAAGGGGTTATGAGGTCATTTTGAATGTGTCATTTGAAGTTTGAAGGTGCTTTTGAGACTTAATGTTGCAGCAGCCTGCCACCAGGATGTGCTGCTGTAATAATGCTGTTACCAACAGAACTGCTTTTGCTGGTTTGTTGTGGCACATTGGCCATATCTGCCTGTTGATGCTGTGGTGTCCTAGAAGCATTATTTCTGAACTGAGTGTACAAGCACTAGAGGCCAAGGGGGTCTGATGCATGCTTGGTTCTGTTTGAATTTCATGCTAGCGATCACCAGCAGCTGTCAAAGCTTGTCCGGGAAGCCCCAACCATTGCAGTGAGGGAAGATCTGGAGAGGGAACTTGAGGCATTAGTAAGAAAGATGGAAGCAAAGGCAGACCAGATCAGCAAAGTCCAGAGGCATCGCTTGCAGGTGAGTTACCTTTTACTGTGCTCATGGTTGTGCAGAGTTTGTCTTAAGTTTTCTTTATATTATGTCCTAATCTAGCAGCAATCAAATAAAGCAGAAGTAACTACTGTAGAGAAATAGTGGCCAACTCTAGCTCTGGTGTCCCAAAGCTAGTCTGCATATCTCCATCTTTCTATCCCGGTGTTCCTGCAGGAGTATCCTTCCTGTCACCCTTGTGCCCACTCTTCATCCTGTCCTGGGCAGAGCTTGCACATCTGTTCTTATATTGCCTTTTACATGCCTGTCATCCACTGAATCTTTTAACAGTTCTCCTTTCCTTGGAATGAATGACCTGTTTGTGTCCTGATTCGCTTTTTATGAAACCTAGACTATCCATTTCAGCCTAAAGCAACTTTCTGAATGTTTTTTTTAATAGTGTAGCCTGTTCACTCAAAGCTCTAAAACCTACTGAATTCTCTTGTCTCTCTAAACTTCATTCACTTCAGTGAATTTCTTCCAAAGAGCTTAACCCCCTCTGTGTGTTTAATCTGATTCACTTCACACAAACCAAGATTCACTCATGTAATTTATACACAAAATCCATGCTGAGAGCACTGCAGCTGACATCCAGAACAAATATGTGACATTTTCAGTTGGAGGCATCCACTGTACTCACCCTAGTTCCCAGTAGTAATGGCTTTGAATATGCTGAGGATTCTTCAGACTAGCTATTAGCTGGCTTTAGGAGTCAGGACTTGGGAAAATTGCTGTGTGCAGTAAACCAGGAGGGAGCACCACTGCCTGAAGAGAGAGGAACTGTAGAAGCCTATTGTTCTGTGGTCAAAGAGATGAATGTGCCCACACCTCGTGACTGCCCAGTTCCCCATCTAGGCATATGCCAGCCCAGTCCTTGCTGCTGAGTGCTGAGTCTTACCTGCTGTGGTTTATATTGTTGTGTGTGGATTACTAACTCTTCACCTCAGCAGAATTTTGATGTTCTTTGTAAAGCTACATCTCTGACAGTGATTAGCTTATTCAAATCATTTATATATATTTATATAGATAAATAAAAATCTTTTTTTCTTTGATCACTGGATACTAACAGTGACAGATCAACTTCTTGCCATATATAACTTTTTCTATTAGATTCATGATGGAGATGTTCCTCACAGTCCATTTTTACAAAGATAATCATGTAGGTTCAGCATGTAAGGTGAAAGAAGCAAATACAGAAATGCTGTGTAGGGAAAATGAAAGAATGACTATTTGGGGTGACTTGGAAGCATCCATTTGCTCAGCTGGGTGAGGTAAGTGGGTGAGGTGTTTGAGCTGTTTGGAAGAACTGCCTGACATAAACTGAAAGAAGGTCATTGCTTAAGCTTTTCCTTGGGGCTTCTCTTTCAGCTAGAGAGACTTAGAGAATGCAAGTCCAAAAAGACTTCTGCTAAACAAACCAAAGACAACAGGTTCCCTGTTAGTGAGGTTAAAGTAACAACTACAGTAACCACCAGAGGGAAGAATGCTGGTCCCATCAAAGTGAAACCTGGAGAGAAGAGTCGGAAAAACCTTCAGTTGTTGAGAGACATGCAGACCATACAGACATCACTGCAGAAGGATGATATCAGCTGGGACTACTGATGTTCTCAAACTATTCTGGTCAAACTTTCTCTTGTTCTGGGTATAAAGCAGCTGCCATTCTTGCTATGTGAAAGAGACTACTGTATGCTAAGTGCACTTTTGAAATATGGGGCCCTTAATCCTCCATCTCTGATTGTATGTATAATGGCTATCTTAAAACACATCCCATTTCTAAGGAACTTAGCCACAAAGTCTAACCCTTGCCCCTTACCAGTTCCAGCAGTCCCTCCATTTCAGCATCCCAGGCACTGCACACTTCTGTGGGTTGGTGTGTGTGGAATGCCAGCATGTTTTCACACTGTTGTGGAGCTGTGTGTTGGGAGGCTTCTCAAGGTGTATCATTTGAAAACGATGCTGCAGCCTTAAGGGCTTTTGTCAGCTCGGTTTCGTGTGCAGCTGCAACTGCACACAAGTAAAGCCCTTTAAAGGTGTTCTGTGGAACTTTCCTAGTCCTTCTGCTGTATTGCATTAGTCAGCATTAATGGCAGTGGGTGTTTGAGTACTCAAAAAGAGCAGAAGAATTTTTCCAAGTTACTTTGCTTAATGATTGATTGAATTATTTGCAAGTCTGAAGAGTGACATTTCAGCAATCTTAGTTTATGAGAAAGCTATAGGACAGGGGATAATAGCCTGTCTTCTAATTCACAGCTTTGGGTGGTGAAGGAGCAAGATAAACCACAAGTGTTTTTAAACTGTAAGTGCCTCAATCATGCCGTTCAGTCCTGGCATCTTGCTTTTAACTTGAAGTATGTGCTTTGACCTGTCTCCTTTGGTAGTGGTGCGATTCATTTTGCACTCTGACTTGCACAGCTGAGTAAATGTTATTTATTATGTTAATAATGTAAAGAATTTCCTATTAATGGAATGTATAGAAGACCTGGATTACCTGTTTATACAGTTGAAAAACAATAAAGCCAGCTTGCCTGTTGAGTGGCTTGTGGGAAAGCTGTGCTTCCTCTGAATTCACTCTGTTTGCTGCAGCACTGTGCCCCATCCAGTGCGCTTCTTGCAGTGATGTGACCTCTCCCTGGACAGAGTGATGAGTATGAGAAGCAGGTACAGCAAGCAAATTTGTCCACTCTTGCCTATAGGTAAAGAGGCAGGGAACTTCAGAGGATCAACACAAGCAAAAGGGATTTGAGTTTTAATTACCTGTAGGTGATCCTCCTTACATTCAAGCCACAGATGTGTTAGCTATGAGGGGAGACTTCAAAAGCTGTTAACCAGACCTAGAATCATCCCCCTTAACTTTGTTTACATTAGAGACGTGGTAGCTGGAGTAATGTCTTGCAGAGCAGCTCATGCTGGAGGTTGTGGGAAAGAGCAGCTGAAAGGACACAGTAATTTCACTTGGGAAGGGCAGCTTGCTCAAAGATCTGCTAGCTTCAGCACTACCTCAGGCTGTCCTGATGCAGCTCCTCACTGATATATGCCAAACTCCTCTCAGGGGTAAGAGGATCAAGGAACAGGCTTTGAGTTGATCACAAATCATCCCAGTGAATTTCAGCTTAGGATGAGTTACATGGAAAAATGTGAACCCTACTTTTACATGGCAGTTACTGCACTAACACAGTGGCCATGCAGAAATTGCTTCTGTGGTTTTTTGTTGGGTTTTTTTGGCAGTTTTTTTTTGTGGGGTGGGGTTGTTTGTTTGTGGGGTTTTTTTTTTGGTGGTGGGTTTGTTTTTGGGGTTTTTTTGGGTTTTGTTTGTTTGTTTGTTTCATTGTGAAAGGATTTTAATAATACTGAGCAGCTAGGTGTGGTGCCTGCATCAGTACTGCTCTGTATAGACCAAGAGAAACCTGGCTGAAGATAGGACTCAGGTTTCTTATTCTACATCTTAGGGCTTGAACTTTTAGCATCTTTCTAGACCATTTGCAGAAGAATGAGAGATGCATATTTGACACACCACAGTTTAAGTGCTGTTTTATTAACATCTGCATGTCCTCCCCCTCCTTTGGAGAACCACATAATTTAAAGCAAGAGCACAGGAGCTTTACCCATTTATCGGCTTTTTATTAGTGTTGAGGAAACCAAACAGCCTTCATCAACAAAATATACACACAATCTGCTAATACAGAATAATGCTATGAACCATCTTCTGTAGTGATTGTACGTAAGGGCAGAGCTGCCCTCTAACCTTAAAGCCTTCAGAAGGTGTTTTGCAGGGGTTCTTTGCACCATCGAACAGTAACATCTCAGGCCATGCAGTGATGATCTTCAGCCTGTTCCTTGTTCTTTCAGAGGTGGCTGTGGATGTCTAAGTACTGAGACACTGGTTGCAGTAGAGCAGGCAGAAATGATGACTGCCAGGGGAACTCCTTGTTACTGCCTCTGAAGGAACGTGGCTTTTGAAAGGCAATTTGTTACGTGCAAATTGGTCCACTCTTGTACTCCCTCAGAAAATACTTCTCTATTGCAGAAGAGAGGTGGAGTGAAGAAGCATGCTGATGAGTTGTTTATTAAACAGATGACCACAGTATGGCATCCTACTATAAAAGAGCAACACCAGAACCCAGGCCAAGCAGTGCCCCTCTTCCTTAGCACAAAGGTGAGGAGTAGCCTAGAGTAAAGATCCTTGCACATACATGACTACTTTTGCTGTAATCTTTTACAACCCATACTTCTCTGTTTGGAATAGCACTGCGGCAGCTTTGTCAAGTGTGTTTGGTATTTTGTTTTGGTTTTTTTTTTTCCTCCACTACTACAATAAAATTTTGTATTAAAATTGAATTTAGACTTTAGTTGGGTGATGCTAATTCTTGAAGTATGCTGTGAGGAAAAAACCCTAAACATAAGGCTCAGAAACTGGCTAAGCTGTTCAGTCTACCGGAATAACCTTAAGCAGCAGTTGCAGTGCAGGCAGAAAGGCTTCTTTGGTTGATACACAGTTGTTCCATCAGTTAACAGAAAACTGAAACACCTTAAGCATGCCACTATGATCCTGCACAGAAGCATTAACATCACAAAGATTGCTTACCCAAGCAAAATGAAACGACTGATCCCTGCAGTTCATGCATGCTCCTTGATATTCCACTACCTTTCCCCTGATGAGTATGAGGCACCGGAAAGCAGAGGAGCTGCAGAAAGCCCAGGGGAGCCATGCTCTGCTTCCCCTGCAGAAATAAAAGTGCTTAAGTTGCATCCTGGCACACCCCATGTAAACGCTAAGTGAGACTCTAGAGTTGCAGAGGTGGAAGTAAACTTTGTCCTACAAACTCAGATTGCGTAGGTTGCTCCTCTACCACCATGGTTTATTGGTAGAAGCTGCCCTTTTGTTAAGTAAGGCATCATTTACATGGCTTCCTATGATCTGGACCAAAGTGGAGGGGAAAGCAAGAGCAGTGACATGTTTCGGCTGCTATCGCTGTGTGTCTATGTGCTGGCAAAGGCTGCCAGCAGTGCTGCTACGCAGCCATTCGCAGCAGAGGGTTTTGCGACTTCACAGCTGCACTCTGGGCTCCTTTATGAAGGCAGGTTCGATGTCCCCTCTTAGAAAAGGGGACGTTTTTCCTCTGCAGTACTTCATTCTAGTGCAGTGCCTCTTTTTAAAGCCAAGTGATCTCCAGCACATAAGTGAACGAGAAGTGAGCTCTAGGTTTTGTTTAGGTGGCAAGTGCAATTAGCTTGCATTACAATCTAGCCACTGAAAAGGTTAATTGCATAGGGGGCCTTGTTTGGTTGGTTTGGTTGGTTTGTTTTTGCTTAAGCTTCCTCTAGTGCTACAGTACTAATAAATTACCCTGGAGAGAAATAAATAAATAGGTTGGTGGCATCTCCCAGACACCAGCCTGGAAAGCCAGAGGGTTTCAGAAGAGCTGCCCTCACAGAACTGGGAAGGTACTTGGCAAAGTCAGTCCGTGTTACACAACTGTCTGTACGGGAGCGACGCACTGTGCGGGAGAGCCAGCTCTCTCTGAGGAGGAGGTGGAACGGTTGGTGATCTCCCTCTGCAGCTCCTCCACTTTCTTCTGCAGCTCAGCACGCTTGGCAAGAAGCTCCTTGTAGCGATTGTGGACAGGTTCCTGCAAGAAAACATGTTAATGAGCGCTGGGAGCCACAGCACACTGGCACACAACCATGAGGGAAGGAGGTGGGGTATGTGGGTTATGGCATTGTCTCCAGCCCAGGGGTGCCCTGGCTTTTGGATGCTCCTTTTTTAGCCACTGGCTCTGGCTTTTTTTTTATATTCCTTTTTTATCCACCTTGCACAGTGCAAAGGCAGCCAAACAAACCAGTGTGGATTCGGAAAGAGGACCGTTAACAAAAGTCTAATCTCTGATATTTCAAGGGCATGTTGGCCATGGCATCCCAACTGAGACCTAATTTTAGGGCTATGGAAAAAAAAAAAAAATCAATACAGATTTATGTAAACATTTTCAGATAGTTGAACCTTAAGTACTGCAAAGCATTTGCTGGGTTTCTGTAGCTAACGCCCCAGATAGACAAAGTCCTGTTAACTACAGTTGGATGTTTAAGCAGTTCCAAGAATTTTTGCCCCTTATTGAAAAGTGATTCCAGTTTTAGGACTATGTTCAGATGCCTGTCTCAGGTGCCTGCCCTGGGCAAACCCCTTCCCTTGCTGTCAGGGTTCAAGAGTGTAACAGGGCTGCAGTCAGACATCTGCCAAAGCAAGCATGGGGTGCCTTCTGCCAGTAATCTAAATACAGCCCCAAAGCTTCCTCAGGGATCAGTACTGGGTCCAGTTTTGTTTGATATCTTTATCAACAACCTGGATGAGGGCATTGAGTGTACTCTCAGCAAGTCCACTGATGATCTAAAACTTGG
>VWZE01018028.1:360989-384865 GCA_013396675.1 Eubucco bourcierii | reverse complement strand
TCCTCACAGCAGAGCTGCTGCAGCCCTCTGGGCATCTTCATGGCCTCCTCTGGACCCGCTCCAACAGTTCCATGTCCTTCCTGCTCCAACAGTTCCATGTCCTTCCTGTGCTGAGGGCTCCAGAACTGCACACAGTACTCCAAATATCCTAAGTGAGATATTCTCCATACCACCGAGTGTCTTCAACTCCCACAGATTTCAGAGGACAGCAACCTCCAGCTGAGCACTCGGTCACACCACTCAGCTGTAGCTGCTGCTCTTTGATTTGCATTGGATTTTAAGGCTTTTGGTTTTAGATTTAAGCAGTGACAGCCTAAGTTTGTACATTACTTCTCGTGCTTCAGAAGCCTTGAACTCCAAAACGACAGTTCAAGCAGTACTTAGCAGAGAGGCAGACAAAAGTAGGATCTGTGGAAGAGTTGTTACCTGCGGCTTCATCCTGGGGTTCCAGCGGATGTAGTAGCCAACCCACAGCTCGAGGTGGCGCATGCTGGCCACGGGATACAGGACGTGGTTCGAGTAGCTGACGTACAAGGGGTTAGTGAAGTCCTCCAGCTGGCTGTTGATGTAAGACCAAAGCGATACAGTCTTTTTTGGAAGGCTCTGTAAGGCAAGGGGGTGGGAGGAGGCTTTATTTCACATGCGAATCCCAGCACTTACCTCCAAAGTGTAACAGCGCATACATATGCCTGCCATTAACACAGAGCTGCTTGCCTGTTTGTAGCTTTAAAACAAAAAACCACCACCCTCACTCTTTTGATGTGGTTATTGCAACCCAGCAGAAGGATGCAGGCAGGCACACACGCACCCTGGCACGGAAACATCCCCTCTTAGCCACCCAGCTGCCAGCACGGACCAGAAATTGCTGTTGGCACAAGGGGATGCTGGCATGTGAACTTGCAGTGCTTTAGTTAAACTTCACCTCTTTAAAGTGCTCCTAGAGGACCTGCTGGAGTATTTAATTGCAAAGAAAAAAAAAAAGAAAACATTCGTCTCAGGCCCTGATGTAGTGGAATAATTAGGCCTGTGAATAGTCCCAGTGAAACCAGTGCTGAAGTGCTTGCTAGATTAAGTACATTGCTGGGCTCAGGCCTTTAAAAAAACCCAAACGTGAAACTGACATGCAAACTGAACCCCAGGTTTCTCTGGAGGTTAAAATTCAGTCACTGTGGGCTCCAGAGAAATGGGGACCCTGCAGTACAATGCTATCATTTCTGTATTACAGCAATTCTTTTTATAGCAGCATCAGGTCCACACAGCACTGTCCTTGGTGTAACTCTGTGATGTGAGGAGGTAACCTTTTGCTGACAAAATGCTTCTTTAGGCAGGTAAGACAGAGCTAGTGTCACTGCTTCTCCTTCTGATTCCTGACTGGGTCTGAAGGGACACATCTATAGGCCCCTCCCTTGGCAAATAACCCTCTACCAGACTGCAGGGCAGAGCTGGCTGGTGGCAGGACCTGGAGGCATGTCCTTTCTGAAACAAAGGAGTTTCTCCCAGAAAAACTCAAGCACAGCCAAGAACACACAGCAAGTAGCTGGTCTCAGTGCAACCTATGCGTACAGAATGACACTTGGTATTTACAGCAACCTGACAGGACCACCTCAAGGAGAAGGGAGGAGAAAAAGGTGCCAGTTCCCACATAAAAGGTTACATTAAACTGAAGTTCAAAGAAAATCTGCAATTCCAGCTGCCTGGGAGACACCAGGAGCTATTGAGACACCAATGAGTAGCTGAAAGCCATGCTGGTAGCAGTGGGGCTGGCAGGGGGAAATGGCATTGCTCTGAAATGTAAAGTCTCCAACAGAGAGCGGTTTGTGCAGAGTGAAATTCATCTCCCAGCTCTTAAGAGGGGGGGTTTGCCATTACCCAGAGTGCTGTAACAGTTTCTTTAGCAACATCTGGCCAGCTAAAGTAATCACAGTATCAGGCCTTGACTGTGAAGAGAAGCTGTCTTACCTCCTTCACTCTCTGTTGCTCACTGCTGCACAGGAAGGTCCCAAACAAACAGCTATACAGATGATCCAGGATGGTTATCAAGAAGTACTCATTGAACTCAAATGCTGTAGGAAACTTCAGACAGACCAGAAAGTTAGACTTGAGATTTTAAAACAGGAAACACAAACTTTCTCCCCCTCTGTGGTCTTGGTAAGGAATCTGACTCTCAATTTCTAAACCAGGATTTGTCCCTGTTCCTTGCCTGGCTGGATATTCAAGATCATATATGCTCCTTCCAGATGCAAGAGTTTCTGTCTTGGAAAGCTGCTTTACATATGCAGAGAGGAATTTTGAGCAAAAGCCAGAGGCCTGAAGGATTTGACCACTGTGTTTATACACACTTAGTGCTGGAAGCTTGCTCTGCTGTGCCTGCCCCCTCATGACAGACCACGCAATGAGACCATGGACAAAAGGCACATGTGAGATCACACATAAAAAGAAATGGAAATCTCCCCAGGCCAAATGGAAATAACCTGTGTGTGTAACACAGCACTTCCCAGGGGGAACAGCAGGGAGGAACCTTGCAACACAGGTCAGCAGCAGGAACAGGTGTTTTTGTAGGGGCTGTTTGCTGTTGATGTTCCGTGCAGAAAAGATCAGAACTAAGACTGGGAGAACTGAAGCTCCACAAAGGGTCAAGTAAGAACACATGCAGTGAACTGCAGAGGCATGCTGGGGCACTGGAGAGGACAATGGGAGCCCTTCTCCTCTTCCCAGGCTGCTTTGGCTGTAATATCCTGACCTCACCAGCTGCAGGTCAGGATGCCTGCTTGTAGGAGCACAATAAAAATTACTTTTGATGATGACAAAGCCTCCCTCTTTCTTTGCTTGGGTATGGTACAGCTTCATATACAGTGGTATCTTTCTTTTCCATTTCACCTATTTTAATCCATAATGAGCCTAATTTTTCCAGTGACCTGCCTGACCATTGCTGACATTTGCCATGTGACACATTTTGTGTCACAGCAGGGGAAAAAAACCCTTGCAGGTCCCACATAACTGGGGAAAAGCCTTCCAACCACAGGGAATCTCTCCTGAACTGTGCCTCTGCCATGACTGGTCTGACAGTGACAAAGAGATGAATCACATATGAATCATGAGCATTATGTTTGCCTTTGGAAGTTAAAAAAGAGCAAATGCACATCTTGCTGCAGGTTTGGTTATGGGATCAGTTTGAGCAGAGGCAACAAGGATCTGCATGCACCCACCACACTAGAGACTCAAGTCACTCATGCTTTTGAAGGCATAGTGGGCAGTGGAGGATGGTTGAGCTGTCTGTTCCTGCCCGTGGCAAGCGAGTCAGCTGTCCCCTCTTCGTTCAGGGTGACGCAAGCTGCTTCTCACAGGCTCACCTCTATTACAACAGCACACAGGTAAGCAGCACCCCCTAACTAGCTAGTCTGATGCAGGCTGACATTGTGGCCTTCCTGTGCCTTTGGGCATTCAGGCTCTTTGCTAAACAGACTGCCAAGAAATTTGCTGCCAGTCAAGGAAAGAGTACAAGCCCAGCAAGAAGAACTCGTGCAAGTCAGCTGGGAGATGATTTCTGTGTCCAGACCCGTGCCACTGTGGACATGTGCCACCCAATGAGTTACCTGTCTTGTCATCTGCCAGACGCAGTCGATGAACTGGAGGAAGACAGGAGAGCGATCAGCATCTGCATGATTCTTGTCTCCGTGGCCAACCCTCTGAAACACAGCAGGACACAGACCATGGATTGCATAGGGTTTCACAGATAAAATGCTGGGGTCTCCTTTCAGTCACTCAAGCCTTTATCAGCAGCCTTAAGAAAGTTCAAATGACTCTTGATTTTGCTTTGTCCCTGTCGGTGGGTAAGGGAGTAAAGGACAGCTACTTCCTTTGCCTTTGAAGTGGAATTTCTTTATGGTGATATTTTCATGGTAATTTAAAACAAGAGTTGTTAGAGCAGAGGCTCCAGATGCTATGTTGGCACTGATTTCAGTTAATAGTTGAAGTTCAGAAGGGAAAAAAAAAAAAAAGAAAATGTATTTTGCTTCAGTTGCAGCTGTGATCCTGGCTACTTCAGTAGTAGAGTGTGCTAGATCTGAACACTACCTACAGGCATAGCACGTGGTGAGAACCATCACACAACACCGCACAGCTTCCAAGCAGTGTACAAACACCAACCCAGCCCATCTCCTGCCACCTCAAGAGAGGCAGTAATAAAAGTTCCCCTAGAAGCAGGCTCCAACGCTGGCTGTGCTGTGTGGCCAAGACATGCGAGGACTGATTCCTTGCAACTAGCACAGTCTGTTAGTGTAGCCTTAAGCAGTGTATAAAGGCAGGACATGTCCCACATGACATCCTGGGCACCAAACTGGAAAAACATGGACTCAATGGGTGGAGCACTGCTGGATAAGGAATTGGCTGGATAGTGGCATACAGAAAGTGGTGATCAACAGCACAATGTCCACCTGGACACCAGTGACAAGCAGAATCCCTCAGGGGTCAGTGCTGGCAGCAGTGCTGGTTAACATCTTCGTCAGTGACATGCATAGAGGAATCAGTGCACCCTCAGCAAGTTTGCAGATGGCACCAGGTTGTGTGGCACAGTCGACTTGCTAGAGGGTAGGGATCTATCCAGAGGGACCAATAGGCTGGAGAGGTGTGCCCAGGCCAACCTCATGAAATTCAAAAATGCCAAGTGCAAGGTCCTGCACCTGGGTAGGCACAGTCCCAAGCACAACTCCAGGCTGGGTGGGGAATGGCTGAGAGTAGCCCTGAGGAAAAGGACCTGGGGATCTGGGTTGATGAAAAGCTCAACATGAGCCTGCAGTGTGAGTGCAGCCCAGACAGCAACCGAGTGCTGGGCTGCAGCAAGAGCAGTGTGGGCAGTAGGGCAAGGGAGGGGATTCTGACTCTTTACTCTGCTCTCCTCAGACCCCACCTGGAGTCCTGTGTGCAGTTCTGGAGCCCCCAGCACAGGAAGGACATGGAACTGTTGGAGCAGGTCCAGAGGAGGCCACAAAGATGCTCAGAGGGCTGCAGCAGCTCTGCTATGAGGACAGACTGAGAGAGTTGGGGTTCTGCAGACTGGAGAAGAGAAGGTTTCAAGGAGACCTTAGAGTAGCCTTCCAGTATCTGAAGGGGGCTACAGGAAGGCNCTGGAGGTGTTGAAGGCCATGTTGGAGGAGGCCTTGAGTGACCTGTACTAGTGGGAGGTGTCCCTGCCTATGGCAGGGGGTTGGAACTAGATAATCTTTGAGGTCCCTTCCAACCTTACCATTCTATGATTCTATGTTTTCGCTGCAGTAGGACCTCAGTTGCTTAGTGCTTCATTTCCCCCACCTTCCCCAGAGCATTTGACTACACAACACACCATGTTTACATGCACGTGCTGTAAAGAGGCCTTTTTCTAGCCCTTGCCAAAATTAAACAGCCACAAGAGAACAGCTATGAGCAAAACACAATGGGAACAAAGACTGAAAGGACACTGCTGAAAGGTTCTCAATTCCCATCGGCGCAGACCGTAACAATCTGCTGCGTCACAAGTTCCCAAAGCTGCCTCTGCCACTCTGGGGACACAACCCTGAGCTAGCTACTCTTAGTGCACTCTCAAACTGTTGATCTTTCACCTGAACAATTAAAAACCTTCCCAAAAATAAAATCTGCCTGAAGAAAATCTGAGGTCAAGGCCATAGCCAAATTCCCCAGCTTCTTCAGTGCCAAGGCATTTGTCGGATGATGGCATTCAAGCAGTCTCAGCAAATGGACTGATCTGGAGAGAAATATAAAATTACCTCAGTGGCTTCTGCCAAGTCCCAGCAGAAAAGCCTATCCTGAACCCAAAGCACACTGCTATTTTAAGCCTAAGCATGGGAACATGACGTGTCAGTCAGGCACCCAAGAGATTTAATACCACCTGTTCCTTGTATCTGACTGCTACTGTCTCCAAGGAGGTTAAGAAAGGACTGGAATCACAGGCAGAGAACAACAGCAGCAGCATTCACCTTTCTTCTGCGAGTTCAGCTATAAGAATGCTCACAGGAAAGGCTGAACCCCTTTGAAATCCTTCAAGGTGAACACAGCTCTGCTATGAGGGCTGGCTGATAGAGTTTGGGCTCTGCAGCCTGGAGAAAAGAAGGCTTTGAGAAGAGCTTCTAGTAGCCTTCCAGTATCTGAAGGGGGCCTACAGGAAGGCTGGGGAGGGACTATTGACAAGGTCTTGCAATGCCAGGACAAGAGGCAATGGGTGTAAACTGGCAGAGGGGAGATTGAAACTGGAGGTTAAGAGGAAGTTCTTTGCAGTGAGGGTGGTGAGACACTGGCACAGGTTACCCAGGGAGGCTGTGGTTGCTCCCTCCCTGGAGGTGTTCAAGGGCAGGTTGGACAAGGCCTTGAGTGACCTGTACTAGTGGGAGGTGAACAGGGTGTTGGAACTAGATGATCTTTGAGGTCCCTTCCAACCTTACCATTCTATGATTCTAATAACTTTCTGTTCAACACCTTCCAAGGGCAAGTGACTCACCAGCTGAAATCTGTGGCCAAAGCTCAGCCACTCCTTCTCCACTAGCACTTCGAAGCCCCTGATTGTTCGGTAGTAGCCGTCTAACATGAGCAGAGAGAGAGAAGTGAGCTGGGCTGTCCGGTCCCAGCCATCACTGCAGTGTACAACCACAGAGGTCTTCCCTGATTCCACCTTGTCAGCAATCCGAAGGGCTCCAGCAAGAATGAGCTAGGAGGAGGGGAAAAAAAAACCAACCCACACCATTAAAAAATGTACTGATTCTCATTGGAACAGAAATGAAAAATGGCTTGGGACAACACAGGACAAACCAAGGGCTCTGCCTGCCCCAGAACAGTAGATTGGTCCAACTACTTTGTAACTAGGACAGCAAATTGCTAAATGCCTTTTTTTGTACCAGTAAGATCTAAACCGTGGCATAGGCACAGGTCTAGAAGAGCCCTCGCATTAAGCTCAGTCCTTGGGCAGGTCACAATTTACACACAGGAGAATCCTGTGCTTGAGCATGAACACAGAATGAGCATTGCCTTATAACTGCCTCAGAAGCAGCTCTGCCCCTGTCTGCAGCAGCAGGTCGACAACATAAGCAGCCCATTTTTAGGAGAGAAAGAGATTCATTCGAAAATATCTGTAGAAGCTGAAGCATTTTGCCCCACTAATGCTTGGATTCCTGAAAGGCTGTCAGGGCACTAACTCCCTAGCCTGGTCCAGGCAGTAACACCAGGATGCTGAGGATCCCCAAATCGAGAGCTTGGAGAAGGAAGTCCTGTGCTCTGATGAGGGTTTTCACAGTTACACAGTACCCAGGAACACACTTTATTTCCAAAGCACACTCTTTTAGTACTTTATTCAGCCCTCCTTGTCCCTCTTCCCATCTCCTCAAAATTCCCCATTCCACAAAACTGTGGGTTTAGTTCTTTACAAACTGAAACCAAATTATCTTTAAATTTCTCATGAACTGAAAATCCAGCACTGGACTTAGTTCTGGGTATGTTTCCCAGTGAATTGGACTTAGACTCACGTACATGCAATGGATGCAAACAGGCTCACCTTGATATGCTCTAGCCAGTGAGTTGACTCCAAGTTAGACAGCCAGTGAGTCTCCTCGATACTGGGATACACAATTTCCTTCAGTTTTCTCAGTGACTCTCTCATCACATGAATGTTGTGAATGTCCAGGAACACCAGTTCTGCATTCTGGTAGGCATCCTCACTCTCGTAGCCCCCTCCTTTAGCCTGCAGAACAAAACCATTGAATCATAGAATGGTAAGGTTGGAAGGGACCTCAAAGATCATCTAGTTCCAACCCCCTGCCATAGGCAGGGACACTTCCCACTAGTACAGGTTACTCAAGGCCTCATCCAACCTGGCCTTCAACACCTCCAGGGAGGAAGCAGCCAAAACCTCCCTGGGCAACCTGTGCCAGTGTCTCACCACCCTTTCTATAAAGAACTTCCTCCTAACCTCCAGTTTCAATCTCCCCTCTGTCAGTTCAAACCCATTGCCCCTTGTCCTGGCATTGCAAGACCTTGTCAATAGTCCCTCCCCAGCCTTGCTGTAGGCCCCCTTCAGATACTGGAAGGCTACTAGAAGGTCTCCTGGAAGCCTTCTCTTCTCCAGGCTGCAGAGCCACAACTCTCTCAGCCTGTCCTTATAGCAGAACTGCTGCAGCCCTCTGAGCATCTTCGTGGCCTCCTCTGGACCCGCTCCAACACTTCAATATCTATCCACATAGAAGTCATTAAGCAAAAACATATTTCATACTTTATCTGAATTATTTGTCCAGAGCAAATACCAGCTGACAAAATACCACTGTGGTTGTGCTACAGCAGGCAGAGATGATTGGATTTACCTTACAATAGGGAACAAGCACGTACATGCATGCATTTGGGGTCTCTTTTCTGTAAGACTTAATGAATGCTATGATTTTTAACCAAAATATCGCATTGCAAGCCTTCTTTTGCTCTCTAACTACCATTTATCCCCATTCAAGCTACTGGCTCACTATGTTGTCTTTCACAGATTTCCCATGCTACTACAGGGCAGTATGTCCCACATACTAATTGCCTTTCCCAAGTAGTGGGGAAGGCAGATTTAAAAAAATAAGAATATAAAAAATTAAAAAATCAGTAGTGTAACAAAGCAGAACTACCACTAAAACAAGGCTTAAGAGTGATAGCATGAGACTTAAAGGGTAGAAAGGATGGCTCTGAGAGCTACCAATTTGTCAGCCTCACCTCTGTGCCTGGAAAGATCATGGCACGAGTCCTAGAAGCTATGCACATATGCCTGCCAGAAGTACATGGAGGACAGAATGGCTTTGCCAAGGGCAAGTCCTGCCTGACAAACCTAGCAGTCTTCTGTGATGGAGTGACTCCACCAGTAGTGTTTAATACCTTCATCAGTGACACAGGCAGCAGAATCAGGTGCACCTTCAGTACATCTGCAGATTACACCATCGAGCAGTGGGGTTGAAACACCTGACAGACAGGATGCCACCCAGAGGGGCCTGAGCAGGCTCAAGAACTGGGCCTGTGTGCATCTCATGAGTTTCAACAAGGCCAAGTACGAGGTCCTGCACCTAGGTCAGCATAAATCCTGGCATCAACACAGGATGAGGAAATGATGTGACTGAGAACAGCTCTGCAGAGAAGGACTTGGGAGGGTTGTACGTGAGCCACGAAATATGTGCTCTCAGCCCAGAAGGGCAACTGTGTCCTGGGCTGCACCAAAAGAACTGTGGTCAGCAGGTCAAGGGAAGTGACTCTGGCACTCTACTCTAGGTGAGACCTGACCTGGCCTACTCTATCCAGCTGTGGAATTCTCAGCACAGAAAAGATCTAGACCTGTTGGTGCAGGTCCAGAGGAGGGCTACACAAATTATTAGAGGGGTGGAGCACCTCCTTTCCTACAAGGAAAAGCTAAGAGAGCTGGGGTTGTTCAGCCTGCAGGAGAGAAGGCTTTGGGGAGACCTTATTGTGGCCTTTCAGTACTTCAAGGAGGTCTGCAAAAGAGATGAAGACAAACTTTTTAGTAGGGCTTGTTACACCAGGACAAGGGGTATTGTTCTAAACTGAAAGCAGGTAGGTTTATACTACACATAAGGGAGAAGTCTTTTACAATGAGGGTGGGAAAAAACTAACACAGACTGCCCAGAGAGGTGGCAATGCCACACTCCTGGCAACATTTAAGGTCAGGTTGGACAGGGCTCTAAGCAACCTGATCTAGTTGCAGATGTCCTTGCTTACTGAAAGGCAGTTGAACTAGATAATAAAGGTATCTTTTAACCCAAACTATTCTACATTTCCACAACAGCAGGAAGAACACAGCAACATTCCTAAACATTAAAGATCTTCATCTTGTATTTTTAAATTAAAGATCATGATGCTTAATTTTAGGAAGTGCTGAGTATCCCTTGCTCCCAGTAGGGTTAATAGGGACAGGTGATGTTAGAGGAAGCTTCCATCATGCAAACTTAAAAATGGTGCTGAAGTCTGACTTCAGAATTACTTTGATTTCCACACCCCTCCCCATTCCAATCTCATTTCCCATTGTAGATTAATCCAAATGGACCTTCAGTAGTCACTTTACAGGTACCATTGGAGGTGTAAAAGTCTCTCTAGAGGATCAGATCACTGCATATGATTCTCTTCCCAGAGGAAAACTGTTGGTGGTCTTCAGGAATAACTTGAAATGGTAATGGTAGTGGTAAGTATATTTTAAATTATTAGATTCACAGCTTTAGACCAAAGAAGTACCTGACCTTATTGGCTACAGCATTCACACTAGGCCTTGCATCAAATATAAAGATTTTATGGGACTGAGCATTAGAATCCATGATGGCTTGAAGGTACTTTTCATCTTCCTTGCTTCGCTTGCCACTCACTCCCACCATTGGCTGACTACAGCGAGTGATGGTTGCTTGACTCTCTGGGTGAATCCATGACAACACCTGCAAAAAACAATAAGAAAACTGAAGGAAAAAACTAATGAAGTGTTTTACCTGTAATGGCTTGCTCTAGGGTCTCACTCTGTATTAACTGGTTTCAGAAGGCTGGATTTTATTAAATCATGATTGAATAAAAGAAAGAACTCCTCTGTCCTTACTCATGCAGTCTGGTGACATTCTCAAACTCTGAACAAACAAGAGGTGACTGAGTAAGTCTGAGTTTTAAGCATGATGCAGACTGCTTCCTCACTGCTGTGTGAGTCACAAACACCTTCTCGCTCTGCAGCCTTTGGACTGTGGCTAACTCTATGTTACACCACATAAAAGTTAAGCACTTTAGGAAGAGATTTAATTTTCTATAGACTCCAGAAGTAAACCAGTACATTTTCTGTTACTGCTGAAAGAATCACAGAATTATAGAATGAATTAGGTGGCAAGGGACCTCAAAGATCATCTAGTTCCAACCCCCTGCCACAGGTAGGGACACCTCCCACTAGAACAGGTCGCTCAAGGCCTCCTCCAACCTGGCCTTCAACACCTTCAGGCAGGGAGCAGCCACAACCCCCCTGGGCAACCTATGCCACTGTCTCATCACCCTCACTAGAAAGAACTTCTTCCTAACATCGAGTTTCCATCTCCACTCCTCCAGTTTAAACCCACTGCCCCTCATCCTGTCATCATAACAATGTGTTTTGGTTTAATTTAAGTATGTTCATCAAGAACATCATTAAATGTTTATCTTCAAAGTCAGAGCAGGCCAGGTGATTGTAAACAACCAAATGGGGTTGCTTTGCATTCCCCAGGAAATGAACTGAGATTTGGCTTGGGTTGTGCCAAGTTATCTTATCTCCTCATTTTAGTTTAGTCTACACCTCTCCTGAAACAGTAGTTCCAGCAGATAATTTTGCTTTCTAACTCCTCAAATGTGTTGCAGTCTTTGGCCTGGAGAAGAGAAGGCTTCAAGGAGACCTTAGAGTAGCCTTCCAGTTTCTGAAGGGGGCCTACAGGAAGGCTGGGGTGGGACTATTGACAAAGTCTTGCAATGACAGGACAAGGGGCAATGGGTTTAAACTGGCAGAGGGGAGACTGAAACTGGAGGTTAGGAGGAAGTTGTTTGCAGTGAGGGTGGTGAGACACTGGCACAGGTTGGCCAGGGAGGTTGTGGCTGCTCCCTCCCTGGAGGTGTTGAAGGCCATGTTGGACAAGGCCTTGAGTGAGCTGTGCTAGTGGGAGGTGTCCCTGCCTATGGCAGGGGGTTGGAACTAGATGACCTTTGAGGTCCCTTCCAACCTTACCATTCTATGATTCTATGATTACCTACTGACCATTTATTGGCTCCCTGGAACATGCTCAGCCTGATCTTGTTATTATTTCTGGCCCAAAGGTATGCATCGAAGTGGTTTCTTTTGTGACACTCACTGGTATGCGTCCTCTTGATCTGAAAGATGCTACCCTCTTTAATTCTTCATCAGGGATGCTTACAGGCACAGCTAGAATGGCAGGGTATGTATCACACAGCTCATAGCGCTCATTAATCTTGGTCAGCCTCCAGCTTTCATTGGGAATTCCCTGAAGAGGAAACAATAGCAGGTTAGTAAATGAGTTGCTCTGAGACTTCGGCACAGTCAAATCCCCAGATCTGAAATTCAAGGCAACTTTTGTTAATGAAGGACAATTTAGGGCTGGATCCTGGACCTGCATTATCTTAGTAACTTGCACACCATGCCTTTTCTCAGAGAGGTAGGGGTCTTGCTTAGATCACTGAAAACAAGACAAAATAAAAGACCCCAGGCAACCTCACCTATGGTAAAAGAACAGTAGAGGCTGTAGATACAGCATCACCCTGAGAGCATCTTTAGCATACCTCCGGACTCATCACGGTGCTTACAGGACAGCCAGGATCAGGACAGAACAGGTGACCAATAGCCCTCACTTCTCTGTCAGCACTTAGCAGAAATGTGGTGGGTGGAAACTGAGGATGGAAAATGGAGTTACTACACTGGATGGAGGGGAAGAGAGAAGTTTCGGGCCCTGTTCAGTGTTTGTGGCACAGCTGTGTAATCCCTAAAACCACAAAAAACCTTATTTTTATTTTAATTTTACATTTCTGTCTGTGTGACTGCATGTGATCCGGACAGCGTGGTACAACTGCCATGCTTCTCTCACGCTAACCTCTCTGGCTGTACTAGTTTGATTTGGGTGTGGGAGAGCAGGGAATCTATACTCATCATTCCAGTATCTGAAGGGGGCCTACAGGAAGGCTGGGGAGGGACTATTGACAAAGTCTTGCAATGACAGGACAAGGGGCAGTGGGTTTAAACTGGCAGAGGGGAGATTGAAACTGGATGTTAGGGTGAAGTTCTTTGCAGTGAGGGTGGTGAGACACTGGCACAGGTTGTCCAGGGAGGTTGTGGCTGCTCCCTTCCTGGAGGTGTTGAAGGCCAGGCTGGACGAGGCCTTGAGTGAGCTGTGCTAGTGGGAGGTGTCCCTGCCTATAGCAGGGGGTTGGAACTGGATGATCTTTGAAGTCCCTTCCAACCTTACCATTCTGTGATTCTATGATCATTAAGCTCAGCATGTCCCGGTGGGGAAGCAACTCAACAGCTCCCTGCATGGTAACATCCGAAGCACAATGAGGATGATCTTGGCAACCCACAGACTTGGTCTGGCTTATGCTGGTAGTTAACAGATCAAAATGATGTGGCTGCTACTGAATGCCTTCAAGAAGAGATTTAAACAGACACTTGCTGCAACAGGGGTGAGCACTAACACAAAGCAGCTCTGTGGGGAAGACATCTACTACAGTGAACATAGAATGGTTTAGGTTGGAAGGGACCTCAAAGTTCATCCAGTTCCAATCCCCTGCCACAGGCAGAGACATCTCCCATGAGAACAGGTCACTCAAGGCCTCCTCCAACCTGGCCTTGAGCACCTCCAGACTTAAGCAGAGAATCTGTTTTGGAGGAATGTGATCTCTTAAAACAACAGATCCTTCTGTTCCCCTAAGCAGTACTTCATTTTAAGGATGGCGCTGCGATACTGATTATCACTGTCATGGCTCCCACAGGAAATTAATGACACATCCAACACAAGTCAGATGAGCTGTGGTAATTACAGCTGACCCACACGGACTGCAGCCAGTTCCCCATGGTGAGTCATACTGTCATACTTGGAAATATGAGGAGAGGACAGAGCTTCTGTCTAATACCAGTCACACCCTGCTTGTGAACCACCCTTGGTCCTGGGGCCCACCCTGAGAAGGAAATGTTACTACAAGGAATCAGCAGAGCTGCCAGGGTCACATGTACCCCAAAACCCTAAAGGAAAGCTATTTTTTGTGCTGCCTGAAGCCAAAGAAGTGGCAGAAGTGGGTGAATGGTGTGCATGCACAGTCCAAACTTACTGATAGGTAAAACATACTCAGATCCACCTGCTGTATACAGCAAGAATGGAATCTCCTGGGTCCACCAGCTCTGCTGTCAACCCTATCACAGGAAAGATATGGACATGCTGGAATGTGTCCAGAGAAGGGCCACCAGGATGACAGGAAAGATATGGACATGCTGGAATGTGTCCAGAGAAGGGCCACCAGGATGACAGGAAAGATATGGACATGCTGGAATGTGTCCAGAGAAGGGCCACCAGGATGACAGGAAAGATATGGACATGCTGGAATGTGTCCAGAGAAGGGCCACCAGGATGACAGGAAAGATATGGACATGCTGGAATGTGTCCAGAGAAGGGCCACCAGGATGATCAGAGGACTGGAGCGCCTCTCCTATGAAGACAGGCTGAGAGAGTTGGGGTTGTTCAGTCTGGAGAAGTGAAGGTTCCAAGGAGACCTTATTGTGGCTTTCTAGTATTTGAGGAGGGCCTACAATAAAGCTGGGGAGGGACTTTTTGGGGTGTCAGGTAGTGATAGGACTAAGGGGGATGGATCAAAGCTAGAGAAGGGTAGATTCAGATTAGACGTTAGGGAGAAGTTCTTCACCGTGAGGGTGGTGAGACACTGGAACAGGTTGCCCAAAGAGGTGGTGGAAGCCCCATCCCTGGAAGTTTTTAAGGCCAGGGTGCATGTGGCTCTGGGCAACCTGAACTAGTGTAAACTCTCTACACATGACAGGTGGTTGGAACTAGATGATGCTTGAAGTCCCTTCCTACCCTGACAATTCTATGATTCTAAACAGCAAAACCCTTGCTCTCAGCTATTTGTCAGCCATGACCAAACTGGTTAATGCCTGGAAGGGAACTAATGGCAAGTGACTAAATTGTTCTCAGTCCTGTCCCAGTAAGTATTGCATTGCAATGGACCCCTCAGCAATGCTTGAAGATTTCGCCTCCCCCAAATCCAAATTAAAACTACGCTGTTGGGACAATCTTGCCAAGGAAAATGGGAGCTAAGAAGCAGTTACATGGAAGAAAAGCTCCTTCTTGTTCTACTATGCAACTCTACCAGTTCTCACTAAGATCAAGCAGTTGCTGGCACTGTAAAGCTCTCATTTCAGTGTCAGACAGAACAGCTTCAGCACACACTGCTTGGTCCAGAACCTACACCTCCAAATCTCTAAAGTCTTTCAGCCTTGAATCACAGCATCACTCAAGGCAAACTTTGGATTCAGATTCTGACTTTCCCTAAGGATTTGATGTAAACAGAAATAAGTGAAGTGCCCTAAAAGAGAGCAGAATTTGCCATGATGCAGTGCAGCTTCTGCATTTATTCAGACTCCTTCAGATTTGTGCTTTCTCCAGCTGCACTCAATAGAAAAAGCCAAATGTGATATCAAGCACATTGGTATTTCCTCATATAAGATGCATTTCACTGCTTCCTGGTAAGTTCTAAGCACCCAAAACCACACTATTCAGACAACCCTAACTGTTACAGATGCAACTCATGAGGCCCCTGCAATCTCAGGACTGGCTCTGTGGAGCTGCAGGAGGAGCTCAGGCTCCCCTTGCTATCTGCTGGTGTGCTTGTTACCACTGTTAGGGAACATGGCTGCTGGGTGCCCACATTAGCAGCCAGCACTTGCTGCCCTGATGGGTGCACAAAGTCTGTCTGCTCCAGATAAACCAATACTGCTAGGAGACCTTGATTTCAGGAAGACTCACATGTTCAGTTGCTCCCACAGAGCACAGAGGAAGGCGAGACAGACACATCTATAGTCATAAATGACATGTCCTCACGACTGTTCTCCCTGAGACCAGCTGGCACAGTGCACCTCATACCCATAATATTACTCACATGAATTCAAAACCAGGCAGTTTTTCCAAACTGCCTACTGGGGATCCTTGGCCTGAATAACCTTCTGAACTCTGCCTGGGTTTGGAAGCAGGTGAGCTGACCTTGCAACCCTCCCTCTTCTCTACTCCCCAAGGGACTGACTGGGGAGTGAGGAGGACTTCAGCCTGGCCGTGAGGAGGAAGTTCTTCAGCATGAGAATGGTGAGAGCCTGGAATGGGGTGCCCAGGGAGGTGGTTGAGGCCCCATCCCTGGAGGTGTTTAAGGCCAGGCTGGATGGGGCTGTGGGCAGCCTGATCTAGGGTAGGGTGTCCCTGCCCATGGCAGAGGGGTTGGAACTGTATGATCCTTGTGGTCCCTTCCAACCCTGTCTGATTCTGCGATTCTATGACTGCCTTCTCAGGTCCCAGGTCTGTCATGGCCCAGCTGCACAACCAGACCTGGACTGCTAAGGACTGCAAAGCCACGCCAAAGAGCTGTGTACAAATCTATAGAAATGAAAGAAAGACAAAAATACAGAGAGGAAAAGGATTCTTGAGATGAGGACTGCTGGTAGCTCAAGGTGTTGAGAGGGAAAATGACATCATGAAATGGTATAAAAATTGAAAAGCAAAGACTGCAGTCCTAGTAGGCAGTCAGTAGCTAGTAAGTGAGGTCAGCAGTTAGTAGGTTAGGGCAAACAACTGGGTCATGTGTGTGCTGGTGAAGATAGCAACAACCACCCAACTGATGGACATGAAGAGACCAATCTTCCTCCTCTCACTGGTGCCTGCCTGTCCAGGAAAGTTTCTTCAGATGCCTTCTCTAAGGTGATGAGTACTAATGCTCAGGCTAGTAGATTAAATCTCAGCTATCTTCTTCTTTTGTATGTTAGCCAGTAAATAATTGCTTCATACTCTCAGTCTGTATACATCTTGCTGGAAGAGTATCCTTATGTATGGCTAAAGATGCTCAAACACACTCACTCCAAAGAGGAACCATACCAGCCTGGACTGAAGCTATGCTTGGAACTTGCAGTGAAAGTCAGTGAAAGCCTACATGAAGGCTGGGGAGGGACTATTGACAAAGTCTTGCAATGACAGGACAAGGGGCAATGGGTTTGAACTGGCAGAGGGGAGATTGAAACTGGATGTTAGGAGGAAGTTCTTTGCAGTGAGGGTGGTGAGACACTGGCACAGGTTGCCCAGGGAGGTTGTGGCTGCTCCCTCCTTGGAGGTGTTCAAGGGCAGGATGGATGAGGCCTTGAGTGAGCTGTACTAGTGGGAGGTGTCCCTGCCTATGGCAGGGGGTTGGAATTAGATGATCTTTGAGGTCCCTTCCAACCTTGCCATTCTATGATTCTTTGATAGGTGCATCCCTACACTGACACAGGATACAGCTGCCAGAGCCATGCTGGTCCCTCCACTGTGTACTCAGCTCACTTAGCACAAGACAGTTGTGATTTCATTTTGCAGCAGAGACATACCTAGCACAAACAGAGCCTCATTTAATCTATGAGACGGTTCAATTCTCATTTTACTCCCCTAAGTGACATCTGAAAGTCCTTTGGGCAATGCTGTTCTCATGTGCTACCTTTCTCACTCACTGTACTAATACTGGGCACTTCTCTTATCCTTAAAACGGGTCAGTTCCTCTTTTGAATTGCTAATCTCTCTTTTGTTTTCTCTGAAAGCACCAATGACAGCCCTATGCTGTGAATCCCTGGTATACCTGACCAGAGGATAGGACTGCACAACCATTACTTCTGTAGGGAAACATCACACACTTCCAGCTTCACACTCCCTTGTAATGTTTTCCAAATGCTTCCCACCTTGTTAAGGAAAATGAAAGTTTTAAGTTACTCCAAAGGCATCTCAAGGCCTTTTGGTTACAACTGAGTCTTATTCAGTTTGCAATTCTGTTTTATACTCTGCCAGCCTGAGTGTAATAAAAATCAGGGAGCAATTTCAGTTTTCAGTTTCATTTGCCACATGTGATTCCATTTAATGATTAAATACCAAAACTCTCTGATTTCCTTTTGTTCTCTACAGGTTGTTTATTACTCCCCATAGTTTCACACAATCACAGATTTTTTAATAGGTTACATATTTCCATCTTTCCCAACAATGCTAATGAAGAACTCAGAGGTTTACTGAGTACTTTTCCTAAGTACTACAATCTCTACCATATCAATATGCTTATACTGATTTGAAAAAAAAAAATCAGATTAATTAAAGCATCCCATGTGCAAACTTCACATGTCTACCAGTGTAGGCATAGATCCTATCCATGGGTCCTACTCTACTCCAGAGCCACAAAAATCATAGAATCATAGAATGGTAAGGTTGGAAGGGACCTCAAGGATCATCTAGTTCCAACCCCCTGCCATAGACAGGGACACCTCCCACTAGTACAGGTTACTCAAGGCCTCATCCAATGATTAAGGGAATGGAAAATCTTCCTTACAAGGAGAGACTGAGGGAGATGGGGTTTTTTAGTTTGGAGGACACCAAGGGGTGACCTCATTAATGTTTGTAAATATGTAAAGGGTGAGTGCCAAGAGGATGGAGCCAGGCTTTCCTCAGTGATGCCCAACGACAGGAAAAGGGGCAATGGGTAGAAGTTAAGGCATAGGAGTTCTATGGAAACATGAGGAAGAATTTTTTCACTGTGAGGGTGACAGAACACCTGAGTAGGCTGCCCAGGGAGGGTTGTGGAGTTTCCCTCTCTGAAGATATTCAAGACCTGCTTGGATGCATTCCTGTGTGATCTGGTATAGCTGATCAAGCTTTGGCAGAAAGGCTGGGCTGGATGATCTTTCAAGGTCCCTTCCAGCCCCTAACCTTCTGTGATCCTACTATGAAAGTCTTTTATGGATACCCAGTAGTTGCCTTGTACTTTTGCTCCATTCCACTTCCTCTGTGTCTCTGCTCCCACTGGGAAATGATTGACCTGGCCTAAGTACACTAAGTTAATGCCTGGCCATACTGCTGGGCTGCTCAATGCCCTACGCCAGCTCCTCTCTAATACATTTTAAATCGGTTCCAAAAGGTCCTGCAGACAGTGCTTATGTCCTGCTTTTCTGTTTCTGATCACAATTCATACAGCCAGAGACAGGTAACCCCATTATCTGATTTGATGATGCCAGTTTTGTTTCACTGTTAACGAATCCCTGCTGCCATTTCAGGACATAATTCTGATTTACTGGAGTATTTGTTACTGCTTTGACAGAACCTGGCTGGATTAAGAAAAAAGGCTAAGACATTCACACAAATAAACTGAACATCCATAGTTTTAAAAGCTGAAATTAAATAAACAGATTGAAATACCTAAAAGTTTTGGAGGGGAAATAAAGCTTCATGCTGCTTGATCTAAATCTTTCTAATTAAAGGGATGAAATTCTCCTCCTGGCCAGATCGCAATATAAACATCTACTACAGTACGTTTGCCTCTTCTTCAGCAGCTGGTGTTGGTCACTTTTAGAGATAAGCTACTGGAACAGATGGATTGTGTGATTTGGAATGGGAGTGATCATAGCCCATCATGGGTAAAGTACAGATAGGCCAACACTGCAATAAAAAAAAAAAAATCCTTGTTTGGATTCATTTTTGGAGTTACTGATCTAAACAAATGACTGGGGGCTCCAGCACGTGGCCATTCATTTGATTTCCTGACATAAAAGCAGCCAGGCTAAGCTTTTCCTGTCTGCTCAAAAATGATACAAAAGTGGGTCACAACAGAAGTAGTACACATTACAGCAATGGATTCAACTGTGACATCCTTTGCACGCAACAGGGCTACCTTGTGTGACCAGAAACAAAGACACCATGGCCACAGTCTCATTTTCTGAACAGAAAGGCCACAAGGAGCTGCAAACTACATACATGTGAAAATATTGGGACCTTATTGCTGTCTACAACTACCTGAAGGGTGGTTGTGGCCAGGAGGAGGTTACCTTCTTCTCTCAGGCAACCAGTGACAGAACAAGAGGACACAGTCTCAGGCTGCGCCAGGGCAAGTTTAGGCTGGAGGTGAGGAGGAAGTTCTTCACTGAGAGAGTAATTTGTCACTGGAATGGGCTGCCCAGGGAGGTGGTGGAGTCACCGTCCCTGGAGGCGTTCAAGGCACGTTTGGACATGGCACTTAGTACCATGGTCTAATCTTGAGGGCTGTGGTGATGGGTTGGACTTGATGATCTCTGAGGTCTCTTCCAACCCTTGCGATACTGTGATACTGTGATACTGTAATATGCATCCTTCCACTGCGCAGCCAAGCTCCTGCCAAGTTTAAGGTACAGCCAACAACAATATAAAAGCTAGTGGGACAGAAAAGTTTGTATTCTAAAACCAGACATGCCAGGATTAAGAAACAGGAGTAATTTACTTCCAAATTCTCAAGGGTCACCCTTCCTTATTTCCAGAATGTCTTTTGTACTTCATTTTCCTACCTGAAACTTGGCTTAGGTGAAGGCTGTGCCTTTCACTGGAGATTATTTTGATAGCACAGATATTCCTTCATCTTTACTCCAGAGTTCTCAGCCCTATAAAGAAACATCTTGCCCATACTTCTCCAGCTGCAGATCCCTTTTCATTATCAAACCTTTCCTTAAAATAACTACCAAAAAAGAGGCAAAAATCTAAATGAAGTAATAACAGCTCCATTATCTGGTCTTACTAGGCTAAGTCAACCTTAGCTACAGAGAGTATTGTTGACTACAAATGATCAGTTTGTCTCTACTAGGATTTCAGATTATTGTGCCTCATTGCAAAACACATTTTCATGGACAGCAGAGGTAAGATACATCTCACTTTCCATTAGCAGCCTAGAAGCCAGTGATGTATCTTAGGTAGCTATTTTAGGCGGGAACAAATCACCCCCAACAGTGAAGCGCTCTCTTCCCATCTGTTAATGACAGGCCTAGATAACCAATTTAGAAGGCATGCCTAGCTTTTAGAAGACTAGAGCTAGGAAAATGAATCCTTAGGTCTTGGATGCCAGGAATCAGCAGAACATCTAGGCTAGCAGAAAGGTCTGGTACAGTTTTGGTTTATGGAAATGGCTCAAATAAATCTTTAAATTATGTGGCTTAAAATCTGTTCAATTTACAAATAAAAATTGGTTTTATCCTGGCAGGTAAAGACCTTTACTCTCTCCAGGGCAAATGTGACACAAAACTGCGCTCTTTCCTCTGATTGAGAGTTTTATGACAAGAATGATTTCATTATGAAAAACAAAATTCTCCCACCACTGAAGTTTTAACCACGATATTCCAAACTGACAGCCTGCCACTTCACCATCATTGATACCTTTGAGCAGTTTACTCTGCTCACACTACAACTCTCTTCCAACCTACAATTAAACATCACACTCTCTAGGTCGATCCCTATGCTGATTCCCCAAGAAAACAAGAGGCATTCAATATTCTGTGTCCAGTTCTGGGCCCCTCAATTTAAGAAGGACATTGAGGTACTTGAACGTGTCCAGAGAAGGGCAACGAGGCTGGTGAGAGGCCTCGAGCACAAGCCCTATGAGGAGAGGCTGAGGGAACTGGGACTGTTTAGCCTGGAGAAGAGGAGGCTCAGGGGGGACCTTATTGCTGTCTACAACTACCTGAAGGGTGGTTGTGGCCAGGAGGAGGTTACCTTCTTCTCTCAGGCAACCAGTGACAGAACAAGAGGACACAGTCTCAGGCTGCGCCAGGGCAAGTTTAGGCTGGAGGTGAGGAGGAAGTTCTTCACTGAGAGAGTAATTTGTCACTGGAATGGGCTGCCCAGGGAGGTGGTGGAGTCGCTGTCCCTGGAGGCGTTCAAGGCACGTTTGGACATGGCACTTAGTGCCATGGTCTAATCTTGAGGGCTGTGGTGATGGGTTGGACTTGATGATCTCTGAGGTCTCTTCCAACCTTTGCGATACTGTGATCCTGTGATACTGTGATTTCATTTTTCTCTTTCCAAGTTCCTGCTTGAGACAAGAAAAACTGAAAAGAACTGCACTAATGCAAGCAAGAGCTGAGGTGTCAATCTCAGAAATGAGATCCCTGTACCTGTCTGTATCTGCAAAATGCATCATCTGTTCCTCACTGCTTGCAGTGGCTGATAACTAAGCCAAAGCAACATTCTTTTCTTTACCAAAGCCTGAAGTCAGCTCTCTGAAGCCTGAGTTACCTTCACCAGTGGATGCCACTAACTCTGAAGCTGTACTGTTGTCTTCAATCACTGCAGTAAGGAGAACAATGTCTGAATTCATGACATTTGCCAGCACTGCCATTCTCTACTCCATGTGCTGTGCAGAGCCTCCCTTCTGAAGCAAAACAGGCTGTAGGAGAGCATGGCATAACACCCACCTGTCTTCTGTACTCCCAAGTGGGATCATACACCTTCCATCCGTTCTCTGGGAAAACCTCTTTGTACTCAAATGCAAAAAGTGGCTGAAAGAAAGAAAATGTACCATTAAGAGCCCACTCAGAGCCCAATTCCAGGATGTTTGATATTTCAAGTAGTAATTAATGACCAGGCTTTCTTTTCCCCACATTGCATTACTTTTGATTTAGGGGTCTGTGCAGATTAGCATACTTGCTGTAGCATGTAACTAGTTCAACAAGGCGTTGTACTTCATGTACAGGTTCTACATGATGTTGTACATGTGTTGTACTTCACATATGCTGTACTAGCATGTAACTAGTTCAATTAGGTGTTGTACTTCATGGACAAAAGGAGTTTATTATTAAATAGAGAAAGAAAAGACTGCTTGGGCAAGAACACTCTTAGATATTAAGAAGCAGATCCTTTCACCCAGTACCTGAAGCAACAACTGCAGTGTCGCAACACAACAGATTAACTGTACTCCAGATTTGTGGCAATGCAGTCATCATTAGCTGTAAATCTCTGACGGATGTCACTGTGCTTTAAGTATTTTCCCTCTGTTACAATGTGTATCAGTAAGTCATTCTACACTACCCAGCCTCATGGTAGAGGACTTTTCCTGCTTTCTAGATGAGCTAAATTCCCACAGAATTAATTCTAAAACAGATTTTAAAAACAACATTTTTCCCCCCTTCAACAAAATGCACCCTGTGTGAACACTGCATCAAGCAGATGAAAGTGAACAAAGCAGCTTACTGCAATTCTGTGCCCTCAGCAACAACTAAAACCAAAATACTTACCAAATTATTTGAAACTGGGAAGGCATATTTCATGAGGTTCTCAAATATGGATCGTCTTGTCCTTCCTTCTGGCTTATGAGCAAATCGCAAGTTTCGGATATCCTAGGAGAAAGAGGAGGGAAATCTAATTGCAGATTCCTGAGCCACTTCAAATTCTAAAGAAAATCCAAAAGCCAGCATTCAAAACAGGATCACAGCACAATGCTCTTTTTAGTGCTGATTTAGTATTGTACTTGGAAAACTTTCATTGCAGCTCCTGGTTTGGTTCAGTGGTTGTGTGAAGTCTCATACAAAGCTTGCCACACCTGCAGAGGAGCAGGAGGAGTGCATAGGTGCACCTGATTGCAGCATCTTGCCTCTCTACCTGCAGGTCTCCACCTGCTGAAAGTCTATCAGGAAGTCCTACTCAGGGACAAGCTATCTCTGATAGGTAGGACTTTGTGAGACAGACGTCCTAGTTCTTACTAAGCACTCACAAGGAGCTGTGCCAAAGGACAGCTAGAAGGGACTGCCTCATAAAGCACCTTCACAGAGCCACTGCACATAGGAAGCCCAAGCCCAGACAGTTTGAAACAAACTAATAAATGCCACCTCCCTTTAAAGCTTCCACCTCTCAAGAACACTCAAGAGATTTTGAAATTGGTAACTCCTCAATTTTGCACAGCACCACAGTTTCCACACTTCTAACCCAGGACCTCCTTTCTGTAGTCATCTACAAAATCAAATTCAGAAACTAAATAAAGCATCTCAGAGATGCAAAGACTTTCCAGCCAAGCCTACAACTCAAACATTTGTGGAGAACAGCTTAAAAGCCACCAGCAGGAAATGAGCTATGAAGTTCTAGCATATGAAGGCAGTACATCAAGTCAGAGAATGAGATAAACAGCTGAAAACTTAGCTTTCTCACAAAACTAAGATTAGAAAATTGGTTTCAGACAGAGCACATTTCAGGACGCATAAGTTGTGTCTCTAAGATTCTGTTGTTACTGCAATAAACTCCCTTGCATATCCTGGGCCAAACAGACTGGCATATGTGCATATATATATATATATATATATATAT
>VWZE01018028.1:337000-353655 GCA_013396675.1 Eubucco bourcierii | reverse complement strand
AAAAGACTCTTTAAAAAAAAAAAAAAAAAAAAAAAGAAAAGAAGAATATAGTAAGCACAGTTCTGGCTTCCTACCAGGAACCTCACAACTGCACCTACTTGGGCCAGCTGCTACCAGGAAGGCTGCCAGAACAGCCAGACAGGGGTCTACAGGATGAGTAAAGAGAGCTTACCATTGACAGAGCTCAGAGTGGCCACAATGAACTTGTAAAATAAGCTTCTCCTCCCCTGCATCAGCAATACCTATGAAAAACAAGGGTTTGCTGGTAGAACTGGTAGAAGTCTATGCTGAGGACTTCTTGTCAGCACAGTTGTGTTGGCCAAAAAGCACACATCCAATCAAAGTTCTGACTGATGGTCTTCTTCTCAGCAAAAAGCCTGTGATGTAGACCTACTCTCAACTCCAGTATGTTGACCCTCGCATTTGAGTAACAGCCTTGAAATGAGCAGGGTAAGACCTGGATTATGCCAAATGAGATGGAGGCTTCTGGCTCATTAGTTCATCAGTGGTGGTCATCTTTGTGGTTTTTTTTATCTTGGAAAGACATTAATAAAAATACACTCTGCATTTAGGACATGATCACAACTTCTTTGAGAAGATTTGCACCCCAAGCAAGCAGGAGCTGCTTCTAGGATCAGTTTGGTCAACAGCTGGACTCGCTGCTCTCCTGCAGATGTCAGTTGGAGCACATCCAGCAGTAAACACTGGAGAACTGAGCTTTATTTTAAGCCAAAACAAATATGAGGCAAGATATACAGAAAGCATCTGGTACAACAAACAGCTGCCATGAGCACTAGGTGGGCAGCACTCAGGTGGATTTTGAACACTATACTGTAGGAAGGGGAAAGAAGATGATGCTCAGAGGGTTGCAGCAGCTCTGCTATGTGGGCAGGCTGAGACAGTTGGGGTTCTGCAGTCTGGAGAAGAGAAGGCTTCAAGGAGACCTTAGAGTAGCCTTCCAGTATCTGAAGGGGGCCTACAGGAAGGCTGGGGAGGGACTATTGACAAGGTCTTGCAATGACAGGACAAGGGGAAAAGGGTTTAAACTTGCAGAGGGGAGACTGAAACTGGATGTTAGGAGGAAGTTCTTTGCAGTGAGGGTGGTGAGACGCTGGCACAGGTTGGCCAGGGAGGTTGTGGCTGCTCCCTCCCTGGAGGTGTTCAAGGCCAGGTTGGACAAGACCTTGAGTGACCTGTACTAGCGGGAGGTGTCCCTGCCTATGGCAGGGGGTTGGAACTGGATGATCTTTGAGTTCCCTTCCAACCTTACCATTCTATGATTCTAAGAAGGGAAGAGGCAGGCAGTATGAAAGACAAGACTTCTATGTCAACACCATTCTGTACAAGGGATGGTCACAAGCTCTTTCAGTTTGGAAGCTGGCACTTCTAGCTCTAATAAAATCCACAAAAAGCACTCTCTGAGATGTGAAATCCCCAGAGGACTGAATGGGGGAAGATGAAGAACGAAACTCCTCTCCCGCTGCAGACTTGAACGGAGAACTGCAAAAGGCATCCTTCTCCTCCCGTTCCCACACGTGTATCACTGGTTGGAAAGCCTGTGCTGGAATCTGGGACTGTGATCGGCTGCATTCTTCGTGTCTGCTATATATGGGCACTGGACACACTGTCTAGGAAAGAACTTAAATAGAGTGACCAGAAAGCGTGCACAGGTCCATTGGGTCCATTTCAATCCATTCAAGAGATTTGTCTGCAGCACTCAGGACCCAGCTTCTCCTCAGATCGGTGTTTCCTGGCTTCCTGCTCCCTACCCCAGAGCTGGAAGGATCCTGCCTCTGCTGTAAGCTGCTGCCGTTGGTAGGAACACACCAGCAGTGCGGCTGTCCCTGTGCCACTAAGGCAATGCCACTCCACAAGATCTGCCTCTTAGAAGCTGTGTCTGCAGACACTTTGACTTGGGCGGGTTCCATTCCCATTGGACTTATGCCGCCTGGTTCCACAATTGGATTACAACTTGCAGGTTCCAGAGACTGAAGCAAAGGAGATCCAAGGACCATCTCCAAATTCCTACTCCACCCTTGTGAGTAAATCCCATGCTCTCTCAGCCTTCCCCCAGGGCTCTGCTCTGCCTCTTATTTCTAAGTGGGGCAATGCTATCTTGCGGTTTAGCCTCTTCCATTTTCTCACTTTCCTAAATTACCCCAATTGCCCATTAGCATCCTTGTGAAAATTCCCAATGGAATTAGAACCTGTAAATAAAATGTAAGAAGATTTCTGTATAGTTTTGGGGTAGGGCTTTTCAGGAAAATAAGAATATCTGCATTTTTTTTTAATTCCTGCCTCATCAAATTATTCTCAATCAAATCAGGGAGTGGACAGATGGCTTCCTGGAAGCACAGCATTTCAAGGTCGACAGCTTCTGCTCCATTGCTTCCCACCACACTCCCTCCTATTTTCAAAAGTTTCTTCCTTTTTTGGTACAGACTTGAGGACTAAACTCAATTGACCTCAGCCACATGACCTACCTCTGGTAACAGCACCAACTACTTCCATGCCAACTGCAATTTACTCCCTTGGGTAACTACCATCCTTCCCAAGAGGCTGAGACAGACACGGTCAGAAAGCCCAGAGTAAATGTTTCTCTGGTGTGCTGGTCTTTGCAGCATTTGCTCAGCCCTAGATCTTGAGATATCCTCCATTCTCCTAGTTAGAATGTGAACATGTGAAATCCATCCTGGCAGAAACTGAGAAATGAATGGTGGGCATTTTCCTGAAACTCATCTCCATCAATGGCTCCTTAAAATTGATTCAGGGAAATGCAATCTGTCTGCAGTTGACAACGCAGGCAGCATGCACAGAAGACATCTGGGAGAGCAGTAAAGGGCAGGGGTAGCAAGAGGGAGTAAAAGTGGGTGGATAAGGAAAGAGGAGTTTTGGAAACAGATCAAGGGGAAAGAATAGGATGGGACAATGCACATAGAGCTCTGGGAGGACGCCAGCACCACAGATGGACCCTCTACCCCCTATATGACTAAGGAGACACAAAAGGTCTTTCCTATTTTACTGCCATCTTCCCCTCCTCCTCAAATCCCAAAATGGTTCATTAAACTGTGAGAAAAATCTTTTTTTTGTACATTAGCCTATTTTCAAGACTTTAAAAATAACACTCCTGGGCCCAGATTTAGCCCTCTGCAAATCTTGCAAAACGAAATTAGGAGCTCCATTGAGGCAAGGAGGCAGGTAGGGGAGCCAGGGACACAACTGTGACAGCCTGGCTGCAGGAAAGTGACGTCTGGCTACTGATGCATTAACACTATGAAGGAAGATACCATATATATATCTGTAACTGAAATCTTCCACCCCTGTGTGCCTCAGGTTTTTAAATTGTTTGAAGGGAACAAAACCAAAGAGTGCTTAGAGATCTGCAATGAAGGTTGCAGCCAGAGCTGAGCAGAATCCACATTACTTAGGTCAGGACCATGTTGACCTAGAGCCACACACTGGCTGTATCTATCTGTCACAACCACCATCAAGGTGGGCTCTGTATGAAACAAATGCAACCACCAAAAATCAACAGACTGCTTTGCCTCTAAGCCAGACAAGGTCTTTCTGATATTTTTCCTGTAAAAATGTTACATTCAGTAACTCAATCTTTCAGGAATTAAGAGTTTAGCTACACAACAGGGATTTTTTTTCTGTCTTCTTTTACTGAGTGACATCATCTACCCATTCCACCCATTAGCAGCTCTGCCTCTAGATAAAACAGTTCTCTGGGAGTACCTTAGCACCTAAATACAAGTCCTGCCTCAGCTCGGAGAGGGTGTGAGGACTGCATGTCACCACCTACCTTTGTTCTCTGCTCAAGCAATGACTTGGCAGAGCAAGCCCACACTTGCTACATTTAAAAAAACTTCTTCTCTTACTCCAGGATCCACTTTGTGTTAGCTCCAGCCCACTTAGACATGGTAGAAGGCACACAGCTCTCTCACACTCTCCCACCTCCTGCACCCAGGGCAGGGAAACCCTCATACTCTATTACTGACAACCCCCAGAGCTGAGCAACAAAATGATCATCTCCTTCGCCTACACATATGGTGTCAGGAAGAGGTTTAGATCCTGCTAAAAACGTCCTGCTCCCTGCCTCATCCTTTACCTCTTCACACTGTGATTCAGGGTACTGCAGTTCTGCCAAGCCTCTCCATCCATGTGTGCACACTGACTCCCAACACAGCAGCCAGTATGCTGCTCCAAAAATCCCACTCCTGACTGATGTCCCTGCATGACTCATGCACATCCCTCACCCCAAGCAGCTATGGCCAACTCAGGCCAGTAAAGAGATGTGCTGCACCCCAAGTACACAGTCTCAGAGGTCTGTGAATTGCTGAACATCGTCCAGAAGGCCCTGAGAGGGTGCATGAAATTCTGTGTTCAGGGTTTGCTTTTGTATGTGATTGAAGCAACTGGTATGTTTTCCTCCTGTATTGCCTGTGAGGTGCTTGCCTAACAGCAGAACTGCACAGCCAGGATGACAACACACATTTTGTGCAGGCTGAGGCCAAGCCAGGATTGCCTCCTCCTACCCACTCCGCCAGTGCAGCAAGTGCACTGTTATCTTCTTCAGTCAAGATGCCTGCGGTCATTTCATGGCTTTATTTAATTGATGTTTTCTCATAACAGGGATCATTTTGCCAGGACTGGCTTAGGGTGTGACTACACGAGTGAAGGTGTGTAAATCCAGGCCAAGGAAGGGAGAACAGCTGGGACTGATTTGGGACCATGATTTTGTCCCTGAACACTAATGTCTGCAGCACAAGCCTCTGAATAACAGAGCAGCACGAAGACAGCACCTGAGATCCCTTCTAGCCATTTTCCAGTTATTCTTTTCTACTTTCTCCAGGATATTTGAGCCCTGAAACCAACAAAGTCAGAATTGTTTGACTTCATGCAACTTGAAGGGAGACTACAAGTTTGTGTTATTTAATTGCTGTGTAAATTTTCCCAAGTCTGCAAGAGAGTCTTCTATCCTGCAACGCACTCAGAATGAGCTAAAGTAAGGTTTTGGGTGTAGACAAACTTAAAATCTACCCTTTTTGTGACTTTTTTTTAATTCCCTCCTCTGAGTTAATCCCTCCTTGGTAACCTCCTACACACTCCAAATAATTTTGTACATTCCAAACAGATCTGTTACGCATAAAGCCACAGTGCTGGTGCAACACGTCCAACCTGACACCGTGACCACCTCGATCCTGCATTATCCCTTTCCCCAAGCCCACATCTGCCCCATCTATTCAAAAGATGAGCTCTCCAGGTTTGCAGCTGCTTTTATTCCAGCTACACAGAGTCCTCTTTCAACAGGAAGTCAGTCTCTTTAAATGGCCTCTTGACATAAACATATATAATCTGTCTGTACAGACAAACTTTACGCACACACACAAAATCCCTTTGCAGCTGCAAACCCCTGAACTCACAGGTTTGGCAACTGTCAGGAGCAACAGGTAGGGACAAGAGGGTGCATGTTGTACATGTGTGTGTGTGTGCAAGAATACACGTGTAGAATTAGCAGCATTTCAAAGGTGTAGCTTTCCAAATTATGGCTGAAATAAGGACTTGAAAATCAACAGCTAGGTGAAAGATTTTATCTTCTACAGGAAAATATTTCTCTGATACTTCAAATTTTAATAGACTACCAGGGAATGTTCTGCTTGCAGTTAACATATCCAAACTTTCCTTCCTCCTACACACCATTAAAAAAAAATAAAAATAAAGGAAAGTTCTTTCTCTCAAGGACTAGTACATGATTAAATGCACTCCTGAATCAGCACTCTTGCCACTGTGCCAGCAGGGTAGTCGGTAAAGTGCAAGAATATCCATTTCACTTCATCTGAGCTAGGCACTCTATTCAGTCAGTGGAAAGAAAACCTAGGAGACCTTTAGGATGAGTGCCCATCTTCCCATCACAGGCCAAGAACTACAGTAAGTAACTCTGATGCGGATATCCACACCTGGTAAGGCAAACTCCATCTCCAGTGCTTCACTGTGGCCAGTGCAGCAGTGCCTAATCTCCTGGACATTCCAACACAACCAAGTAGACACAACCTATAAAATTTGCAGAGAGATCCAAATTTTGTGCAGAGAGGCAGAACGAGTATGAGCCAGTTAAGACTTAAAAAACTGCACAAACTTCATTACAAATTTTGCTGACTCAAAAGTTTGCTGGACAAGTCTTATCAGCTGAGTTACCAGAGACAGCTTTTAGATCAGAGTCAGCTTCTTACTGCTGTCTTGGAGAATCACACGAGGAAAGTCATCTTTTATGGAAAGGCTAAGCCATAGGATTGTTTTTTACAATCTTGGTCACTGAATCACAGAATGGTTAGGGGTTGGAAGGGACCTCTGGAGATCATTGAGTTCAACCCTCATGCAAAAGCAGGATCACCTAAAGCAGATGACATAGGAACACATCCAGCCAGGCCTTGAAATTCTCCAGAGACAGAGACTCTACCACCTCTCTGGGCAGCCTGTTCCAGTGTTCTGCCATCTACAAAGTAAAGAAGTTCTTCCTCATGTTTAGATGGAACTTCCTGTGTTCAAGTTTATACCCATTACCTCTTGTCCTGCCATAGGGGATCACTGAGAAGAGTCTGGCCCCATTTTCATGACATTCACCCCTTAGACATTTGTAAGCATTAATAAGCTCCACCCTCAGCCTCCTCTTCTCTAAGCTACTCAGACCCAGCTCTATCAGCCTTAACAGGATTTTTATTTATTTCCTTTGCTAACCAAGAGCAAAACATTTACACTTTGATAACCAATGTTTTTCTCCTTTCAAATGCCTTTTGCCAGTCTCAGCCCATGCCCACCTATTCCCTCTCCTCAATGACCACCGCCACCATCCCTTTTCTCTTTCACAGTTGTTGCTATGAGAGTCAAAAGGACACTGCCACTATGGCAGGTGTATCAAGATGTATCACTAACCCCTGGACAGTGATTTTACCTTTGAAACAAAACAGAGATGATCTTTCCATTCATCTCAAAAAAACCCACAGTCTAATTCTGTCCAGCTGATGTCCACAGAAACTGCACAAGTAGCACAAATATGTGGAGAACCAAGATCCATATGCTTATTTGGGATAATATTTCATAAGTACACGGGTTTTTTCTCTAAATTAACTATTTCTGACAACAACAAAAAGGGTACATTTTGCCTAGCATTTTTCTGCTTATATGCTGCTGCCTTCTTGGTGCTCAGTTAGAAGGACTGCAAAGCATTAGCTGTGTTTACATGACAAACCCTCCTGTAGACTGCAAACACAATACTGTTTTGGAGAGATTTTCAGCTGCCATCCATAGTTATTTAAAGTGTACTTTGAGAAAACTTATGTGCTCTCTATCCTACTGGAAATGCAATAAAACAAACGAGTTAATGAATTTTGCTGATGGTTTTTGAATCATTAAGAATACGTTCGCAAAATTACTACGGGAGAGGACTGAGACATGGGGGCTTTTCTGAGGATTATGATTTCTGAGGATGAAAAACTATATTCAGACCAGTGAGATATTAATTGCAGGGAAATGTTTTTGTGTCTTACTCTTTTGGGATATTAGAAGTTCAAAGGGGGAAAGACAAATCACCATGGGCACACAGATCATTTCAGAATAGTGCACAGAGAATAAAACATACTGTTCAAAGACCACATCAAACCCATCCAGCTTCTAAGAGAGCACTCAGCCAAAGAAGACTTCCTATCTTGGCTTAAAAAAAACAACAACACAATGCAAGAGGCACTATGTTATTAAGAAAATGTTCTGGTAACAGCCTATCTATTATACTAAAGACAATAATCACATAGAATGTACACTGCAATTGCCTTTTAACTGTGATTTCCTGAGACAACTAAAACAACAAATCACGAACTGTGATCTCTATTCACCATATATATTCTGTGAAAGTATAAGAAGGTTTGAAAAAAAAAAGCACTTTTTTTACTTACCACTGTCTTGAAAATCTTTTTGAAAGAATCTGAAGATTAGTATATTAAAAAAAAAAAAAAAAAAGTAATACAGACACCAGGGTGATATAAAGGAACTCATCTGCAGAGGAAAGTAGCCATCATGCAGTGTTTCCCTGCATTTTTCTACTCTGTTTCTCACACAAACTATGCTCCTCTCAGACCCCAGTGTCCAGCGATGAAGAACAGCCTCTGTGGGCTGATGAATCTCCTGGGCCCTCACTGCACAAGCACAAGGCAACCCTCAGAAGCTCAAAGGAACACATTGTTGAGAGCCACTTGTTCAACCACGGCTGGTTTATCTCTTCAAGTTTGTATGGCTTGGTGCCTCAAGACAATTCCCTCATTAGGCTCCGACAGAAAGTCGTCATTGACTCAACACAGCAACTGTTCCCTGGCACAGAAGGTTGCAGATATTATCTATTCAGGCAAGTCCAACATTTTTTAATACAGAACTTTCATCAATGCCAAGGGTTCCACATAAGTCTTTGAATGATAAGAGCTCTGCTCCGTTCCCCACTGACTGCTCAAAAGCTTTGGACAGCACACTAGCCCGACTGGTTCTTGGGTTTGTTTTTTTCTAAACAGTGTTTTGTTTAGCAAACAATTCAGAAAATATATGAAAGTTTTCAAGGAAAGGATTAAACCAGTTCAGTGAAGTTCATATCATCAGTCTTAAGTAACAGAAAAACACTATAAACAAAGAGAGAGTGATAAATTCTACCGGCTAAAATAAGTCACAGAAAACTGTCTCTGCCACCAAGAATTTCACTTCAAAGTTCAGTGATATGTTAGATAAGGTATTCAAGACCCAAGTAATTAGACATTTACAACAAGTGAACAATCATGCATACAAAGATGTTTTGTTCAGTGCAAAAACATCTACAGAACATCAAATCCTGGCAGGTACTGCATGCAGTCCCAAATCTGCATGCTCCTTTTAAATACCATGCTTGTTCATTCCTGTCTGATTAGTGCTTCAATCTACAAAACCATGACTAGGTGGGGGGAAGCCACCTCTTACCCAGTTTTACTCAGGAAAAGAAGAATTCTTGCACTTCGTGGCTAGGAGAAATACGGCAGTCAATTAGGAAGAGCTGAAAATATTTTTGAGGAACATATGAAGGCCATTTGCTTATTCTCCTCTAGTTTTCCATTCCTAATAGATGGCAATCATAAAGGCTCCCAGAGGTTTCTTTCACTGTACATTACTTCACATTCAAGCACTTGTGTACCTCTATACAAGAAGAATCAGCAATGCTTGCTGTCTTTGCTCTCTTCTAAGCAGATGAGCACTTAGGGAGTATTAATTTCACATAGAGGAGACAGAAAACTGACTGCATCTGGCTTTCCCCCCCATCTAATTTGCATGAAATCAATATTTTGCAACTCAAAGGTTGGCTACTCTCTGGTTTTATTTCCTTGAAAGGGGGAGGTGCAGAAAAGGGACCAAGATTTTCCAACCTCTTAGGACAGTTTAAAAGATAAAGATTGCAATTCTCATGGAGTATAGAGCACTTAACCGTCATGGAAACTGGAGCCCTAGAAAAACTCAGCAATGACAGGGGCTAAATTCCAGTCACTCACGGGGCTGTCCTGGAATGACCATGCTCATGGACAAGAGCATCATTCATTCTCCAGAACCAGTCCATCATGCCTTTGTTCATCGACAGCTTAATGCTCCAAAGAAGAAAGGACACTCATTTCCCACATGTATGCAAACAATTTGCTAGACCAAAATCAGAACTTTGAGAAGCCGAAAATGTTTTTCCCCATAAGATTTTTCCTGCTTTTTCTCTGCCAGTCCTTAAGTCTCTCTACTTGATACCTTTGATATCAGAAAGTATCACCTCTCCTTGGATTTGACCTCTATTTCATCCCTGTGTGCAAAGGACCTGTGGAAATACTACATGCAGGTCAAATAATGACTACTACTGCCTGCAGCAAACAAAATAGCACTCTTGGACACCCCAAAAAACATGAGGTGCATCTCTTTGTGAGAATACAACTAAGCCCAAAGTGATGATGCAGACAAGCATATGTAGCCAAGTCTTCACACAGTGACAGTAAAGAGATGAACTGCTTATTTAATTTCACTGCTGTATCACCAGTTCACATCTAGCCAAGTCTTCTGTGACCACAGGTCAATTATCTTCACCATCTGGTGGTTTGTGCAATATGGTCTGTAATTTAATCGCAGTCACAGTCCAGTGCTCCGGGAAGGAAAGCTCACACCACACAAGACATGAATTTGGTATGAACTAGTCTTCTTACAGGCAGTCCCACACAAAGAGTCAAAAGTCAGTCCAAAACAGGAATATTTATCCCCATACATCATTAAGTGAGGGATGGAGCCAACTGGCAGGACAGGGAGTCTTCAACTACCCTGGAGGTGCTCAAGCAAAGGGGTTTTTTTCCCATGATTTAGTGCTTCCAAGCTAGCATAATTCACTAACTAATAAGTCCTTTAAAAGCAAAACTGAAAAAACATTGCTTAAACAAGTGCTTAAAGTTCAAAAACTGATAGCACTCTCTAAGCCCATCTCTTGTTGAACATGTGTTACACATAACCGGAGCCTGACACACTTCCTGCGTTGGCAGGGAGATAGCAATGGGAATGCTCGCTGAGGTTACTTTCAGTGATTTACAGCAAACTGGAGGAGAGGGAGGGGGGTCACATCTTTCTTCAACATGTTTTTCTACTAACAATATACATGTTTTACATAAAACTAGCCTAAGCCACTTTGCACTAAGGCAACACAAAGGTGGCAAAGTCAGTGACTGGCATTTCAGTTAATCCTGCCCTACATCACCAGAGGGACAGGATTTACCTCAATTTTAGGTCTACATCTGGAGATGTAGGGTCTACATCTGGGATGTAGGTCTGCCATGAACTCCTCTCACAGTCAGAGGTGGTGAACACAGCAGATTTTCAAATGAGACAAAAATGCACCTTTACTGGAGCACAGCTAAATCTGGGATCCACTCTAATAACTGCTGACCTTCAAAAAAAGTTCACAACATCCCGCAGCAAGGACCTCCCTATCTCACCTATGTGATGTTCTCACCTAATGTAAGCATTGCCTTAAAGTCAAGACAAATCAGATCACAAACAATCTATCTCTTTCCATCAGCTACACAGGAATTGTGGTTGTCTAGCTTGAATGAAGACTTTCTCAAGCAGACTTCACCCAGAAGATCTAGGGAGACAGAAGGTGCCTTGGAAGGAGACGGTTGTTTCATGTAACTTTTGTCATGTATCAGTTAAGTGACTTACAAAATAAACTACATGGGCTTATCCACAATCTCCAATCATACACACCATGGATAACAAACTAAGGTTATGCAAGCAACTCTGTTTCTTCCCTTTTCTAACCTTTGGGACCTGGTCATACTATGGTAATAGTCATAGACCGTCATGGACCCACCGATTCCCTGTATCAAAGGAGAAAATTATTACAGAAGGAGTATAGAATCAGGAAGGATGGACATATGCTTGTAAAATACTTTGCTGGACCTCAGAGGAATACTAGGAATTGTGGATCTTACTTTTGCCCTCAGAGAGTGTTGTAGTAGGCCTAAATAGGTCAAAACAGGTCTGAACATGTCCTGCCTTACCCAGACATGTTCCCCTGCTCTCCCTCCTTCTGTGCTGGGGGAAGCAACCACAGGAAAGGAAAACTTCACCTAATATGGTCAAGCTTGGCAAAGATTAGCCCATCAGGATGGCACTATGTCCACAGGCCCATCAGACTCGGGCTGAGTGGACAAAAGGGATGAGCAGATAACAACAGGCTGCTGCTGCCACCATTGCTGCTACTGCCTCATTGCATCCTACAAGGCTTCTGCTGAATTGGGAGTCAAAGAGGAACCAGGGCAGAGACTGTGCCAGACTCCAGCTGCCTGAGAAAAGAGCCTGGGAAAACTGGGAAAGAGTCTGGGAAAACTCCAAAGCCTCTAATGGCTTTGAGCCTGACAGCAACGCCTCCATGTGCTTTGGGTATACCTGATACTACTTTGTGAGTAAATATTCAAAGCCCCTCTCTAAGAAATTCTGTAACTAGATTCTATTGTGTCTTTCTGTCCTGTAGCAGAAAGGAGCCTCTCGAGTTCCCTGATGGGTAAGACGTATAATTGAAAGAACCTCTTTCCAGCTTTAAGGTTTGCATTTAGAACCATAGCATGGTAAGGTTGGAAGCGACAAACCCCTGTCATAGGCAGGGACACCTCCCACTAGCACAGATTACTCAAGGCCTCATCCAACCTGGCCTTGAACACCTCCAGGGAGGGAGCAGCCACAACCTCCCTGGGCAACCTGTGCCACTGTCTCACCACTCTCACTGGAAAAGACTTCTTACTAACATCAGTGGAAATCTCCCCTCTGCCAGTTTAAACCCATTGCCCCTTGTCCTGGCATTGCAAGACCTTGTTAATAGTCCCTCCCCAGCCTTCCTGTAGGCCTCCTTCAGATACTGGAAGGCTACTCTAAGGTTTCCTCGAAGCCTTCTCCTCTCCAAGCTGCAGAGCCCCAAATCTCATAGCCTGTCCTCNAGAGCAGAGCAAAGGGGCAGAACCCCCTCCCTTGCCCTGCTGCCCACACTCCTCTTGATGCAGAGCCCAGCACTCAATTGCTGTCTGGGTTGCACTCACACTGCAGGCTCATGTTGAGCTTTTCATCAACCCAGACTCCAAGGTCCTTTTCCTCAGGGCTGCTCTCAGTCATTCACCACACAGCCTGGATTTGTGCTTGGGATTGTGCCTACCCAGGTGCAGGACCTTACACGTGGTCTCGTTGAATTTCATGAAGTTGGTTTGTGCCCACCTCTCCAGCCTGTCCAGGTACCTCTGGATAGATAGATCCCTGCCCTCTAGCAAGTCGACTGTGCCACACAGCTTGGTGCCATCTGCAAACCTGCTGAGGGTGTCAGCACAGGAGTTTCCATCCTCTGGTTCAGGTTTTTGCTGTTTACAACCCAAAACACTAACACAATGGACCTTAACTCATTTTCAGGCAAAGGTACTGTTCTTAAGGGAAGTGGCGGTAGGCTCTGCTGGCCATATCCACTGCATCTTAATTGCAGATGGAGAAGATTCAACCCTTTTATGAGAGCTACTCCAAAGCTTCAAACATTGTAAACTTCAAGCATTATGCCATAAACCAACAGCTAACTAAAGGTGAAAGTCTCTCCTGATAAAAGCTAGAGCATTAGCAAGAAGACTTCAGACATGTACTATAAATTGCAGAGACACACCTGCCTATGAGGACAGGAAAAAAAACCACCTACAGGACTCTGGAGCAGGAATCTCACTCTGCACTAATACTCACCAAGTTTCCAGACCTTTAAGATCTATTTACTCCTCAATCACACTGGCAACGTAGACTCTAATATGATTTAATATCTCACCCCAAATTACAAAATATCTACGAATTTTCAGCTTCCAGCTACTTGAGTTCTGTTCTGGCCTGATCTATAACTTATGTTGAAACATATGGCAGTGTATTTGCTAAAAATTGCCTCAAAATGTGAATTCCCTAAATCCATTTTAAACAGCTTCAGATTTGAGACCAGGACGGGGGTGGAGGAGAGAACCTAATAGTGGTTTTGTTGTTGTTCTTTTGGGTTTTGGGGGAGTTCTCTCTTTTTTTCTTTTCTTTTCCTTACAAATTTAACTAAAGCAGCCAAAAGTTATTTAGAGTTAATTTATGAAGTGAAAATTCTATAAATTGTAGTGGAAAAGCAATTTATCTTAGTTCTAGATGGTGAAATGCTCAACATACATTAAAAAAACCCAACAAATCCTTCATAAAGGTTATCATTAAATACTTTGTGGGGAAAAGATTTAGGAAAAATACTGCACATGCATTCAGTAGGAATCCCCAGTGGTTGTCTTCATTTACCTCATTACACACATACGTGCACACACAGAGAGTGTTAATTGCACTCCAAAAGAAAACTGCAGGCACAGACTGCAAGAAATTATGTGGGTCCTTCCCCTGGTTCCCTCCTCCTGATGGATGCCTACTATTCTCCTAAAAATTTCCCCCCAGAGACAGAGTGCTAATTGCAGCTATAACAAAGTATTTTTAACATCCTCACAGAAATTTAATTCCTAAATTCGACTCAATCCACAAGCAGAGGCAGAGACCAAGCAGAGGTAGGAGCAATGATGGGTCCATGCAGCAATTCATTCCAGTAGAGAAAAATTAAGTACATATCGAGAGCATAATCCCATAATTGGCAGATCCACTTTAAAAAATCTTGAAAAGCATACAGAGGGATCCAGAACTGTGTGAAGTTCTGAAGCCCCCAGCACAGGAAAGACATTGAACTGTTGGAGTAGGTCCAGAGGAGGCCACGAAGATGCTCAGAGGGTTGCAGCAGCTCTGCTATGTGGGCAGGCTGAGACAGTTGGGGCTCTGCAGTCTGGAGAAGAGAAGGCTTCAAGGAGACCTTAGAGTAGCCTTCCAGTATCTGAAGGGGCCTACAGGAAGGCNCTTGAGTGACCTGTACTAGTGGGAGGTGTCCCTGCCTATGGCAGGGGGCTGGAACTAGGTGATCTTTGAGATCCCTTCCAAGCTTATCATTCTATGATTCTACATTTTCAGCTTCTTAAAGCTAACTGATGCAGCACCTTCCTGTGACAACACCACGTAGCACTTGTCTCCCATACCACAGAGTTAACACAAAACGTGTTAGTTCCCACTTCAGGGCTTATTCTCTTACAGTTTTCCAGGAACAATATAGGACTTTTTTGTTCACAGGAGTGATAAGGTGCTTAGCTTAAACCCCAGTACCTGTTAAGACTTGGGAGTTCATCCTGTCTTGTGCCATTCAAAGCTGCACAAGATGCTCAGGCATGTAAGGGCTAGAACAGAAAACATACTTAAGCTACTGTATCAGTTAACAGTATGACCTCATCTGCAGTATCAAAGGCAAGGCCACATCCCAGAAGACTATTTCCTTTTATTAAGAACAATCAGGACTTTGAAAAATATTTCACAGTACTGACTTTAAAACAACCCTGTAGAACTGTCACACAACAGAGATGTTAATTTGGAGAAAGTTGGACAATGAATGATAAGCCCAGAGAGAAGACATCTGTTCTCCTTGACTCAAGATCTGAAAGAAATCACTGCTAGCTCATCAGCACTCAATAGATCTTCCATTTAGGGGCTAGCACTAGGCTCCAATGCAAGTCTGGAGAGCAAATGGTAATGCATTTGCACTGACAGTGACTGATTAGAGGACAGGTTACGGGCCGGTAGTTGCACTGGCAATACCAGTACACAGGTAGAGGACAGATCTTCATCTAACCTCTTAGGCTTGTTTTCCAGCATGTTCACTCTCAGGAATGAAGAGTAAACAGCTAATGTATTCATTCCTCCAGGAGAGATAAAGTCAGCTTTTACTAGTGAATGCTGCCCCTTTCTCCCTCTACCCTAATACAAAAGCAGGACCGCACAAATGCATTTTCTCTAGGTCTTCCTGCCACTGGTAATCACTCACTCAAGTGTAAAGGTAAGAACTAACTTAAACCTACACACAAGTGGGTTGCAGCCTCACACCACCTCTGCAGGAGTGAGTTTCAGGTGAAGCATGCCAGGTTTATGCTGAATTTGGGCCCCACAGAACTGAGGCAGGTTAACAGCTCCAGTGTGCCGGAGGATGAGCAGGCAAGGGAGACAGCCAGGCTGGGTGGGCAAGGAGCTGCTAAGGGAATTAAGGGAAAAAAATAGGGTGTATCACCTTTGGAAAAAAGGGGAGGTAACCCAGGAAGAGGTTAAGGACATTGCTAGCCATTGTAGGAAAAAAAATAGAGAGGCAAAAGCCTTTTTAGAACTTAGACTGGCCACTGCCATTAAGGAGAATAATAAATGCTTCTGTAAATATATTAATGGCAAAAGAAGGGGCAAGGAAAACCTCCACTCCTTTTTAGATAAAGAGGGGAATATAGTAACAAAAGACAAGGAAAAGGCAGAGGTACTTAACACCTTCTTTGCCTCAATCTTCAATGGTGGGACAGGTTGACTCCAGGACAAGTGGCCTCCTGAACTGGCAGCTGGAGCCAGGGACCAGTATAGTCCCCCTGTAATCCAGGAGGAAGCAGTAAGGGACCTCCTGAGCCACCTGGATCCTCACAGCTCCATGGGACCAGATGGCATCCATCCTAGGGTGCTGAGAGAGCTGGCAGATGAGCTGGCCAAGCCACTCTCCATCATTTATCAACAGTCCTGGCTCACTGGAGAGGGCCCCAAAGACTGGAAGCTGCCAATGTGATGCCCATCCAAAAGAAGGGCTGGAAGGTGGAACTGGGAAATTCCAGACCTGCCAGCCTGACCTCAGTGCCAGGCAAGGTTATGGACCAGGTCATCTTGAGTGCCATCACAAAGCACCTACAGGATGGCCAAGGGATCAGGCCCAGTCAGCATGGGTTTAGGAGGGGCAGGTCCTGCCTGACCAACCTGATCTCCTTTTAGGCTCAGGTTACCCTCCTGGTGAGTACAGGGCAGGTTGTGGATGGAGTCTGCCTGGACTTCAGCAATGCTTCTGACACTGTCTGCCATAACAAGCTCCAGGCAAAGCTGGCAGCTCATGGCTTGGACAGATTCACTCTGATATGGGTCAAGAGCTGGCTGGAGGGTTGGGCCCAGAGAGTGGTGGTGAATGGTGCCACATCCAGTTGGCA
>VWZE01018028.1:320405-336528 GCA_013396675.1 Eubucco bourcierii | reverse complement strand
AATGGCATCCTGGCCTGCATCAGGAACAGTATGGCCAGCAGGACAAGGGAGGTTATTCTGTCCCTGGACTCAGCACTGGTTAGGCCACACCTTGAGTGTTGTGTCCAGTTCTGGGTCCCTCAATTCAAGAGAAATGTTGAGGAACTAGAAGGTGTCCAGAGAACGACACCAAAGCTGGTGAGGGGCCTGGAGCACAGCCCTGTGAGGAGAGGCTGAGGGAGCTGAGGGTGTGCAGCCTGCAGAAGAGGAGGTTCAGGGTAGACCTCATTGTTCTCTACAACTACCTGAAAGGAGGTTGTACCCAGGTGGGGTTGGTCTCTTCTCCCAGGCAACCAGCAACAGAACAAGGGGACACAGTCTCAAGTTGTGCCAGGGGAGGTCTAGGCTGGATGTTAGGAGGAAGTTCTTGCCAGAGAGAGTGATTGGCATTGGAATGGGCTGCCCAGGGAGGTGTTAAGAGTTGCCATCCCTGGAGGCATTTAAGAAAAGCCTGGATGGGGCACTTGGTGCTAAGGTCTAGTTGCTTGGGTAGGGCTGAGTGATAGGTTGGACTGGATGAGCTTGGAGATCTCTTCCAACCTGGTTGATTCTAAGAGCAAGAAGCATTCTGACAATAGAGGCATGTGCTCACACCTGGCCTGCAGTGCTTTGTGATAAATCAGTAATTCTCTACGTTACCATCCCTCCCTTAAACACTACTCTAAAAGGAAAGGGAAGCAGCATTCATTCCAACCATGGCAGAACATTAGTTTGATTAGGAATTTTTTTAAAAGAAACAAATGAAAAGAAAAAAAAAGAATAAAAGGAAGAGGGTGGGCTGTGAAGAAATCATTCTGCAAATTACAGTGTGGGTTCCTAACAGCCTCCAGTAAGCAACAAATATGCATCTTCTGCCTAGAAAAGAAAAACCTATCATACAGCTAAGTGAACATTCCTCTGCAGACAATGTTTTGGATTGCTAGTAGGTACAGAGGCCCTGTTGGATGGGGAGCCAGACAAGCCCAGAAGAGCTGAAATCCCTGTCCAGACAGCTTACAATTCACACAGCTAAAGCAACAAAGAGCGGAAAGAGTCACGAGATGCAATCACGGTTACAAGGAAAACGCACTGAGCCAACTTCATCACCAGGAAGGAAAGACAATCTCAACTGCAGAAAAGAAATGTAGCTGCATTCTCTACTTTTAAAGGTAATTTCCAAGTGGCACAAAAGCTGTGAATAGACAGTTGTGTTGTGCATTAAAACTGGAAACACACTTAAGCAAACATCAGTAAAAAAATTAAGTTTGTGTAACTTTTTTTTTTTTTTAAAACAGATTTTTACAGACAGCTACAGCAGTATTTGCTATCTTATGTACATTTACATATGTATCAACGAATCACTTATCCTCAGCCTAAAAACTATGGTGGAGTAACTGAACATGTCAATTGCACAGGGGAAAAAACTTCAGACACATTACAAACTTCCCTACCTAGGTGTGTTTTGAAGAGTACTTTTTGTGTCCACAGGTAAAAGGTGTAAAATAGCATCAGACTCAACATAAACTCAATCAGACAAGTGGTGTCCCTCAGGGGTCAGTGCTGGGACCAGTGCTGTTTAACATCTTTGTCAGTGACATGGACAGAGGAATGGAGTGCACCCTCAGCAAGTTTGCAGATGACACCAAGCTGTGTGGCACAGTCGACTTGCTAGAGGGCAGGGATGCCATCCAGAGGGACCTGGACAGGCTGGAGAGGTGGGCCCAGGCCAACCTCATGAAATTCAATAAGGCCAAGTGTAAGGTCCTGCACCTGGGTAGGCACAATCCCAAGCACAAATACAGGCTGGGTGGTGAATGGCTGGAGAGCAGCCCTGAGGAAAAGGACCTTGGAGTCTGGGTTGATGAAAAGCTCAACATGAGCCTGCAGTGTGCACATGCAGCCCAGACAGCCAACCGAGTCCTAGGCTGCATCAAGAGAAGCGTGGCCAGCAGAGCAAGGGAGGTGATTCTGCCCCTTTACTCTGCTCTCGTCAGACCCCACCTGGAGTACTGTGTGCAGTTCTGGAACCCTCAGCACAGGAAGGACATGGAAGTGTTGGAGCGGGTCCAGAGGAGGGCCACAAAGATGATCAGAGGGCTGGAGCAGCTCTCCTATGAGGACAGGCTGAGAGAGTTGGGGCTCTTCAGCCTGGAGAAGAGAAGGCTTCGAGGGGACCTGATAGTAGCCTTCCAGTATCTGAAGGGGGCCTACAGGAAGGCTGGGGAAGGATTATTTACAAGGTCCTGCAATGACAGGACAAGGGGCAATGGGCTTAAACTGGCAGAGGGGAGATTTAGACTGGATGTTAGGAGGAAGTTCTTTACAGTAAGGGTGGTGAGGCACTGGAACAGGTTGCCCAGGGAGGTTGTGGATGCTCCCTCCCTGGATGTGTTCAAGGCCAGATTGGATGAGGCCTTGAGTGAGCTGTACTAGTGGGAGGTGTCCCTGCCTATGGCAGGGGGTTGGAACTAGATGATCCTTGAGGTCCCTTCCAACCTTACCATTCTATGATTCTATGAACTACCAATTTCACAGGGGAAAAAACTTCAGACACATTACAAACTTCCCTACCTAGGCATGTTCTGAAGAGTACTTTTTGTGTCCACAGATAAAAGGTGTAAAATATCACTAAACATTAAACTAATGATTAGTTTTCAAATGTTACAGTAATATTGGGCAACAACCTACCTTTAGAAAGTAACACTTGTATTCTTGTCACTTATGAACAAATGGACTTTCTGTTTATTAATTAAGGACTATTAATTACAGGACACAAAAGTCATCATGGTTGTCAAAGGAATTTGCTTTGAATTTAGAGAATTTTATGCAATTTTACTGTGCTTAGATTTTATAGAGATGCTCAACCACAGCTGGGAACTGCTAAATATCATTACTGTTGTGTACCAATAGCAACAGTTTTATACTCAGGGACATTTTAAAACAAAAGTCTATCAGCAAACCCCTTGATTTCATAAGAGGAACATACAGATATCTTTCAAAGCTCCTGTGGCACTGAACTATAACTCTGAATTTATAATTAACTAATCTAATAACAAACTTAAAAGATCATGTTTGGATCTTTGTATATCAGAGCAATTTATTGTGACAGGTTATTATTTTTATCATCTTGGAGATAGCAATCTCTCTGAAAGAAGACACTTCCAAGGATTTAGTGTTTACAAACCAGCAAGAGATCTCATCTCCTATATACACATACACAACAGGGGAAAAAAATGATATACAACTGAGAGGTTGAGGATTTCACTTACTTAAAGCACTTAAAAGAAAATGGAGTTCCTGTGAAAATTCATCTCCACATGTGGGTTGTAGAGTCAGTTTTTTGAAGATTAGACCATATTGTAAAGAAGGAAATAATACAGCAGATATTAAACTTCAATTTTACCTGTTTGACTTTGAGTCCTTTTGTGCCCTGGTTACATAAAATTTGGCATTAGCCTGAAAGCTCACATCATTCTGGGTTGATGAAAAGCTCAACATGAGCCTGCAGTGTGCGCATGCAGCCCAGCAGCAACCGAGTGCTGGGTTGCAGCAAAAGCAGTGTGGGCAGCAGGGCAAGGGAGGGGATTCTGCCCCTTTGCTTTGCTCTCTGCAGACCCCACCTGGAGTCCTGAGTGCAGTTCTGGAACCCCCAGCACAGAAGGACACTGAACTGTTGCAGTGGGTCCAGAGGAGGCTACGAAGATGCTCAGAGGGTTGCAGCAGCTCTGCTATGAGGACAGGTTGAGAGAGTTGGGGTTCAGAAGCCTGAAGAAGAGAAAGCTCCCAGGAGATCTTGTAGTAGTCTTCCAGTATCTGAAAGGGGCCTACAGGAAGGCTGGGGAGGAATTATTGACAAGGTCTTGCAATGAGAGGATAAAGGGCAGTGGGTTTAAACTGGCAGAGGGGAGATTGAAACTGGATGTTAGGAAGAAGTTCTTTCCAGTCAGGGTGGCAAAACACTGGCACAGGTTGCCCAGGGAGGTTTTGGCTGCTCCCTGCCTGGAGGTGTTGAAGGCCATGTTGGATAAGGCCTTGAGTGACTTGTACTAGTGGCAGGTGTCCTTGCCTATGGCAGGGGGTTGGAACACAGATGATCTTTGATGTCCCTTCCAAGCTTACCATTCTATGATTCTATGATTATACCATATCCAAACTTGCAGGAGTAAGAAATGTCCTGAGGGAGGTCACAATATATGTATGTATGTGTATTTCTTTTTTAAGACAAAACGTACATACCCTTAAATCTGGAGAGAAGTTGTCTGCTGAGGTGGAGACCGAGTCAGATGATATAGCAGACACAGATTTGGTGTGAGCAGAATGGTCCGACTGAGAAGTGGAAGCACTAAAAAGAGAAACACCAGAGTCTGTCAAAGCCGAGCTCAAGTCAGCAAGCAGAGCCCCTCTCCTGACACAGCCCCATCAGGCATTTTTCATTATTTCCACCCTTGCCATTTGCAGCTATTTAGCCCTCAGCAGTGGCTTAAAAGAACCTGGTTCGCTCACTGTTGCCATGGATTACCAAAGCGCACGCAATTCATTACTCACACTGAGCCAACCTTATCGTGACCACACAATCGATTAGATCCTAAATCACAAAAACTAAGGGCTTCCATTTCAGGCTTTCAGATGGGAGATATTAGTGTGCTGCAAGGGGATGGAAACAGACTCCTGAACGCATGCCAGCACAGCTCTAACCACAGCTTTACAATGGTGGAAGAAACTCAGAATAAAAACTCTTTCCATCACACATAACTTTCCTCCTTCAGGTATAAGTACAACCCTCAGGAGAATTAAAAAGACTCTCTCAGCATACCTCTCTGGTGATATAAAGTGCAATTTGCTAAATAGCAAAGCAAAACAATTCTTTTTACTTTTCCATACAGTTTTTCTAGTACAGCTGTAAGCAATTAAAATAAGCTTATTTTGTAGTATTTTTATGCTGTGACCTCTCCTACAACCATAATTGCTTAAAATTAGCATTTGCTAATAATGCTCTTAAACCCCTCAATGACTGTAAAGGAAGTTCCTCCCTAGTACAATGCCACCCCCTGAAACCACAGTACAGCAGTGAACAGTACCTGTGGCAATCAGTTCCCACATTCTTACAGACCCCAGAAAGGTTTTATGTGGGCATAAAGACACTCTTAAGGATCAGCTATCAGTCTTGCAAGTCTAGCACTGTCCAAAGCAGAATACCAGCAGGAGCGTTACTGTTACTACTTGTATTAATTAGACATGTGACAACCTAGAAACTGCTGTATCTGAGCTTCCAAAGAGCCTGGAGATCTGTTAATTGTCTGAAAATTGTATTGCTGCTGGTAAACAGCCACTGAAAGGCCAAAATGTTCCATTTCATTTTTCTATTTTTCAGAGTTTGGCAAAGTATTGCACAGGCAGTGTTAAAAACATGAAGGACTACAGCAAAATTGAGCTCTTGCTGGGAATTAGTTCTCTCTCTCCAAGGAGTACTGGTGCCTACATATCAGAACTTGAGAAATGGAACCTTAAGGAACAGTAAAAAATTATTTAAAATAAAAGATACTGGTGTGCAAACTGAATAGCACAATTCCACTGAATGCATTTGTTGCCTGCAGTTCAACAGCTAATCACTCAGCTTCTCACTTGCTCAATGCTTGCAGCATTGCCAGGTAGACTCGTGTGGTTTTGGAAAGACTGGCACTTGTGCACACAATGCTGCTAACACTGCAGCAGCCCCAGAATCTCCACCCCAGGCAGAAAATAATCTTATACTACAATAACAAAACCTGAATCTGTAAAGCCTCCTGTTCATAGAGATCAAAGGGCATCATACATACATGGAATTTGTGTACAGTTTCACATTGCAATGAAATTGATATGAAGTGTATGCTGCTGCTGAATGGGCTGCTCACGTTCCCTTCCCTTCCTCCTCTCAACCTGGGCTGCACTCTGCAGCCATCTCCACTGTGCTGGATGAGCACCCTGGGATGCATGGTTCAATTTGCTGATCTGCCAGAGCAGTAAACTATTAATAAACATGAAGTGAGCCTTCTGTTGGATAACAGGGCTGATTGGATTCATTACATGGCTGCATAATCATCAGACGCAGCACAGGGAGAGGGAGGGAGTTTGTATCTGGAGATGATGGGCAAGGCTGAGAGCACTTCTGTGTGCAGCAGCCTGCAGGCACGTTAAATTAGGCTTAACATTAAACCACATTTTTACATTACTTAAACGAGCTAAGACCCCTGGATGTGATCCTTTGTAACTCCTTTCAGCCTGGTTCCTGCACAGTCAGCCCTCACTTTCCAGGCTTTCACCTTCATGTTTGCAACTGTTGACTTCCTTTTAAGGGAGGAGTTGGGGGGGAAAAAAGAAATTGAGTCACAATTTAATTGTTCCACAAAGCAGCCCAATTTACTGTATAACAACCCATTAAAAGATAGTACTTAAAGTTACCGACAAAGAGCAAGCAGATACTATAGAAGCCTTTACTGCTGGGTGATAACCTGCACTCCTGTCCCTGGATATCCAGCATTGTCACCTTCTCACAACACCGACTCCAGCCGGGGGAGCCAAAGGCTCAGAGTAAGCCTCCAGAAGCCATGCCTTCTAGCTCCTTCCCTTGAAAGAGCTCAGAATTTTGTGTATTTAAATCCATTTTGCAGGTCTACAACTCTGCTGAGGACTGAACAACTAAGTAAGGGACATAGCAGCAGCTAACCTGGCACCACGAAGGACAGTCTACCCATCAAGCAACCATCCCTAAATCAAGGAGCACAGTAATCTACTAGCAGAAAAGTCTGCATTAAGAATTTCACATCCTGGAGTCACAGAAAGGGAAGCTGAAAAGGCTGGAAATTGTAAGAAGTATGCCAGTTTCTCTGCCCCCAAGCTATGACAAACTACACCCAAACAACTTTAAAGACCCATCTCTCTAACGCCTTCTTAACAATCCCAAGGGAGGGAGAGTGCTAACAAAACCATCAAAATTTCACCAGTATTTCTACTTACACTTCTCTACCCTAATACATCCCAGTGTCTACCTAACATGCAAGCAGAAATTATCCAATTAATCACTGTAGAGCAAGAATTCTTTTATTGAATTAATTAATTTCACTTCTGCAGGCTAAGAGACAAATTGCTTATGCATTAAAAAATAGAACCCACAGCATGCCTGAGCTGTGAAAGTGTTGTCTTTGTTAACCATATTTGGCTTCAAATGGGTTCTAGTGAAGGAAAATATTTGCATTTTAGAAGTGAATTTACGAGAGATCCCTGCATCAGTGTCCCTCTGCTCCCACAGAAGCCATTGGTGAAGCTTCCCTTCAGCAACAGCACCAGGAGCTTCTGGGAGGCGCCGCCTGCACATGCAGCAAACAAAGGCGCTCGGATTACGCAGCCCGGCGCAGTGTGCGCAGGTTGTGTGTGCTCGGCTCGCTGCCTCTGTTCTCTTCATCCATCACGTACAGGAAGCTGAGATGGAATGGAGGAGCAGACAACCGAAACACTGCTGCCTCGCAACTCCCTCCTCTTATCTGTGCACAGCTCCAGCTCCACTGCTTAGCAAACTAATTAACCTAATGTACCTGCATGCACATGAGAAGTTTATTAGCTTCAGTAATTTAGTTATCTTGAGCTCTTCTCTGTGGCCAATGCAAAGGAAAGATCCTCAAACCACTACAGTTTCGTATGTCTTTGGACAGGGGAGAGCAAAAGAGTGTCCTAGGGTCGACAGCCAAACTCAGTGAGGAGATCCACTCTTTCCTACCAGTCCTTCTGCATCATCTTGGGCAAAGCATTTACACCTGCTTCTGTTGCAGCTTCTGCACGTTATCCCAGTTCTTGCCATTGTAGTTAAAGCTCTCTCGTACAATACTTTTGGCAGCATGATTGGGTAACTTCTGGTATCAGTCTAAAATCCTGAGGGCCCCATCAAGGATGCTCTGCTCTCCTAAGGATATAGCCCCAAGATCTGGCTCTGCTCTCCTAAGGATATAGCCCCAACAGCTGTTTCAGTAAGACAACAGAGAGTAAGCCTGAAGGATAGTGTGGGCAGAGAGACCTAACTGCTGTGTTCAGGGGCACCTGACAAACACTTGAGAACACAAGTTTGGCCAGACTTCGGCAAGGGTTAAAAATCAGTGGAGCTGTGCCAGCCACTCCTAGCTGAAGGTCTGGTTCAATACAACTTAATAAACATGTACTATAATGACATTATCTCTGAACCTCATTAAGGTTCTAGGAAACAACATATACTCAAGGTTCACAATATACTTTTGAGCTCTTCCTACAGGAAGGAAAGTGAGTGCAGATGTTCCTGTGAGGAACCTGTAAAGACTAAGGACCTCTTCCCATGCTTCAGGCTCAGGCAGCTTTACACTGTCCCTGCTGATGGATATCAGTGCTAAGTACCAAAACAGATCCCTACAACAGTTCAAAAGCACCTTCAAAAAAAACACATTACTCCTCATTTCTGCTCTCCTTCCTCTCTTCCCAGGCAGAAGCAGGAAACAGGTTTAGGATGCAATTAACACTGATCTATGCCTTTCATCTTAGTGATTACTTTTATTATTTAAATGTGTTTCTTATGGCCAGATTTTGAATGATAAATGAGTCCAAATGAGGGCTGTTGGCACAATGGTCTTGTACAGTATTAACTCCTTGGCTATATGGAATACATATATGCAGCTAATAAGAGAACTATGGAAACCAAGCACAATGACTCAACTCCAGATAAAGTGTTCATTGTTATTATTAGGACTATCCCACAACATGCCAGATGGTTTTCAAACACAATTCAGACTCAGATGCCCTCCAGTGATTCTTGTTCAGACAACTGAAAGGTATTACTTCATCCATGGTAGAACTGAAGGTATGCCAGTGCACTTAGCTTAAACCATCAACAAAGATGTAGAGAAGCTGCTACCAGAAGTGTTGGAGACACGCAAGGCTACCCTCTTAAAATATGATGGTGTGGGGGAAATGTTGGGGGAAAGCAGTGATAAAAATCTTCAGCTGCTCCAAGAAGTGCAATTAAATGGCATATGCCAAAGCTGCCTGAGACAATTTCTACCTTCCGACCCCTGCAATATAAAAAAGAGCGTATGAGTAAGCCAAGGAAAAGAAATAAACACTTGTAGTTGCCATTTGTTTTGCCAACTGTTAAAGAAAGAATTTGAAATTATTGCTTTTCTAGAGCAGATAAGCAACAGCTTTCCCAGGAAGGAGAAAGCCGAAATACAGCTCCTGAACAGGGCATGAGAGTCCGAGTACAATAAGGTGAACTCAGGCCAGGTAGAGATATGCCTCAAGATGCAAAGAAAGTGCCCAAATCAAACTGCTAAACCCCACAGCTTTATCTTGATGCAAACAAATGCACCGTTCATGCAGAAGTCTGTAGCCTTACTCTGCCATGAGAAAACTAATACAAGACTTTGTACATCAAAAAATATATTCTCCTTCCCTTTTTCCACCCTCCACAGGAGGGAAAACTCCTAGGAGATCTCTATGAAAAGCTTTCTGTGAACTTCAGTCTGAAGAAGATCACACTATACAACCTCTTCTCTTAGGACATGTGAGCCAAGAATAAAGTCAATATAGGCAATTTTATGTATCACATAAAACTTCACAATGTCTGGCAAAACTTGAGACAATCACAACATCATGGATGTTGTGGCTAAACCACCCCAGCTTCTAATTGCTGAGAAAGGTCATTTCCAAGCAAGCATCTTAAAGGTGTGCCTCTTTCAGTTCTGCCAGCACATACCAAGGGTACATACACAGGCCTTCCTAAAGATAAGAAACAATCCTATGCAGAAAGCATTTAGCTACAATGGGGGTGGCGAGACAGTACAACAGGATGCCCTGTTACTGGAATTGTTCAAGGATAGGTTGGATGGGGATTTGAGCAACCTGACCTAGTGAAAGATGTGCCTGACCATGGCAGATGAGCTAGGCTAGATGATCTTTCAACCCAAACCATGGTTAGCAACTCCCTGAGAAACTACTGTTCCTGCCTGAAGGCACTTGTTCAGACTTTGAACAGAGACAGAAACCTCTGTCTTGCACAAAATAAAACAGACAACAAAAGAGGGAAGAAAAAACCAAGAAAATCCATGACTGGGAACCTGTGTCTGAGTTTAACACCAGAACCCTGCAAAAAACCTGATGGGACAGGAAGAAAATACACCTCTGGAAAACATGCTTTGTTTTTTTTTTTTTTTTCTGGTACCAGCACCTTAAAATATTAGGCTGGCTCACTCTCATAAATAACACAGCCAAAATGCTGTCAGTGATGATAAAGCTCTTCAGCACCTTTACGAATATTTCTTTCCTGCCAGTACAACAAGGAGCTGCTCACTGCTTGCAGAGGTGTGCCAATGACTCAGTAATTGGCATGGGTTGCTCACAGCATTTCTCCTGTATCTGACTGGAATGTTTGGTTTTTTTCAGTAGGCACTGAACTGACATGGAAAACAGGTGATAAAACCACTGCTGGGCAATACTCAGGCACAGATGTCATAAATGAGAAAAACACTGCAGAGGGCAAATCTCCATTTCCTCTCTGTTTTTTCTTTGTTTGTAGTTGTTTTGAGTTTTTAAAAAAGTTTCTCATTGCACACATGCCTAAAATTAATCAAGGTGAAAAACACAGTTTAATGGACTAGTGGAAAACACAATTTAATCTGGAAGCCTCAGATACCAAAAGACCAGGATCCTCTTGGTTCAGACTTACAGTAGAGCCATGGATAGGAGCACCTCTGGCACTTGGGCACCTCTCTTCAAAGAGTAACGACACAGAAGTATTAAGCACTTCCCAGTCGATCTCCAAATTCAAGCTGACAACTCTCCCTCCTCAATACTTTCAAGACTCCTGTTTCTTTCAGAGAAGGGAAAAGAAATACTGGAGAAACCTTCTGGGCCACATCAGAGCACAGGGAGACAGATCAGTGTTTGTTCCCCATGAATATGACTTTGTCCTAGGAAGTACTGCTTGAACTGGCCTGGAAAATCCAGCAGCTGCCCACATCAGGCTCTCCTATCAACAGCAGCTCTCTGTGGAACTGTGGTAAGTGGTCCACATAGTCCTTATCTGTATACATATACTCCTAAGTGTACTCAGAAGTCCTTCTATGTCCCTCTTTAGGTAAGCACTTGAAAGCATGGTTGGTATCTGACTGAATCAGGGTCCTGTAGCAGGAACTGGGCACCCTGTGCTGGCTTCCACTCCACCATGGGGCTGTAACAGGCTCTGCTGCTGTAAATTCAGTTTTAGAAGCTTAATGGCATCTCTCCCAAGGCATGAATCTCAGCACTCGCCACCATACATGTCCACAACAGGCAGCCTCTCTCTAAAACAGCTTACTTTGACAGACAAAGGAGTATTATCTCCAGCAAAAAGTGACTCAACCATAATTCTTCAGAGTGAAACAGAAAATCAAAACATTGTTATTCTACTTAGACAATATCTACCAAAGGGAACTACCTATAGCACACAAGATGCACGCTTACCCCCTCCAAATATTCAGTATCTTCTCTTTAGACACACAAAACACAGACAATTGCTACATTTCAGAAGTACACCAACACACAATTTTTCTAAACATTTAAAGAGCCCACTTTAACCTCTACTTGACCTGTAACAATCTCAGAGGGGAAAAGGGAAAAAAAAAATCACAACAACAACAACAAAACCCAAACATAAACAAATATGCTTTTGAAGGAAAGAAAAGCACCAACTGCCAGGCTTCCTCTGGCATTCAGAGGCAGCAGACAGTTGTATAATATAATCATGCATCCTCTCCATTCAAAAGGGCTGGCAATGTCAGAGCTTAACAACATCTTTAAAAGAAGCCATTTCAGCAAACAAATCATTGTGCGTGTGTGCCACAGACCAAAAATAGCCCCCGCACCACTTGCCTGAATGAAAAAGATTCACTTCTGTTGCCAAGCCCAGCCGGGTCTCAGTCTGACTTCAATGTTCCAAGGAAGGAAAATGTCATGTTTCAAAAGTTGATCCTTCTAAGTAGCATCCTGAGCTGAATATATAGTACATGTTTTCCCATGAGCCATGAAGAGAATGTCCTATATTCTGACCGTGAACAAGCTTTTCTAGGAATGCAAATTTTGCTCTCAGTAGTTACACAATGGACTACAGTGTCACAAGCACCGTTCGTGCTCCATTAGTCATTCTTTTATTATTTTTTTAAACAGAAATTACAAAAGGCCTACAGAGTGTGTAGAGCACTTGCTAAACAATAGGCTGATTGTTTAAAATATTTGCAAGATTCCGAGAATAGAAAAGCCAACACCCAAAGACAAACCAATACGCAGCACAAAATTAATAACAGTGACCAGCCCACAGTACCGTGATTTGATATGTCAAACAATCCAGAAGGTAAAAAACAGGAAGAGCAGCAACTGCCAGGGGCTTGAACCAATATCCTCTGATCAGCCCATGGAAGATAACTACAAAATGGTTTGTACTCACCAGAGGAACAAAAGGGGAGTTAGGTTTCTAACAAGCTCCAAGCTGGTATGGGAGGATGCTCAGCTACAAGAAAGGAAACAGGAGGAGGAAAAAATATAAATATTTTTCAAGAACTTATAAGGCTTCTGGAGGGAACTGACAGTAAGTTTGCTGATAATACCAAGTTGTGTGGTGCAGCAGACAGGTTGGAGGGCAGGGATGGCATCCAGAGGGACCTGGACAAGCTGGAGAGGTGGGCACAAGCCAACCTCATGAGGTTAAACAAGACCAAGTGCAAGATTCTGCATCTGGGTCAAGGCAATCCCAAGCACCAGTACAGGCTGGGCAGTGACTGGTTGGAGGGCAGCCCTGAGGAGAGGGACTTAGGGGTGCTGGTGAATAAGATCAACACGAGCCAGCAAACTCCCCTCTCTGAGAAAACAGTATTTCTACATCTAAAAAACATGGCTCAAGGAGAGAAGTTCCAGCACCTCAGGTTTCAGATGGCTGAAGAGGTGCTGCACAGAGACAAAGGCATTAGGGACATTGCTGATTGATGTGACATACGGCAAGTGACAAATCAGAACATGTCATGAGCTGCAGCTTTCTCCCCTGGCAGACCACAGCCAAGCAGCAGTCCACACAGCATGACTTCTTCTAGCAAAAAAACCCCAACAACTCAAGAATCCAAATCTAAGTGTTTCATTGTGCTAAGAGACCATCAGTGTCTCTCAGCTTAATCTGTGGAAGATGGTGATTCTAGAGCTCAGGACAGGGCAGAAGGCTATCTCCTGCATCACAGAGCAACCTGGGATTTACTGCTACACACCACAGGAGCAAAAGGGATGGAAATATCTAAAGGACTCCACATGAACTCTGAACACAGCAGAAAGTCACGATGGAAATCCTGCATATAGCCCAAAGCCACTCTGGCAGTTTACTAATACTGGTATTTACCACATGAATTCCCATCCCCATCCTTTAAGATATATTACACCAGAGAGAAACATACAAGTAAAAAGTTATCATGATTTGTATGCAAATTCAGACAGTCCCATGATAACTGTACTAACAACTTCAGTATCTGAGAGCAAGAAGCTGCAGATAAACCCAGAAACCAATGCTACAGGATATCTAACCTTCTGTCTGCCTGTTAATATTTGTTTGTTTGGGGGATTTTTGTTGTTGTTGTTGTTAAATAAAAAAATATAAAGGTGATCAAGAAGCAAAACAGAAGTAATATCTACATTACTAAGTACTCACCTTAGGACAGAGAGGAGAGCTGGATCAAAAGACAGATATCTAACTCCTCTTCTACTACTTCTGTTCTGACAGAGCCTTAGTTTCTAGTTACATACTAAGAACCGGTTATGTGTAGTTTCACCAAAAATAATTATACTTCACACAGTTCATGTGCTGTCTCAATTTTCCTTTAGATTCCTACCTACATTTGTATTTTAAAAATTTCTTAGTTAGAACCTAACACACATAAACGCTCTGATTTGCTTTCAAAAACACACCATACAACCCCCTCACCTTGATAAACCAAACACCCACAGGAATTAAAATTACCAGCAATTTACTCATCAATGACATTACTCGTTCCATCCTCAGAAAAATCAAGAGGAGGAGGAAAGAATATATAAATACAGCAAATCTGGAGAGTACTGTATCACTTAGCAAAACCTGACGTGGTGCACCAAATTGATAAGCTTCCACAGACACTACGTAGTTATGTGCTCTGCCAGACTTAGCTCCAAAAAGGACTGGGAACAACTACATTCTGTTGGCAGACCATCCCCCTGCATGCAGTTGGTTCCTAGCAGAGTGTCAAGGTTAAAGTAAGTCAAGTGTTCAATAATCCAGCCTGGAGAAGAGAAGGCTTCGAGGAGACTTTAGAGTGGCCTTCCAGTATCTGAAGGGGACCTACAGGAAGGCTGGGGAGGGACTATTAACAAGGTCTTGCAATGACAGGACAAGGGGCAATGGGTTTAAATTGGCAGAGGGGAGACTGAAACTGGATGTTAGGAGGAAGTTCTTTGCAGTGAGAGTGGTAAGACACTGGCACAGATTGCCCAGGGAGGTTGTAGCTGCACCCTCCCTGGAGGTGTTCAAGCTCAGATTGCAGGAGGCCTTGAGTGACCTGTGCTAGTGGGAGGTGTCCCTGCCTATGGCAGGGGGTTGGAACTAGATGATCTTTGAGGTCCCTTCCAACCTTACCATTCTATGATTCTATATTTTCAGCTTCTTAAAGCTAACTGATGCAGGACCTTCCTGCACAACAAGGAACACCACGTTGCACTTGTCTCCTATACCAGAGTTAACACAAAATGTCTTAGTTCCCACTTCAGGGCTTATTCTCTTACAGTTTTCCAGGAACAATATAGGACTTTTTTGTTCACAGGAGTGATAAGGTGCTTAGCTTAAACCCCAGTACCTGTTAAGACTTTATCATTCTATGATAATTTAGGAGGTATATTTCCAGAAGCTCAAGCTAAGACTACACAGGTTTTCAGAAACACTGAGCACCTGTACCTTGCGACAGAGAGCTCAGCATCTCCAAAGACTGTGGTCCATCTGTTAAAGACCCTAGTTTCAAAACTCCTACCTGGGGCCCAAGTCTCCCTACAATCTCAGTCCTGTTTATTGTCTAAATATAAAGCCCAGTTTCCAAAATGCTCAGCAGGCACTGATTTCTATATGGCCCAGGTTTGCCAAAGAGCTCTGCACGCTCATTCCCCCTACTGGTGTTAGGGTAGGAAACTAAAGCTCTTTCAGTTTCTTCCACCTTACAATGAAACGAGGAACACCACGTTTTCAAGCTCATCATTTCCTGTATATCTCATCTCATGCACCTGGAATGAGAGCTGATCTAAGATGATCACCCACAGGCGCTTCTGCCTCAAGCAGAACTCCTCGTATGAGAAAAACAAAGTAACTCAAAGAGGAGTAGGATCAATGAGGGCTGCATAGTTTCAGTGGTAGATGTGTCTATGCTCTCACTTCTCAATGGAAGCCCAGGCAATAGAGAGTGAATTCAGCTCTCCCACACTGGATGCTTTGTTCACCTGATTCACTTGTGGAGCCTATTGACTCTGCTGAGGGTAGTGACATTTTACACATAAAGCAATTTGAACTAGATCCTGCCCTGGGTTCAAGAAGATGTCTTATGGCAGGAGTTTATATTTGCATTTTGTTTTCAACTGAACAGAGTGTATTACAGACACCAGAGAAATACAGGGAAACAAGTAAGTGCAAAAAATAGGAGGATATATTTGAAAGGTCATGGTAGACTGGTGAAGTTCCTGCTGACTGGAGAAGGGCAAACATAACAACCATCTTCAAGAAGGGAAAAAAGGATGACCCTGGGAACTACAGACCAGTCAGCCTCACCTCTGTGCCTGGCAAGATCATGGAGCAGATCCTCCTGAAAGCTCTGCTAAGGCAAATGGAAAACAAACCAGAGGTGATTGGTGGTAACCAGCAATGGTGACACCAAGGGCAAATTTTGCCTGACAAATTTGGTGGTTTTCTATGAAGAAGTCACAGTGACAGTGGACAAGGGAAGGGCAACTGATGTCATCTACCTGGACCTGAGTAAGGCATTTGACTCTGTCCCACATGACATCCTGGTCACCAAACTGGAAAAACATG
>VWZE01018028.1:300072-311056 GCA_013396675.1 Eubucco bourcierii | reverse complement strand
GGGGCGGCCCTGGGGCGGGCAGCAGTCTGTTAGCCAAACGGCGGACGCCCGGCGGGGCGAGAAGTGGCCATGTTGGCCCGGCGTGCCGCGCGGGGAGGGCGGTCTGAGGCGGGGCGGCGGGAGGGGGCTGAGCTCGCTGGCTGCGGGGCTGCTGAGACAGGAGCCTAGCGAGACAGCGGATGCTGGGTCCTTTCCTTCAGGCCGCGGTGCCGGCAGGGAGGAAGAGGGGCGCGGACCCTATGCGGGGGGGAAGGCCGGTTCTGAGTTCAGCCGTCTTGGGTAGGGGCCGGGAGTTGTGCCCGGCTCTCCCCTCGCCACACCCTCGCCTCCCTTTCTGCGGAGGAGCCTGGGGGCTCCTCATCCCTCCGCCCCTGGAGGGGCCGAGAAGAGGTGATAGACAGGGAAGCCAGGCAGCGTTTGTTTATATGGGTACGGGATTGGGCAGGTTCTCCCCTTTTTTGGCCTCCTGGAAACCAAAGGAAGGCAGCAGATGCCGAATCCCCACCCTGGGGCGTGCTGGCTATCGCTAAGAGCAAGGAGACGGTCTCTCCCTCTAGCGCACCTTGTTTGTGCTAAGCTAGGCTACTACTGAGACCCTTCTCATGTCCTGGGTGTGTAATGAAAACCAGTTGTGCTCCTGAAGGTTTAAATTCCACGTGTCTGCTCAAGAATCCCCGCTGAGATGATATATCAACTGGATGGGCCAGGAGCTGTTGGCAAACCACAGCGGTCTGCAGGGTGCTGGCATGGGTGACCCATGTGCTTGCAGGGAGTGGAGTGGCTGGCAGCCTGTGTGCATACATGACAACTTGTGCCCAGGAGAGTTCTGGAGAAGAGAAGGCTTCCAGGAGACCTTACAGTAGCCTTCCAGTATCTGAAGGGTGCCTACAGGAAGGCTGGGGAGGGACTATTGACGAGGTCTTGCAATGCCAGGACAAGGGCCAGTGGGTTTAAACTGGCAGAGGGGAGATTGAAACTGGAGGTTAGCAAGAAGTTTTTTGAAGTGAGGGTGGTGAGACACTGGCACAGGTTGCCCAGGGAGGTTGTGGCTGCATCCTCCCTGGAGGTGTTCAAGGCTAGATTGGACGAGGCCTTGAGTGACCTGTTCTAGTGGAAGGTGTCCCTACCTATGGCAGAGGATTTGAACTGGATGATCTTTGAGTTCCCTTCCAACCTTACCATTCTATGATTCTATAAACCATGGAGATTATTCTGCAGGATAAACCATGGAGAACCATGCAGATCCTTGGAGCAATTTTGTGAGCAAGAGAAGGGCTCTTGGCACAGCTTATGAAGACTGGGGTATTGCATCTTAAGCCTCCCATACCCAGTACAAAGGTGTCTTCCAAATGCACAACTGTTCTGGAAAAAAAAATCCACGAGACAAAGGAACCCTGGAGACTTAGTAGTAGATAGGTGAATTTCCAGGAAGGCCTGCTTGTTGGTAAAGAGAGTGCCAGATGTTAGGAGCATCAGTCCAAATGGACCTTCTGGACTGGAAAACTTTTCAAAACAGCATAAGTTCTCAATCTTCTAAACATCTTGAGTACTCTGTGACTGTAAACCACTTACTGAAACATCACCCTCCTTATGTTCCAAGAAGTGAATTATCTCTTTCTGTTGTTTCCCGTTTTGTTCCTGTCAGCAGAATGTAACTCCAGAGTGGTTTAAATCACGCAGAAGCCCGTGAACACAAGCAGGGTTGTGGTAACCCTGCCTGGGACTGCACAACAGAGCTGTGAAATTGCCTCTGTTGCTCTTTCCTTTAGTGTCTATTGGCTACCTGTTAAGCAAGGTTGATGTGGGATGGTTTTGAAGCTGGTTTAAACTTGAAAACACAGTTTTGTCTAAGCATGGCAAGACTTTTTTCCTGTACTTTTTATTTAACCTTCTGAGCAAAACATTTTTAAATTGGTAAATGAGTTTGCCTAGTAGCTGGGAGCTTTTTTTTCAGCCTGGAAAATTGAGTTTATGGAGGCTTTTCTAAAACGAAAGCTCTCTTTTCTGGTTAGAAGAGTTTTGTTTTTAAAAATAAGGTACTTGCTAGTGATTTATGATGGTATTAAAATCCAAACAAAATGCTTCAGGGTTATTACACTGGAAAGATAGTTCACCTGTGCTGATTTTCTACCAGCTGTAATTTTTTTTTTGTTTGTTTGTAACTTTGATTTTCAGTTTTATTTCTCTAGTTAGGGGCAACAGAACTTTCAGAAGTACCATTTTGTTGATGGAAAATTAGATGCTAATGTGATATTCTGTCCTCTTTAGCTTTCCATCCCACCTATATCTGGGTGAGCAGCCAGTGTCCTCTCCAGAAACAAGTGGACAGGGGATGCTTTAGAGCAGTAGTTTTGCATTTCTGATAAACACTCACACAGTTTATAGTAGCTTTTTTCCTCCTGGTGGGCTGTTTTCCCAGCCTTTCTGAGGATGGAATTCCTGACAGTAGTAAACTTTGGAAGAGGTCAGTGCTGTATAACTAGCATGGAGCAGTGCATTTCTCCGTTTCATATCTTATCAGATAACCTGTGGTGTTGCCTCTACTCCCTCTGCCAAGCACAGTTTGATAGAGGTGCAGTTGTTTAAAAGAAGTCAAGTAGGAATAAAAACAATACATAAACTTCCTTTACTATGTGGAAGTATTAGAGTGCCTTCCATTCTTCCTAATTTGCTATTGATGTGGCATCTCTAAGTAGTTTATTGATGAAGTGCTTTATTTGCTTTTCACTGCCCTGTTTTGTTCTTGGCCTCATCCCCAGGGCCTGTGAAACTCTTCAGAAATTCCCACTGGTGCTTTGTAAATGAGAACAAAGCTAATCACCTCCTGGATCTCTCCTGCTGCTGAAAGAAACTAGCAGTCTGCTCAGTGAGTCTTTCTGCTCAACAATACCACATTTTCAAAGTCAGTCAGAATTGTCTCTCTGAAGTGACTTACCTCAGGGCTCTTACAAGTGATGGAGAATCAAATAAATGCATTGACATAACCAAACCCAATTAGGGACAATTCACAAGACTTTTATAGCTGATGCAAAATATCATTACAGAGGATAATTTTAGGTATCATAAAACATGATTAAGTGAGGGGAAGCAAAACTTTTGCCTCAGTCATTGGGCATGAAAGAGGAATAGTATTTTGTGTCATAATTAAACTATGTATCTGTTGAGTAAGGGGTTCTTTAGCTCTGTGTGTAGTCCATACATCTGGTATACAATAGATGAATGTGCCAGATGTTACTAATCCAGGTGTTCTCATGCCTAGAACTCCCTGGCTTTGCTGCTGCACAGCTAAACACAGGTCTATCATGTCTCACACTGTGAGCACAGTATTTCCCAAAGCTGTTGACACTCACATCCCAGGCACAACCTGCTCACAGGGGTCTTGTGGGGGTGTTCGATTGTGCTCTGTGACACCTTGATTAATCGTACCTGGAGCATCTGGTGCTGGAACAGAGGAGGAGCCATACTTCTACTGTGGTCAAAGAGTGGACCATGAAGCAGGACCATGTGCTCAAACGGTTCTTTCTAAGAAAACATGCTCCCCTGTAGCAGTCTTTGTTATAAACTGCCCTTACATGGTACAGCTTAGCAGACATTCCATTCCCTCCCCTTCTTCCCCATCACACAACCCAACATGGCTATTTAAAAGGGCTATAACAAGGGAGTGAGAGCCAAAATCCCTTCTTGAAGTTGCTTTGTCTCCTTCACTTCATACCTGTGATGGGTTGGGAGTTCCCTGCTCCCTCACACCCTGTAAAATCCCCCAGACTAGCCTCAGCCAGCTGGAAGTTAAGGTCTGAAGCTCTGTTTACAGCTCAGCACAATGTACAAGCAGNAGCTCTATTTACAGCTTAGCACAAGATACAAGCAGATATATACACAATATGCAGGAATATTTACAGAAATATACAAGTTAAAGGTAATACAGAAATACAATCCCCCTCCCAGGAATAAGAGTCCCCAGGAGGGGTTCCCAACCACTCTTCCACCTTCTTTCATACTGCTCTACCTTACCCTAGGGTCTGCCTTACATGCAAGGTGAGTTTGGAGGATCGGCCAGGGGGGTTAGAAGGAGAGTGGTTAGTTAGGCTGGCAGAGAGGCTAGCAGACAAAACCCACAGCTAGAGAGAGCAAGACTCTCAGAGTGTCTTATCTATGTTTGTGTTCTTGTTCTAATGCATCTCTGCAAGCCTATGAGTGAAGTAGACATCACCATTGTTTCTTTTCACAGCCTATAATTTTCTCCATTAAAATATTCCGATTAGCCTCAAACCAGCACAACACCCAACATTAAAATCCATATCTAGCTCTCCGTGCTAGAGTTCAGTGGATCTCCCATATTTTCCCCACTATAATCCTCTATTCCATTGCCTTGTTAGCCAGCAAATTAAATAATTCATGGCAACAGCAGCTTCACACACTGTGCCTTCTTCTACTAGTCCACATCAGTTAGTCCAGCACATTTGCAGCATGGCTCCGTCCCATAATTGTTCTGAAAACCACACAACCAGAGACACCCTTGTTTCTCCCATTGATTCACTGAATGGTTCTCAGATTTATTACATTTTCTTGTCTCCTTGATGTACAGCTTAAGGGCAGTGGGCAGCCGATAAAAGATTCTCAGCGCCCTGGGAAGGATGGATAGTCACTGGTGAGATTCTACTGTGATGTACAATCATCAAATCACACTGGAGGTGGCATGTGTTCCTTTTGTCAAGCTCCATCAGCTGATAAAGTATGAGGTCAGAAACAGCGAGAGCTTTGGCACATGTGGAGAGGCTGATGAAGAACAACGTGCTGTGGCTGTGATTTGAAGCTAGAGCTGCCTGTGGCTGCAAGAACATCTGTTACAAGATGGTCATGGGGCATATGCATGGGTTCAGTCCTGCTGATGCATCATCCCTGTGCTTTCAAAGCTGGAAACTAACCAAAACCAAGAGAGGGACTTAGAGCTGCACTTCAATTGTCACTGTGTCTCCCAGATGTCTGTACATAAGGTTAACTTGATCGGAGTCAGCGTAGCTCACCCATCATGTGGTTCTTCGCTGGCTATGATGGCATCCTTATAGTGCCTTTACCTTGTGCCCCTTGTGTGTCTGATAGAAACAGAAGCTAATGATCAGTTTGGCCTCTTACATATTTTTTATCACTTGATTGCTGCTTTTTTTTTTTTTTTTTTTTTTTTTTTTTTTTAATGCACATATTGGTGCTGGGTGTTACAGATAGAGAGTTCTGAACTTGACTCAATCCTGCATGCTGTAGCTTGCTACCTGTTACAAAGCACTTCAGATGGGCAGAAGATTTGTTTTGCATGCTGCTTTGCCTATGTAGTGCTCACTCCCACCACCAGTTCATGGCTGATCGCAGGGTCAGTTGAGGGATTTGATAACAGACAGGATCCTGAGCTCATCAGGATCCTGAGCTCATCAGGATCCCAATGTGTGCAGACTGCTGGGAGTTGGGACTTTCGCCCAACTCTTCTCTGCCATACGCTTTTAATCTTTAATGGCTTCTGCAGATGCTGATTTATTGCACTGTACTGAAGCATGCCTTTGCTTATAGCTATGCAACAATACCAGTGCAGCCCAAAGATGACAAGGGAAGTACTTTAGTGCTGTAGTAGACTGTGAAGTCTGAAAGTGCAGGCACTCTGTTTTGGAGGATGTGTGGCTGCCTCATCTGTTGTGTGCTGTGTTCATAGAATCATGGAATCAAACCAGGTCATCCAGTCCAACCTATCACCCAGTCCTACCCCATCAACTAGACCATGGCACTAAGTACCCCATCCAGGCTTTTCTTCAACACCTCCTTGGGCAGCCCATTCCAATGCCAATCACTCTCTCTGGCAAGAACTTCCTCCTAACATCCAGCCTGTACCTCCCCTGGCACAACTTGAGACTGTGTCCCCTTGCTGTTGCTGGTTGCCTGGGACAAGAGACCAACCCCACCTGGGTACAACCTCCTTTCAGGTAGTTGTAGAGAGCAATGAGGTCTACCCTGAGCCTTCTCTTCTGCAGGCTGCACACCCTCAGCTCCCTCAGCCTCTCCTCACAGGGCTGTGCTCCAGGCCCCTCACCAGCTTTGGTGCCCTTCTCTGGACACCTTCTTGTACCTCAACATTTCTCTTGAATTGAGGGACCCAGAAGTGGACACAGCACTCAAGGTGTGGCCTGACCAGTGCTGAGTCCAGGGGCAGAATAACCTCCCTTGTCCTGCTGGCCACACTGTTCCTGATGCAGGCCAGGATGCCATTGGCTCTCCTGCCCACCTGGGCACACTGCTGGCTCATGTTCAGCTACTCTCTACCAGCACCCCCAGATCCCTTTCTACCTGGTTGCTCTCCAGCTGCTCTGTCTGCAGCCTGTAGCACTGTTTGGGATTGTTGTGGCCAAAGTGTAGAACCCTCATCCAGATCGTCAATAAAGATACTGAACTGGACTGAGCTGTTGTGCTCTAGGGGCAGGATGTCCATTACACGCTGCAAAACGTAGTCTAGAACAATGTTTTCGTTACTTCAAATAAAGGAGTATAGTATTTTCCTCACTAAGTACCAAATACATCACTGCAGCTGACTGGCTGTCCATAGGTTTGGACTGCAACACTTCAGCAGTTCCTTGCCGTCTGTGCAATGCTCTCCAATCCGGCAAACATGAAGTAAGAATTACTCACAGGAGTTACATTTGAAGATTCTGGGGCTTGTTAAGCTACCACTTAACTGTGTTTGAATATTGCCAGCCATAAACTACCACTTAACTGTGTTTGAATATTGCCAGCCATTAGAAGGGTCATTTTCTGAGGTTTCAACACTTGGCACCCATATTAAGATGGGGATAGGTGTTTGTTGTTGAAATTAGTAATTGGTTATGAATTATGACTTAATTTTGATATTAATGTTTTTATTATAAATATATTTGTAAATGGGGAAATTCCCTGAGATTCTTTGGATTTTTGGTCAACAGGAAGTAGTTGCACAAAGGATATTTATAAACACAGAATTAAACAGTTTAAACAATCAGAACTTGGAAAATAGGAACAGGAAATCAGGAAAAATTCTAACTATGCTCATGGAGCCTTAGCATTAATTCTAGCATTAACTCACAGCACTTTGGTCCCTGAGTAAGTTTCCTGTACAAAGACACTTCCAAAACTCACGATAACGGTCCTGTGGTAAAATGCAAAATATTCCAGGCAGAGGGAAGAAGAGCTGAGTTGCTGCTGCTGAGCTGGTGCAAGCTGCAAACATGTGGTGCCATGATTCCCAGTTAATGCACTGTAAATGAGGTGCTGCTCCTGGTGGAGGGTCAGTGCAGAAAGGCAGTGGGTTCTAAATCACCCCCCCCATTAAATGCATCATTTTGAAAGTGAAACTGGCCAATAGGCACTGGCATCATTGTTCTGGCCAATGGATTCAAAGCTTTGTGCCTCCTGTGACCATGAAGCACAAGACTTTGTGGTGCTAAGCCCCTGGCCCGTAAGGCTTTACTGGGGCTAAACCCTCCACTGTTTGCTCATCCACTCAACTCCTGGACCCGCAACAGGAGGAGAGCAAGGGTTAAACCAGCCTGGCAGGATTTATGCCCTGCCAGAACAGTGTTCATATGCAAGGTTTCTGTACCTCTTGGGTCTCTGTGATGGTTTAGGAGTTACCCACCTCTCCATACAATGAAATCACCCAGACTAGACTCAGATGGAAGTTAAGGACTGAAACTCTGTTTACTGCTTAGCACAATACACAAGCAGATATATACACAATATACAGGAATATTTACAGAAATATACAAGTTACAGGTAGTACAGAAACACAATCCCCCTCCCAGAAATCAGAGTTCCCAGAAGGGGCTCCCAACCACCCTTCCACCTTCTTTCCACCCCTCTACCTTACCCCAGGGTCTGCCTTACATGAGAAGTGAGTTTGGAGGATGGGCAAGGGGAGTTGGAAGTAGAGTGGTTAGTTGGGTTACACAGCGGAGAGGCCAGAAGACACAGCAGCTCCCAGAGACACTCTCTGTGTTATCTATATTTGTGTCCTTGTTTTTATACATCTCAGCAAGCCTATGAGTGAAGTAGACATCACCATTGTTTGCTTTTCACAGCCTAGAATCTAATTTTATTAAAGTATTCCAATTAGCCTCAAACCAGCACATGGAGCAAGTCCAGAGGAGTGCCATAAAAATGGTCAAAGGAATGGAACACCTATCACATGAGGAAATGCTAAGAGAGTTCAGTCTTGAGGAGAGAAGGCTTCTGGGAGTCCTTATTGAAGCTGTTCAGTACTTCAAGGAGGCTTATAGAAAAGATGGGGATGAACTTTTTAGTAGGGCCTGTTGCAGTAGGACAGGAGATGGATAATTTAAAACTAACAGAGGGTAGGTTCGGACTATATATGGAGAAGAAACCTTTTATGATGAGGGTGGTGAGACACTGGAACAGGTTTCCCAAAGAGGTGGGCAACCTATGTGAATCTGCTTTAGCAGGGATGTTGAACTAGATCATCTTCAGAGGTCCTTTACAACCCTTACCATTCTGTAACTCTGTGGTAGATATCTGTGCTGGTTTGAGGCTAATTGGAATATTTTAATAGACAAAGTTGCACTATAGGCTGTGAAAGGAAAACATCATGATGTCTACTTCACTCATACGCTTGCTGGAGAATTGTTTGGGAGCACTAACCAAAACAGTTGATAAGGGAGTCTCTCTCTGTTGCTTGCTTGAACAGGAGCTGCTGGTGGGATCTAGCAGCTTCTGGGCTCTGGCTCNCTAGTCTGGGTCATTTTACAAAGTGTGGGGGGGTGGGGAACTCCCAAACCTTCACAATATCCATCCCTGGAAACATTCAAGGTCTGACTGGACAAGACTCTGAGCAAACTGATCTAGTTGAAGATGCCCCAGCTTACTGCAAGGAGGGTTGGACTAGGTGATTTTTTTAAAGGTCCCTTCCAATGCAAATTATTCTGTGATTCTGTGAGATAACCCAAATGGATCCCATTCAGACATTCGATTTGTGTGTGGTAGATGCAGTGAGGGATCAGGACAAAAAAGCATGATGGAGCTGTGTAATTAAAAATCAGCCTGCATGTAAGCATGGCTGAAGTCAGGTTTCACAAGTAGTTCCAAATATGCCACTCCTGATCATATTCCAGCATGTGGATGTCAGCTCTTCTACCTGTCATGGAGGCAGGGAACTAATGTGACCAAGTCAGGAATTATAAAAATAGAATGATTATATTTCCCTGAAAGCCCTGCCCCAAAACTCTTGTGCTGGTTTGAGGCTAATTAGAATATTTTAATAGAGAAAATTACACTATAGGCTGTGAAAGGAAAGCATCATGATGTCTACTTCACTCATACGCTTGCTGGAGAATTGTTTGGGAACACTAACCAAAACAATAGATCAGTCAGTCTCTCTCTGGCTCTTGCTGGAGCAGGAGCTGCTGGTGGGATCTAGCAGCTTCTGGACTCTGGCTCCTCTGCTGATTAATCCTCACTAACCACTTTTCTTCTAACCCCCTTGGCCGATCCTCCTAATTTACCTTGCATGTAAGGCAAACCTTGGGGTAAGGTACAGGGGTGGGGAGAAGGTGGAAGGGTGGTTGGGAGCCCCTCCTGGGGTCTCTGATTTCTGGGAGCGGAGTTGTGTTGCTGTATTACCTTTTACTTGTATNAACAGGGTGTTATGGGCAGATTTAGGGAATGGAAAAGGCTAAGCTACAAACACAGCTTCACCCCACTATCCATCAGGCTGAGCAGAGAATTAAGGGAGAAGCAGCAGCAGGCTTTACTCATGGAGGTGAGATAGGTATTGGGCAATGATCCCTTGCTGGGTTTCTCTGCGGCTCAGCTGCCTTCTGATGCTGCAAGCAATATCCAATAGTCTGGATCCAGGCAGCAACCCAAGGTGGTTGGAAAAGCTGCCAGAGTCAGGAGTGTCTCAAAACATGACTGCCATAAGGCAGGGAACCATGGGAGCGATGCTGCATCAACAGCATCAGGGGAGAGCCAAACTGCTCAGGCCTGCCCAGTTCAGAATAGCAGCCAGGAAGTTGGCTGCAGTATGGTCTGAGAGCAGCTGGGTCTGGGTGCCATTGGCAGCTCCCTCAAAAGGACCCCAGGACTTGCCAAGCCTGCAAGTTTGCACAGAGCGGTGCGAAAGTGGGGAGAGGCGTCCAAAGGCAGGGAGGGTGCAAAACTGAGAGCTCTGTGTAAAGGTAGGAGCCATCCAAAAGTGAGAACAGTCCAAAATTTGACCTCTGTCACGGCAGTGGACTCTTAAGGCGGGCATCTCACACCTTCTGCCTTGCTCTATTTATGCTTTTCTAGACCAAGGGTCCATTTGCAATTTATCCTGGGCACACAGACTCAACCAGCTGCTAGCCTGATCCCAGTGTGGGCTACCACACAGCTCAGCACACGGCTGGGGAAAGGCCTTTGGCTGTTCCCCATTCAAACCCGCAGGGGAGGGGAGAAGGAAGGAATTTGGAGTGCTCTGGAACACTACCCCATCAAGATTCTGATGCAGTGCTGATATATCAACTCCCTCAATTTGTGAAGGCCAAAACTAAGCATTAACTACCTTATGCAAGTGTAATAAGTCACCTTACTATCATCTGTGGTCGGTGACCCCTGAACCTTCAGTACTGTAAGTCTGTGTGTTTTGGGTCTGGAATGTTTGAAAGGATCACTATCTCATGTGTTTGATTCAAAAGATAAAGAGAAGGAATACAATCCAGTGTCTTCTTTCCTGCCCTTGAAGGGCAAGGAACTAATGTCCCTCCAGTTTTGTCTGAGAGATTGAGAGGGACATACACTGCTGTTGGGGAGTTTACGGGTGGAAGACAATAGCCTCATTTTTCAGCTAGGAAATTATTGCCCCTGAAAATGAAGAGGAAGGATGAGAAGTAACTTTTAGTGCTGGATCTGTTTGTGTTACTGTGGAGGGAGAAGAAAGAAGCCTAAGACAACCTCTTTTCTTTTTTTTTTTTTTTTTTAA
>VWZE01018028.1:255974-300049 GCA_013396675.1 Eubucco bourcierii | reverse complement strand
TTTTTTTTTTTAATTTTTTTTCCTGCTTGGTGATGGCACCCCTTCAGACATCATAGGGGCCCCAGAGTGGTGTGATGGGACTGTGACATGAAGTGCAGAACTCCACCATCTCCCAGCTGCAGCTGCTCTGGCAGCTTAGCAATGTCTCAAGGCAATGTCTGCTGCTGCTCTGCCAACAGATTCAGCCCATCCTCAGCATGCTGATAGACAAGCTTGGGTGGTTCATGAGGGGAGGCAGGTTGGAGGCTGATGCTTTGTCTGGGACATATTTATTTTGGCCGACTCTGTTACATAGAGGAGAGATGCTTGCAGGGTTGGCAGTGCCTGAAGGCAGCAGGAATTCAGAATGAGCCCTGGCTTGAACCATCCACGTGTGCCTCACAGCCCCCTCAGACATTTCAGTTGTGCTGGAATGTTGCTAGCATGCTTTCCAGCCTAAGGAAACTGAGAAGTGAAGTAACATAGGTTTAAAGTTAAATGTCCCAACCAAAACAGAGTGGAATTTCCCAAGTCAAAGATACGTCTTTAGCCTGAGGGCATTAACTGTGCCTGCTTCCAAAAAATGGAGGTGTGATCCCTTCCCAGAGAAGGGTCATGAGAATGCTTTGTAAAGGCAAGAGTTTGGTGATGTTAATGTAGTCTAGATTGGGGTCCCCAGTAAGAAACATTAATTCACTTTTAGAAGGGAAAAGACAGGAGAGAAATGTCTTTGTTCTGCTCAAATATTTCTTCATGGACAAGATTTAAAGCCATTGGCTGTGTGGATATCTGTTAGCTCAGTGCCGTTGTGAAAATGCCAGGATAATACTCTATAGAGCACATTCACACTCTTCATTAAGCCTAACACAACACTGAACACATTTCAGATTTATACTGTGGTGAGAGAGAAGATGAACAAAGGTATTTTCTTCACTCTAAGTCCTGTGAAGTCACAAGTAATGCAGCTGTGTTAGGTGATGGGCAGCTTAGGAAATCAGGGCTCTGTATGCTCAGAGCATTTGCTGTTACAAAGGATTTTACTTTGTTCTCCAAGGAAGGTAGCAATTTCTATTTGTCCAAATCAACTGTTTCAGTGATAACATCTTTCAGAGAGATAGGCTGGAGCAGGAGATGGGAAAGATATAATGAGCAAGGTTTTCACCTTCGCTTTACCCCTTCTATAATGAATAAAAGAAGAGGAGCAATGAAGAATCATCCATAAAAGCCCCAAATGCAGCTGGAAGAGATGCTCCTTCATGTAGAAACCAACCATCAGTCTGCCTTCTAAAGAGGCTTTCAGAAGCACTGGCACTAATATTTTGAGAAGATGTTGCTGGAGACAGAGCAAGAGCTCAGCCATGTGCAAAGCAGAACTCTGGTGTCCAGACAGTAGTTGCAGCAGGGTGTGTGCCACAACTTTGCCAATGTCCCCAGAGTCATCTAAGATATTGTGATGGTTTGGGAGTTACCCAACCCCCACACACTCTGTGAAAATCCCCCAGACTGGACTCAGCCAGTTAAGGCATGAAGCTCTCTTTACAGCGTAGCACAATAGACAAGCAGATCTATACACAACAGACAGGAATATTTACAGAAATATACAAGTTAAAGGTAATACAGAAACACAATCCCCCTCCCAGAAATCAGAGTCCCCAGGAGGGGCTCCCAACCACCCTTACACCTTCTTTCCAACCCTCTAACTTACCCCAGGGTCTGCCTTACGTGCAAGGTGAGTTTGGAGGATGGGCCAGTGGGGTTGGAAGCAAAGTGTTAAGTCGGGTTACACAGCAGAAGCTCGAAAGACACAGCAGCTCCCAGAGACTCTCTGTGTTACCTATGTTTGTGTCTTTGTTTATATACATCTCAGCAAGCCTGTGAGTGCAGTAGACATCACCATTGTTTGCTTTTCACAACCTATCATCTAATCTTTTTCATTAAAATATTCCAGTTAGCCTCAAACCAGCACAGACATGCAGAATGGCTTGGAAGCAGGAACATGCCAAGTTAATTGAAGACCACTTTAACTGTATTAGAGGAGTTACCATTTTCTCAGTTCAGTATAAATCTGATGTGAAGTCATGACTTCTCTGAGAATGATGTCTCTTTAGAGACTTTCCACTCCTTCCTTTGCAAGCTAAGACACTGGATTTATTTGATCCTTACTAAACCTTCCTCTCAGAAAGCACCCACTGACCCCAGGATCTCATCCAGCGTATTTCTGTCTCAGAGTGGCATTTTCCTAAAAGATTATAGAGAAGGTTCCCTGTTTAGAAACTTAAGAACTCTGATTCTAGGTGCAAGGGAGATTTAACAGCAGCAGCCAAACTGGTGACCACTTCATCTGCCCAAGAGAACTGCTCCTAGGAGGGGCCATGGGCTCTCTGCTACTGGCCTCTCAGCCCAGTGCAGCTGGAGAAACTGAGACCACCAACCAGGGTGCTTGTCTGTCCTGGAGAGGAATTTTGAACTGCCTTTTTCTGTCTGTGCTGGGGACTGTTTGCTGGCATTTACAAATTTGAACTTGATATCACCATTTTTTTCTGCAGAATAGCATGTTCACCCATCTGGTAAGAATCATCCAGCATTTCTGTGTGCAGGTCTCTGCATTTTCCAGCTATTGTCTTAGGAATCCCCTTCCGGTGTTTAAGAAGGGAAAATGTCTGCTTTCATAGCATCTTCCAGCTCTGAAGCTGTGCTGAATGACAAAGATAGACAAACATTTAATTCTCCCTTAATCCTTTAAATATCCTTACCAGCACAGGGTGTTCACACACTGTTAAGCCAGCAGCTCTACATCTTTTAACTCTACCTTTAAAGCCTGCAGCTTCAACTGGGGTGGAACTGGAGCCCTCATCCCTTGGTGGCTGTCTTTCTGGGTGGTATGGAGAGGGATGGTTTTCCATAATAAAGCCATCATCTGGATTGAATTGCAGATATCTAATCCTCACACAAGCTGCTCCTGTTTGGTTTTGTGGAGTGAACAAAGACATCAACTTAGACATGCTCCGGGCTGGATTCAGGTATCTCTGGGACCTTCTGATCACTGCAGCGATTAGCAAGCTTGCCTTGGTAACACAAAAGAGCAAGCATAGAATAAAAACCTTTGGCTTGAGGAAAGGGGCTCCAATGGAAGATTTCCTTAACTTCACTCCCCAGGAAAAAGACTAAAAGAGCTGACAAGAAAGTTGAGACAAACTCAACTCTCACAGGACTCCTGCTGTGTTTTTTATGGTATGGGAATTGGGTGATTTGAGTAGCTGCATTACCAGATGGGGATGGGCATGGGTGAGGTGGTGAGTATTCATTGACTGAACTGTAAAAAACTGTATTTACTGATTCTTCCGCTTTTCTTGCTCTGCATGAAAACTTTCTGCTTGCTTTGTACAGTTTTCCTGTCTTCCTGTGAGCAGACATCTGTTCTGTTCCCCTGGCTACAGACATATAAAACACACCATTGTAAATTCTGACAGGAGCCTAACCACATCTTGAGGACCTTCAGGTGCCATACCCTCTTCAAGAAGTCCATCCTCATATTATCCTTTCTGTTCAACACTTCCACCTGGCAGATATCATGAACCTGTCATTTCCTAGCCTGTATGAATGGATGTAGAGGCTCACATTCTTTTCCCTTGGCAGCAATGATTTATCTACTCAGAGGCTCTTTATGCTGCCCACACTTAAGCTACCTTTTTTTTTCTTTTTTTTTTAAATTTTTTGGGCTAAACAACCTCAATTCTTTTCTATATGTTTTCTTGTCTTCTGATCATGTACATTGTTTATTTCTGCCCAAGTACATCAAGTGTCTCTATTCTGCAAGCAATTGTGGGGGCTAAAATCTGAGGGCCAGACATCAGCGTTTTGATCAGCGTGGGCATGGGAGCCAGACTTTAGGCTGCTTTTTGAAAGCCATGCCTTTTATCAAAGGCTGTAAGAGCTTGGTGCAAGCATTCTCTGATGAAAGCTTGGATAGTTTAATATAAAGTAGCATTTCTGAAGCTAATCTGCCATCCAAATGCACAGCTATAGAGTGTCGCAGTGTTGGTGGTCATTGGGAGAGTTTTTTCTTTGTAGCTTGCTCTTGCTTCGCAAAAACGAAAACTCAATCTAATAGCAGGAGGCTTTGGAGGCACAGTAAAGTGCATGAGAAGGACACTACTGCATTTCTTTAAAAAGAACAAAAAAAAAAAAAAAAAAAAAAAAAAAAAGAAAAAAGAAAAAGAAAAAAAGACAATAAAAAGAAAACCAAAAGAGACCACTACTGAGGCTTAAAAACCTGAGGTAACAAAAGGAAATTGCTAAGGTTTTGTCACTTGCAAAAAAAAACCCCAAACACAACTCAAAACGAACCTACTCAGTGTTGGGAAGGTAATGAAATGTTCTCTGTGTTTTGTTTGTTTGTTTGTTTGTTATTTTAAGTGTTTTTCTTCTTGAAGAGGCACTATCTGGTTGGCCTTTAAAAACTTCTCTTTGTAACTGCCCACAACACTCCAGAAATTCTCTATAAGAAGGTTTTAAAACCTCCAGTATAAACAGATGGTCTGTTGATATTTGTATGTGAGAAGCCAGCAGATTATATTGTAAAGCAGACTGGACTGCATTTGGGGGTTAAAGTTAATAAGATTATCACCTGATGGCTTTACTATAGTGGGATCCACACAATTAACTGAGACTGTTGTGGCACATTATAACATAAAGATTCAGTGTAAACATACAATCAGTCAGGTTGGAAGGGACCACAAGGATCATCCAGTTCCAACTCCCCTGCCATGGGCAGGGATACCCTGCCCTAGATCAGCCTGCCCAGAGCCTCATCCAGCCTGGCCTTAAACATCTCCAGGGATGGTGCCTCAACCACCTCCCTGGGCAACCCATGCCAGACTCTCACCACCCTCATGCCAAAGAACTTCCTCTTCACAGCCAGTCTGAATATCCCCACCTCCAGCTTTGCTCCATTCCCCCTATTCCTGTCACTGCCTGATATGGGGAAACTCCTTTGATTAGTGGATTTGTTTCCAGTATCTGAAGGGGGCCTACAAGAAGGCTGGGGAGGGACTATTGACGAGGTCTTGCAATGACAGGACAAGGGGCAATGGGTTTAAACTGGCAGAGGGAAGATTTAGACTGGATGTTAGGAGGAAGTTGTTTGCAGTGAGAGTGGTGAGACACTGGCACAGGTTGCCCAGGGAGGTTGTGGCTGCTCCCTCCCTGGAGGTGTTCAAGGCCAGGTTGGAGGAGGTCTTGAGTGAGCTGTACTGGTGGGAGGTGTCCCTGCCTATGGCAGGGGGTTGGAACTAGATGATCTTTGAGGTCCCTTCCAACCTTACCATTCTATGATTAAATAAAGGGAAAGGTTAGCTTTGAAGGAGCATTATGCATGAAATCCTGATTTTAGCTGTACTAATGCAGTTAGCTTGATGCTGATGTGAGCAGGGGTACCACAGAGCCCTGCATCTTTGATCAGCCTTTTGGGAACACCTTTTTGTTCCTGCCTCTGCTATAGACATCCTGTGAACCTGGTTATCCAAAACAGCAAGGTTAACATGTTCACACAAAGGAAACTGCAGGAGAGAGTGCAAAATCTTCCATCTGAGCCCTTTTCCTCAAGTAGAAAGTTTTTATTCCTTGTTTGTTCTTTGTGTTAAAGTTACCAAGGCAAACTTACTAATCACTGGAATGATCAGAGGGTCCCAGAGGTAGATTTCAACTACTCTTAGAGCAGTAAATAACATGCCAGCTAGAGTTCTTGATGTGGGAAAAGTGACATGGGAAAAAAAAAAAAAAAAGCAGGATCCTTAAGAGAAAAACAAACGAACAAACAAACAAAACCAACCCAAAAAACTCAAGAAAGAAGCAGAAAGTAATTGGCAAAACTGACATGCAGATTCACCAAGGGCTATTTTGGCCAATGCATGTCTCCTTGGACATTCATAGAATCATAGAATGGTCTGGACTGGAAGAGATCTTAGAGATCATGACCTCTCTGGACAATCCATTCCAGATTCCTGCCACCCTCTAGCAAAGAATTTCTTCCTAAGATCCAATCTAAACCTATTCTCCTTTGATTCAAATCCATTTCCCCTTCACCTATCAGGGGACACTCTTGTAAAAAGTCCCTCTCCAGCCTTTCTGTAGGTTCCCTTCAAGTATTGGAAGGCAGTTATAAGGTCCTGCCAGAGTCTTCTCTTCTCCAGGCTGAACAATCCCAGTTCCCTTAGCCTAACCTGATAGTGAGGTGTTCCAACCCCTGGATCATCTTTGTAACCCTCCTTTGGACTTGTTCCATCAGATCTATGTCCCTCTTATGGTGGAGACACCAGAAATGGATGCAGTTTTAGAGGTGGGGTCCCACAAAAGCAGAGTAAAGGGGAAGAATCACCTCTCTTGATCTGCTGGCCACACTCATCCTGCTGCATCCCAGGATATGGTTGGCATTTTGGGCTGCATGAGCGCACTGCTGGCTCACACTGAGCTTCTCATCTATCAACGCTCCCATGCCCTTCTCTTCACAGCTACTCTCAACCCACTCTGTACCCAGTTTGCATTTGTGCCTGGCAGTAGCCCAATACAGGTGTAGTACCTTGCACTTTGACTTGTTGAACCTCATACAGTTTGCACTGCCCCATTTCTCAAGCCTGTCAAGGTCCCTGTGGATGGTACCACAGCACACAGCTTGGTGTCATCAGCAAACCTGCTGAGAGTGCACTCGACGCTGTTGTCCTTGTTGCTGAAAGAGATGTTGAATAGCACTGGACCCAGAACAGACCCTGAGGAACTCCACTTCTTATTGGTCTCCACATGGACATTGAGCCATTTTAACCACAACTCTTTCATAGAATCAAGAGTTGTGCTTAACGGCTCAATGTCCATGTGGAGACCGATAAAAAGTGGAGTTCCTCAGCATTTACCTTAAAGACACTGGTGAGTTTGAGAAATCAAATACTAGGGCACATGCATTCTGGCACATTTATCTTTTCAGAAACTACACTTTCAGAAAATGTATCAAACTTATCTAAAATAAATGTGAAGAAATACAGCCAATGTGCTGAGTCCCCAGATGTGCCTTTCCTAGAGACTGTTAGATGATTTTAATTGATGGAAGATATTGTACTTGTGTATTGTACCTGTGTGACATGGATGATCAGTTTATGGAAATAGCCCTCTGGGTCCCTTCTATAAGAACCATAGAATCATAAAATCAACCAGGTTGGAAGAGACCTCCAAGCTCATCCAGCTCAACCTATCACCCAGCCCCAGCCAATCAACTAGACCGTGGCAATAAGTGCCCCATCCAGGCTTTTCTTCAACACTTCCAGGCACAGTGATTCCACCTCCCTGGGCAGCCCATTCCAATGCCAATCACTCACACACAGTCTCAAGTTGTGCCAGGGAAGGTCTAGGCTGGATGTTAGGAGGAAGTTCTTGACAGAGAGTGACTGGCATTGGAATGGGCTGCCCAGGGAGGTGGTGGAGTCGTTGTGCCTGGCGGTGTTGAAGAAAAGCCTGGATAGGGCACTTGGTGCCACGGTCTAGTTGCTTGGTTAGGGTTGGGTGATAGGTTGGGCTGGATGAGCTTGGAGGTCTCTTCCAACCTGGTTGATTCTACAAGTCTAAGAGCAAGAAGCATTCTGGCCATAGAGGCATGTGCTCACACTTGGCCTGCAGTGCTTTGTGATAAATCAGTAATTCTCTGCTTTATCATCTCTCCCTTAAACACTGCTCTGAAAAGAAAGGGAAGCAGCATTCATTCCAACTATGGCAGAACTTTAGTTTTCATCTGCAAATTGGAGGTCTCTTCCAACCTGTTTGATTCTATGACTCTTTGATTCCTGAGCATGAAGGCTAACCCAGAGCAACAGTGTCCTGTAGAACAAGGCACAGCAGTCAGCCTGAGTTGAAAACATCACAGGCAGCTCTCAAAAAATCACATTAGTAGAGCATCTTTGTTCTCTCAAGTCATGCACAATGTGTCTGGGGAGAGAGAGCTGCACACCGGGTATATGCCCTCACAGCAAGGGAGGCTTTAACTGTGCTGCTGCAAGAGACATGGACTGACTCTGCTGTTGCACGTCCTGAGGATAACTGAGGAGCTCACCTAACCTTCACACCCAGGCAGCAGCGACACAAACATCAACATGTGCTCACCAACAACTGCGGTCGCTTGCTTTTAGCAGCTTTCCTGACCTGTTCTGTAGCATATGGATTTGTATTTTGTTGGCTCGCTCCTCCAGTAAGATAGTTGCACTTGGCTAAACCATTCTATCACAAATTTGTGAACTAGAAATAAATAAATAAAAGGAAATAAATGTTGTGTTTTGCTTAAATGGATACTTGGGATGTGATTTGGAACCCTCTTAAAGGGGCTCCTCTGTCAAAGGGGTCTGCGTGACACAGTTAAAAATGATGGTGACAGAAGCTGTTAGCGTGGTCTGTGCTTTTACTGCAGAAGATCCTTTCGATGTCACTCCTGGTTCTTGCAGCTGCCGGACCTCTGTGCTGCCATGGGAGGGAGCAGCGCTCTTGGCTGTGCTGCCTCTCTGAGCTTAGCAGCGCTTCCCGCCAAGCGTTTCGGATGCAGTGGGAAAGGTCAGACCTAGCTTGGACCTGGGGCAGCTTCTGCTGTGTTGCATCTGGCTGGGTAGGGAAAACGCCAGCTGCCAGCCCTGTCTGCAGCCCTCCTATGCAGTCTCGCTGACTGTATCTCCCTGGGCATAGGAGACAGGTCTGGGGACATTTTCTGGTGGCATGGAAGGGGATGACTCATGTCCATATTGTTAAACCCTTTTATTCTTCATCATTCAATGGCTCTTGGTTGTGTGAACTGTTTGGGAGGGTGGTCATTGTACCCCCACTCTACCACAGACCCTTGCAGTCTGATGGCACAGAAAACCATGCACCAGACCTGGGAGTGGTCCCTGGCTGGTTTTCAGTTCGCAAGTATAGATGTAGCTTCTTCAGCTGGGTAGCAGCCTTACTTGAGGATCCCCCAACCCAACTGCTCTGTCTTTCTGGCTGGGATAGACAGAGGCAACTTTTGGGCATGAGTTTCTGTGTACAGTTCTGGAGCCCCCAGCACAGGAAGGACATTGAACTGTTGGAGTGCGTCCAGAGGAGGCCACGAAGATACTCAGAGGGCTGCAGCAGCTCTGCTATGAGGACAGGCTGAGAGAGTTGGGGCTCTGCAGCCTGGAGAAGAGAAGGCTCCCAGGAGACCTTACAGTATCTGAAGGGGGCTACAGGAAGGCTGGGGAGGGACTACTGACAAGGTCTTGCAATGTCAGGACAAGGGGCAATGGGTTTAAATTGGCAGAGGGGAGACTGAAACTGGATGATATGAAGAAGTTATTTACAGTGAGGGTGGTGAGACACTGGCACAGGTTGCCAGAGGGAGGTTGTGGCTGCTCTCTCCCTGGAGGTGTTCAAGGCCAGGTTGGAGGAGGGTTTGAGTGACCTGTACTCGTGGGAGGTATCCCTGCCTATGGCAGGGGGTTGGAACTAGATGATCTTTGAGTTCCCTTCCAACCTTACCATTCTGTGATTCTATGATTCTATGATACTTCACTTTGGGACGTGGTCATGGTGGTGTCAGGTTGGTGATTTGACTGAATGATCTTAGTCATCTATTTCACACATCCTGTCTGATGAGTGGGACTGTGCACTATTACCTACCCTCAATTGCAAGGAGAGCATTGTCTGCCACCTGTGCTGGAGCTGCTGAAATGAGGAGAGAGCCTCCTGGTCACCTCCTTGCTTCAGCATCTACAGGCAGGGCAGGGAGAGATAACACAGCTGGGGTGATGTGGCATAGGGCACATGCCAGCATACCTCTGTCATTCCTCTCTCTGGAGCCTCCAGGTGTCAAAGAAAACACAGGAGGGAGTCAGCTCTAATGGAAGGACTGAACAGCTCTGGCAAAAACATGAGGGCAGCAGCCAGCAGAACTGGTGAAAAAGGTGGAAGCCAAGGAGGGCGTCTCCCTTGTTAACCCATAGGGGAAGATGAGCAGAAAGGGACTAAAAGGATGGATGTGCTTCATCCTTCAGATGGTCCCTGAGCATCACCATCAGTAGAGCAGCAGTTAAGGTGTGGGGAGCCTTTTTTCTGTTTACTACATCCAAAAATAGCACAGTGCAAGCCTCCAAGCACGGGCAGCACTGTGTTGACATTTGTCCCTTTCAAGTGTTCCCTCCACCACCCCTTGCCAATTACTTCATGAGACAGGAAGATCCACCCACTTGGAGATGGAGCCTGGCTAATGAGGAAAGCCTCTCCAGGAATGGGACATCATTTCTTTGGGGCCAGCCTGCTAAAAGTAACCTGACAGGGCTGAATAATTGTGTGAAACAATCTGCTGCCCAACAGGATCTGGTGCACGCTGCAATTTCTTTAGGCCAAAGAGTGATGTGAGGGAAAGAGGAGAAGCCCATTGCCTGATTTCTGGCATCTCGCTGGGGGTCTTTGATAGTAGGGGGGATAGGGGCATATATCCAGGGCAGGGCATGGGATCTGGCCAGCCCTCTTGGGGTAGCTAGGTCATGGCGTATCCATCTCTCTATTTTAACTTCAGTGGGATCCCAGAGCAAATTACTGTGCCTCGAGACTACAACAGCACATTCACCAGGAGCTAAATGACCACATGTTATTTGTCAACCCTTGCTAGTAAAGAAACCACAGCTTCAGTCAGTAGGGAACCATCATAGCTCTCTTGCAAAGAGGCAGGCTGAGCTCCCAGAATCTGCCAGATGCACGTATTTTCACACCCTTCCCCCCCTCCCTTAAATTATCACTGTAATTTTAATTTACTCAGATGAATGAGCAGTTGACTAAGCAGACATTCATTATAAAACTTCCTTTTAAGAAAAAGAGACACTTGGGATAATTTTGATTGATTTACTTTGCAGAGTTTTGATAGCTACTGAAAAACATTACTAGTCATGTTTAGGTGAAAAATAAATGGAGTCAAATAAGTGTCACTGCATAGTACTAGGAGGTATATACAGCCACATGTAAAAATGCATAAACACAAACATTTCTGTACAGCAACTTTCCTTTCAGTCTGTATAGAGAAACACTGGTTTATAATATGGGGAAAATATAAAGCAGACATACATGCAACGAGGACATGACAATTACATAGGTTCCACCTGCTTCCCAAGGGTTACAATAACAATAACGAGAATAAGAGTAAGAAAAGCTTTTTTCAGGGAAAAAAAAATATTGAAACCTGGAATGTTTTTGTACTGAGGTTTCCAGAAAGCTTCAGATGTCAGACATATCTGAAGGTAATGTAAAGGCTTTGTTCAAAGCCCTGTGAAGGCAATGGAAAGACTCCATTGGTTTCAGTGAGCTTGGGGTCAGACCCAGTTATTTCACCACAATCCCATTCTGCCCTCCCCCAAAATCCAAAGGTGAAGTCTGCAGATAAAAATAAACAATCATATCATACAAAACTTTGTATATAGAATACAAAAGGTAACCATTGATTTGTTTTTCTTTCTTTGTTTTTTTTTTTTTTTTTTGTATAAAATACAACTTTTGGATAGCATATTTATTTCACATATGTATAAATATAACCCAAATAATATGATTTTTATTATTCCTACCAAAATATTATTACTTTTTGGTTGTGTGGGTTTTTTTTATTTTTATTTATTTTTTGACCTTTTTTTTAACTTTTTTTTTTTTTTTAAATACAAAAGTTTACAAAACAAAGAATTCTTTATATTTACAACCCAATACTGTGAAGAGTGCCAGGTCAAGGATGAAAAATAGACTATTAAGGTAGTGCACTTAGCCATTGCAAAGAAAGAGGAAAAAGACACTAGCTCCATTCTGATAGAAGTGTTCAGATGAAATGATACTGGATTCAAGTTTTGTTTGCAAGAGTCTTTCACAAGCTCACATTTTGAATGCATCAGGCACATCTTTACAGGGCTGCAAATGGCCTCTATCTTTGTTGAATTTACTTAAGAATGCAATTTTGATCCTGTGGATGATACTCTCAGCCCAATATCTTCTCCATTTCAGGCTGAGACCGATGGGAGGAAGTTCAACACTGAATCTACCACTGGATGATATCCTGAAGTCTTGGGACCAGCTTCTTTGCTCACTATTTATTATTTTTTTAAACATCACTTGAGGATTTGGAAAACAATTTGGTCTTAAAATAGAAGCCAGGGGTGGCTTTTTAAACGGTGTATTAGTGCCAAGTGGTCACCATGATACTAACTCAGCCTCAGCCTTAGTGGCACCACAGTCATCTGCTGACCTGCTCGTGGTTGAAGTGTGTGCCTGTGTGTGAGACAGATGAGCCTTCTATCCACTTTAAAGTTAGACAGCTACTATTTCACTTTAGTTTTGCACAATTTATAGGGGACTCCCTCATTAGGCTGCAATTCTGTCTTTCCAAACACAAAAGGGATGACCTGAGCTGAAAAGCTCTTTAAAGACTTGGAAAAATTTGTACTGGCGTATCCAAGGGACTGCAGCTACCCCAGCCAAAACTGGAAGAAGCAGCTTTCTGGGCAGCTGAGCCACCACATTACAGAATGTAGGGGTGAGCAAATGTCACTAGCTAGGGCAGCAGAAGGAGCTCTTCAGCAGGCTTTCTCAGTTCTCTTGTGAAAAATGTCTGGGAATGAGCAGCATGATGGATCATCCCACCTCAACTGGCGTATCTCACTAAATGCCCACGTTACACCTTTCCTGGAGGTGCCGGTGCTGGCTTTTGTGACGATGCTTCTTTAAGCATCAGGAAACGTTGTGCCCACACAAAATGACAGGGTGAAACGACTGGAAAAACCTTATTAAAAACTCTCCAGAGAAATAGGTCAGAGGAGTGCGGAGGCTATTGTCAAGTAGTCTGCTCATCCCAGTGCCATTAACAGGGATGAATAAAAGCGCTTGCATGGGGCAGGGTAATGCCTCTTGGCACCCAGGCATGTGAACGTAGGCATTGCATTCTTTTGCCACGTCTAGGTTTAGCTCATTCAGAGGAGGCTGCGAGACATGGCACACCACATCACTTTAAAGAACAGCGTTTTGATTTGAGTTACAAGATATGTTCCCTTCTCTGAATCCTGCCTGACTCACTACTTTAGTGGCAGTGCTTCCTTCTGATGCCCTCGCTGACCAAGTCTATAGAAGGAAATTTAATGTAGCCAAGACTATTCCCAAGCACCAAGGTCAAGCAGTGTGGAACAACTTGTATTCTTATGGCTTTTAGTCTCCAAGGCAGAGTGGCTGCAAACTGTGGGAATAGTGCTTGCCACAGGTTAATTCCCTAGTGATGCACAGAGATTGCAGAGGGCAATGTTAGCTGGGCCATCTCCAAGGCCAGAACAAGTATTATAGTCGATACTCTCCAAAACTGTTTCACTTAGAAGCATATATGTGGGTGGGTGGAGCTTCCTACCGTGAGTAATGCAGGTGGTTGTAACTGATCTGCATGCTAGTTTTAGGGGCAGAGCCTCTTGCACTATGCCTGGAGGCCTGGGGGATCTGGACCATCCCTGAACTTCTTTCAACTTCCCCCATATGGCAAAGGAAAGCAGGATGGAGCCAAAATGCTGTGCAATCCAAATGGTAGCCTCTTCTCAAACAGTGATGTTGGCATTTCTGCTGGTGTAAACCTGTTTGATAGTAAAGGACTGGGCTCAACTATCCAACACTCACCGTGGGTTAAGATGAAAATGGGGATAGTGACTTAGCTGAGCCACTCCATGCATTTGACCTTCTCTAAGCTGGACTGGGAAAGCAGTTGGCGAGGGTCAAATTGTAAGCACCGTTCTCACTTAAGTTGACTGTTAAGTCACTGGGGTAGGGCAAGGTGGCAAGATGAGGATCCTGAGCTTTGGTGTAGCTCATCTCTTGTTTCCCTCAATGCCCAAAATGATTGTGCTGCTGGCAGGACAGTAGTGTCCTGTGATAGTCACTGCAAATACTGCTGACAGGGAGAATTCAAATGCTAGAACACACTGAGTAACTTGATATGTTTCTTTCTTCCCTTTGAGGAGATCACTTACCCTTTGTGTGCTACAGAACATGGAGGATTTAAAACAAAATCATTGGGAAAGCAAACGTGAGCTTTGTACTCTTTAGAAGTAAACAGTTTTTGTAACGCAATGAGATTTACACAGTGCCTGATGCTGTCAGGGCTGAGTAGTCCCAAGGAAGTTAATGATGACCGAAGAGCTCTGAATCACTTGGGCTCTTACTTGCACTCAGAGAAGTTAGGTTCCACAACCCCTAGCACAGTCCAGTGCTGGTGTGTGTGGGAAGCTAAGCAGGCTTTTCCACACAGCCCTCATGAGAAGAACTGGTAGGTTTGCAATGCCTTGGCCACTGGTGTGGGGAAAAGACCCTTCACTCGTTCTCACTTCTTTGTGGCTGGCTTATCCTATCATTTCGTAAGGGGAGACTTCAGTTTTGTCCCTAGAGCAACTCTTCAAACAGGGCAGTCACCCTACATGGTACTTTAAAGGACAGCCCAGCTACTGGAGTGTATCAAAAGCAGGTTGCTGGCATCTAAAAATAAAGCTAATGTCCTTGCTGCTTCTTCATCTGCTTCACTGTCACTTATGAGTGGTTCCCCAAAATTTCATCGAGGTTGATGTCTTTCATCCAGTCATCATTACCAGGTTCTGTTTTCAGTAAAGAATCTATAAAGTCTGAGTCACTGTTGAGTGCAGGTCCTATACTGTCACCTTGCTGGTTCAGAAAGTCAAATGTTAGGTCATTACCATGGTCACTTCCTTGATAAACTCGAGAGTTGTGGTTGGTAGGTGTGAAACTGGTTGATGGCAGAGATGATGGAGGTGTCATACTTGTTCCTGGTTGATTCAAAGCAGGCACAGTCTGTCCTCTGAGCTGGTTAGGTCTTATGCTGAGACCTCGCAGTGAGCCAGCAGATTGTCCATTTAGAGTCTGGTTCATCTGGTTTAGAGGAGGCCTCATTTGGACTCCTGCTGTTAACTGATTGGGAGGTGCCACTGGACGCTGAGGAAAATGCTGGTTGCCTACAGTGCGCTGCAAAGGCTGGTTGGGATACGGAGTGCCAGCGGGGAAGCGGACCCCTGCGGCTTTCAGTGTGTCCTGCTGCTTCACCGCAGCTTCTTGTGGGGCCCAGTTCTGAGCTGTGGCAGTGGCTGTGATCATCACATTGGCTGGCCTTTGTGCAGGGACACCTGTGGCTCCTTGGTTCAGGCCTGGCCTTACTTGCTGCGAGGTGACCACTGATCCCGTCCCGAAAGCTGCTGCAGTGTTTCCTTGTGTCATGGTTTGCTGTCGAGACATCAGGGGGTTACTCTGACTGGGCAGGACTTGATTTTGGTTTCTGTGTGGCTGCATTTGGTTCATTCCTGAAGTGACATTGAACGCATTTGGCTGGCTGCAGGGAAGGTTCCCGTAGCAGCTCATATTCCGAGCGGCAGGAGTAGAAGGCATTCGGGTTCCAGCAGAAGTGGACATGAGGCTGGAGCTCTGGGGCATGATGCTGTGAGTTGAAATAGGGTTGGATAAGGACATGTTGCTGGAGCTCATACTCACAGCTGGTGAACCACCTGGAAAGGAGAAAACAAAAGTGTTAGAACAAACCTGAGCACATCAATGTGTGGTGCCATTCAAATACCAGCTTAAAAATCCAGTTATCTACGAGCAAAAATGCTTGGAAAAGAAATTTTAAGAGGACTTGCATGAATTTGCTAAAGACCTTAGAGATGCCTATGACCCAAAAGATGTTTTTGTCTATATGAAGCCATTGGTGGTATTTCCATCCCTTCAAAGGACATCTGATAAGCTGAAATCAGTGCTCATTGTAAGGTAAGTATTGGAGCAGGAAACGGACAACAGACAGAACCATTGGGCAAGAGAGAAGATTTTTCTGCTTTTTCACAGAACCACTGAACACCTCAGACAAGACAAAACTTGTCTAGCTGAGCAGAGGCAGAGGAGACCAAGAACTTTTCTTCCTTAGAGGGCATGCTCACTCTAGAGACAATGAGGAGTGATAGCCACCATCACCCGGGCCCTTTCCCACCTTTTTTAGACACCTACAGCAGTGGTATCTATTCCTTCTGGAAAGCTCTATTCTGTCCCAGGTGATAGCAGGAACCAAGTTTGCATATCACACATATGCAGCGCTTAGAGCCTCCCTCCCAGCCAGGTGCTGGAAGGGCATCTCAGCCCAGTCTAAGACCTGCTTATCCTGCCATGTAGCAGTCGAGCAGGCCTGGAGACACGGATTGGCATTGCAAATGCCACTGATGTGCCCCTTCTAAGCTACGTTCCCAGCTGGGCTGTGGCCAGTTGCGCCTGCAGAAGCCAACTCACCCGTGAGGGAGTGAAAGGAATCAGACGTGCAGGCATCTGCTGCACATGAACATCACCTTGTGTGCATCAGGAAGCCAGAAGTTATGACTTGGCACAAATCTCCCACTTGTGGCTAATTCTGCACAGCGGAGGATTTTCCTGCATCTGACATCCTCCAATCAATCACAAACCTCCAAACCTTGGTGCAAGCTTACTTCTGTGGCACTGGTGGCAACACCATCTCTATTTTGAAGCCAGTATGTCACTTATGCCATGTAGTCTGATTACTTATGAAATGGAAGACTCTGAATGAATCCCTGGGAGGCTGGATGAAGAGGACCAAAGATTTTTTAAATGTGACCATTGTAGCTAATGCTGTGGAGCACCCAAATCAGCTGCTCCAGAGCTTGATTCCTTTTGCTACTGTTGGTTTCCAGCACAAGCCCCACAAGAAGTGCAGCTAGGTTTAAGATAATCTGCCCCTTTACTCTGCTCTCGTCAGACCCCACTTGGAGTACTGTGTACAGTTCTGGAGCCCCCAGCACAGGAAGGACATTGAACTGTTGGAGCAGGTCCAGAGGAGGCCACAAAGATGCCCAGAGGGCTGCAGCAGCTCTGCTATAAGGACAGGTTGAGACATCTGGGGCTGTGTAGGGTGGAGAAGAGAAGGCTTTGAGGAGACCTTAGAGTAGCCTTCCAGTATCTGAAGGGGGCCTACAGGAAGGCTGGGGAGGGACTATTGACAAGGTCTTGCAATGACAGGACAAGGGGCAATGGGTTTGAACTGGCAGAGGGGAGATTTACACTGATGTTAGTAAGAAGTCCTTTCCAGTGAGGGTGGTGAGACAGTGGCACAGGTTGCCCAGGGAGGTTGTGTCTTCCTCCTCCCTGGAGGTGTTCAAGGCCAGGTTGGACGTGGCCTTGAGTGACCTGTGAGAGGTGTCCCTGCCTATGGCAGGGGGCTGGAATCAGATGATCTTTGAGGTCCCTTCCAACCTTACCATTCTATGATTCTATGAAAAGGACACATTCTTCACATAACATATGGGTCAGCCAGGGAATTCTTTGCTACATGGCACAGCACAAGCCACATCTTGGTGACTCCCAAGTGGGTTTGCCTCCAAGGTACTACCACATTTCAGGAATTTCTTGAGGCTCCCCCAGAGAAGGAAGAGAGGCATGTACAGACCCAGATCTTTGCTGTTTCATAAGCAGCACCTAGTAGCAATTGTTGGAAATGGGGCACTATCTTGGTTTGATCCTTCATACGTACACAAAACCCAGGCTGAATTTGACTAAATTTGACTTCTTCATTGAATATTACTGTGTGATTAATTTTATGAGTTGGTTGATAATAAACTCCTCCTCACAGCACAAGTGCTTCCAGACTGTGATCAGGCCTGCAGCCTTCTCTAGATAAATCAGTCTCAATGTGTGAAGTGTTTTCCAGTCCTTTGGTCCTTATTAGTTCTTTCCAGAAGTTGACAATTTTCATCATTTGCTTTCAGGGCTGCAGATCGCAGTTGGTCACAGTAATAGCTCTTGCACATCTCCAACATGGATGTAAAGTGAGCCCTTTGTCTTCAGCATCATCTCAGGATGTGTTTGTCCTTTTGGTTGCAATTACACAGCCTGGTTACAGTGACATCTGGAGATCTACCAGCTATTTCCTTGTGTGCTGTGTTAATGTGGTGTCACTCTGGTTTCTTAACCAAAACTGGCACTGTGAAGTCAGATGCATTAAAAGACATTACCTGAACTTTATGTTACAGGATTGAGAAGATCCTTTTACATCATCCCGTGTTGCTTAGTATTAATCACATCCCCTTCATCAGTTTTATATTATTCAGTCTGTGTCAGTTCCAAGTAGTTTTGCTGAGCTCTACATTATGTCATAAGGTCTGCAATTACCTTCTTACTCTTACTTATTGCCATGGCATTAAGTATTCTTCCTTGGAGTTTCAAGACCAAATGAAAAGTGACATTAAAAATTTGGAGACCCTCACAGCCAGCTCTTTTAAAACCCTTGAAGACAAATCCTGCAAATACATATTTTAAAAGTCTATGCTTAGGAACAGCTGTTTAATATACTGTTCCCGTTGAAATGTCACCATAATGATGTTCAATTCCCTCAGACTGTAGCCAAACTAAAAATGATCATATATTTCTGCATTATTTTTACACATATGTTATTTCCATTTAGTAAGAGATGCAAATTATTTCTTTCTTTCCCTGTAAGTACTTAAAATTACTCCTGTTTCAAATCATTATTGACACTGAGCATGGCTCAACAACCAGAGCTGCCTGTTCCAAATCAGTATGAACACAGACACCTAAACTGAGCTCACGTTATCCTGGAAGGCAGCCTTTGCTACAGACTGGCTCTAAGCAGGACACACTTGATTATAGAGAATCTTATTACTGTTCCAACAGTTACACTGTCCTGACTTAAATCCCTGTGCTGGGCAGTCCAAGGACAGGAGATGCTATGAGGAATCTACTTCATTTTGGCCCTATAGGGACAATCACATTCTCTTACATGTCCTCTCAGGGAGCCTCTTGTTGTGGTAGGCCTAAATAGACCAAAATAGGCTTATACATGTCCTGGCTTGCCCAGACATGTTCCCCTGCTCCCCCTCCTTCTGTTTTGGGGAAGAGCAACCACAGAAAAGAGGATAAAGTACCTGGAGACACTAAGTCTGAGGACTGTGGCTTGCCCAGGCTTGGTTTGCATCCTGTGGTACACAGGTTGCCTTGTGCAGGGCCTGTGCTCTGCCAAATTTGGGTAAAGCAAGCCTATGGTTTCACCTAACATGGTCAGGCTTGGCAAAGTGCTATCCTGATTGGCCAATCTATGTCCAAAGGCCCATTAGTCTCCAGCTGTATTGATAAAAAGGGATAAGCAGGTAGCACAAGGTGCTCTCTGCCATTGTATCTGTGCTTGCTTACTACCTCATTGCATCCTGAGCTGTGTGGAACTTCACTACCAGGCACAGGCTCTAAATGTCTGCAGGTGCTCAGCCTGCACAGCCAGCGTGACATTGTGCCAAGCCTGCACATGGCATTGCATCCTGCCTGCCCCTCTGCAAGGCAAGAGGAGTCAAGAGCAACCAGGTCAGAGACTGTGCCAGACTCCAGTTGCCTGAGGAAAGAGCCTGGGGAAACTCCAAAGCCTCTAAGGGCTTTGAGGCCACTGACAGCAACCCCTCCACATGCTTTGGGTACTGTCTGATAATATTTTGTGAGTAAATCCTTAAAGCCTCTTGTAATCACTAATTGCCTTCTGCCATAGGCAGAAAGGAGCTTCCTGCATCCACCCAGTGGCTAGGCAGGATAATGAACTGCCAGCAGTGTAGTGACTGCTAAAACCTTCTCTTCCAGTATAATGTTTGCCTTGCTGGGTACCTCTTACAGTTTTGCCTGTTCCCTGTGTGTATAAATTTCCAAACCCTGTGTTTCAAACCTTGTAACTAAGTTTTCTGGTGAGATTTAATGTTAATAAACAATTTTCATAGTTATTAACAATCTCTGCCTGGATATAGAAATTAATATTGATGATTGATTTGGCATCATTTGTAACACCCCTTCACTGAATTTAGCTCTGGAAACAAGAGGAGAAAATCAGTGCTCAGCAGGCAACTTGGAGATTAGCCCTGCCTTTGGCTTTGTGAGTTGTGCATTGCTCACTGCTTTTTGGAAATACTGTAATATCTTTTTGCAGGGGTGATGGAGGACCTTATTCTTTGCTCCCTTGTGGAGGTACTAAAGAGGAGGAATGGCACCAGATATTGGTGGCATTTCAAAATACCTCCAACAGCCACCTGGAGTTAGCAGGTCCTCTCCTTCCAGCTGATCTACAAGTGGATGGGACATGGGTTGTACTTGTTGTGCAAAAGACAAAGCTTCCTCTTTCTTTGTATTGCTATTTTTATCTTTTTGTTTTTTAAAATTCAAGTATTTTCCAATCTGATTTCTTCCAGATGGGAAGAAATGCCTTCCCTGGCAGCGCTGTGTACAGCTGCTGGGCAGCCCAGGCTGTGGCCATTTGGAGAAATGCTTTCACTGCCCAATTCACCTGCTCTTGTCTGGGGGAGTTTCCTGCCATGCCATGGCACTGTGGGGAAAAGCATAGAGACATAAAATATTAAACTGTGTGTTTCTAAGCCCCTATATTATTTTACTTAGCTGTTTTTTCTTCCCTGAGCTGAGCAAAGCTATTCCCAGAAAAAAGGAACACATTCCCTGCTGTTTCTCCCTTCTGCAAGAGTTTCCTCATCGCTCCATCTGGTAGCTTCGTCACGAGCTCCCAGCCCAGCCCTTTCTCCCAGGCTTGCCTGAAAAGCTACTCTCCTCCTCTGGCTCACTCAGCAGGGACCAGAGATTTGAATGGACAAGTGCTGCCAATCCCACATGTTTCAAAGCAAGAATATGGGACTCCAAATACCACAAGACTGGCAAAGAGTCCATCAGATTAAGAACAAGAAGAAAAGCCACATAACAATGGTGATCTACTTGTTTTGGAGCTTTTCACAGATGTGGCTGCAGTCATTTCCATTTTCTCTCTTGGGCTAGAAATGTATTGTTTTAAAGTAAAAGCCAAGAATCTCAGCTAATCATTTGATTCCAAGAATGAGCCTTTAAACGCTATACCAAATCACAGGAATTCCCCAGCAAGCTGCTGAAGTTGCCAAAGCATTTGTTTTATGGGCTCAGGAGGTATCAAGCCAGCACACAGGCCTCCCTCTGCCCTGTGGCACTGCCCTCACCAGGGGTTACAATGCTGACATCAGTGATGCTTATGCATATTTACTAAAGATGACAAACACTCAGGCCCATTAGAAAGCATCAGTTTCTAAGCAGCAGCAAGCTCACCACTGCTACAAGTTGTAAACAAATCAAAAGGGGTACATTAACATTGCCTGAGCAGCTCTTCTACGCAGAGCAGGGCTGTTGGTGCCATGGCCAGCAGGTAGCAAGGGAGCAAGCTACACGTGGGACCTTGTTACAGGTTGTAATAGAAACTGAAATCGTTTTGTTACAAGGACAGGTAGGAAGGAATGACTTAGGTCCCTTGCTGAATTTGTGGCCCAAACAGTTACAGAAGACCAAACAACCCCAAACATCTTTTATTTCCCCAGTGTGCTGAACACAAAGATATACTAGAAGGCAAAGAACCCTTTTGATACTTAAATGTACAAATGCTTTGCACTGTAAAGAATATAATTTGATCCCATCTGCTACATTTACCCCCAACCCCTCTCTCTCCCCAGATTCAGACTGGATATTAGGAATGAGGTCTTTACCATGAGGGTGCACTGAAACAGGCTGCCCATGGAGGGAATTGAGGCCACATCCCTGGAAATATTCAAAGTCAGGCTTGATAAGGCTCCAGGCACCTGATCTCATGGAGGATGTCCCTGCTGACTGCAGGGGGGTTAGACCAGATGACCTTTGGAGGTCCCTTCCAACCCAAACCATTCTGTGATTCTGTGTTTCTATGATCTTTTCCTTACTCTCTCTTTGGTCTTAGAACAGGCTCCAGCTAACCAGCAAGGTGAACAGCAAGAAAAGCCAAACGGGCAGTCCTGTGGTCCCCAAACTGGACTCTGTGACAAGGTGAGGGCACAAGAGATGAAACAAAGGACTAGTCCTGAAGTCTTGGGCATTTTCTGCCCTGGGCAGTTCTGGAAGAAAGGAGGGGCTTTTACCCTACTGCTTGACTGATGTGTTGAAATGCTGCTTTTGCAGCAATGAGGCCATGACTGTAGCACATTTAAGATGCCAGAAATTGAGATAGTAGCTCTAGTTGCCTATGATGGTGTTACGTGAGGAGATTAATATGAGGGTCCAAATGCTGTACACGAGCTGCCATTCATAAGCAAGGATGGTTCTTATCTCAGTCTCTGAAGCAAGATGTACCACCTACTTGAGTGCAGGATCTGGATGGAGAGATGTTGGGTAGTCAAGAGACACCTCTGTATCAACTATTTGGGTGTCCATCTGCCCCAGACAGTGCTACTGAGGGAGATGGTCCTAGCCCCTTTTCCCCCATGTCTGAGAGATGCAGCATCAGCATGGATGAACCACCAGCTGATTCTCCAGATCAGTGCTGTTCCAACAGCACTTCCCAGTGAAGGAAGACAGTATGGTAAATAGCAGAGGAGGGCAGCAGCCACCACCTGCTGCCTTCGTGGTGATGTGAGTACCCAGAAAACCAGACCCTGGGCATCAATGGATGCATGGCTCTTCTGGATGGTCTTCCAGCTGGAAGGAAAGAAACAGTTTCATTTAGTCCACAGGCACTTACCAGGATATTGGTTCGCTTGTTGCATGTTGACCACATTCCTTCTTTGGTCTTTATAATCTGGTGGCGGTCTTGTCAAGTGCCTGTTCAGTTGATCTTGTGGAGTTATTTTCTCCTAGAAGATTAGAGTAGAAACATATTAATTTGCTTTTCTTTCTGGATCTGTTTTTTGCCCAGTTATTTCTTTTCTTATTATCACAGACTCATGGAATCGACCAGTTGGAAGAGACTTCCAAGCTCAGCCAGTCCAACCTATCACCCAGCCCTAGCCAAGCAACCTGACCATGGTACCAAGTGCCCCATCCAGGCTTTGCTTCAACACCTCCAGGGACAGCAACTCCACCACCTCCCTGGGCAGCCCATTCCAGTGCCAATCACTCTCTCTGCCAAGAACTTTCTCCTAACATCCAGCCTAGACCTCCCCTGGCACAACTTGAGACTGTGTCCCCTTGTTCTGTAACTGGTTGCCTGGGACAAGAGCCCAACCCCACCTGGCTACAACCTCCTTTCAGGTAGTTGTAGAGAGCAATGAGGTCTGCCCTGAGCCTCCTCTTTTCCAGGCTGCACACCCCCAGCTCCCTCAGCCTCTCCTCACAGGGCTGTGCTCCAGGCCGCTTACCAGCCTCATTGCCCTTCTCTGGACACATTCCAGTACCAAAGCTGAGGTGTTCCTTCCTTCCTTCCACTCTGTCTCATCCACAGGAGGGACATATGTGACACCGTTCCATCACCCATTTAGTCTGTATGAAAGCCTTTCTGCTGGTTGCATTGTATTTGTGTCTGGCCTAAGTTTCAGTGCTCTGAGAACACTGTCCACATGTGCACTGCAGCACAACACATCTTCCTACGTTCACACCATCACGACTGCTTATCAGACAGACAGGCCTGATGGTTCCCCATGGCTCCCTCCCTGGCTATGCAGCTGGCTTTGCTTTCAGAAATAGCAAAGGGATAGAGGAAACACCCAAGTCTAGCTAACTCAAGCACACAACCAGGATGCAGCTGGAGGGGCAGAGAGGGTGCAGACATTCATCCCCTAGACTGCATCAATGGTCATCACTCTGTTTCACCCATGCAGCACTCTCAGCGTCCACAACTTGCAAAGACAATTTCAGTTTGCCATCCTCATCTGCAGCAATGCCCACCCCTAACTCTCTCCTTCCTCCAGTACAAGAGGAGTTCCCACAAAAATCAGCAAAACCTTTGCTTTGTCCTCCCCTGTCTCTCCTCAGCAGGGATGCCAGCAGGATGCCATGAGGAACAACTTCTCAGGACATGTAGCCCATGGTAGGAAGACACATGTCTGACCACCTTAGACACTGCCAGTCACTGCTGGTGCACATGTGCCTCTCAGAGTTGTGCTTACTGGGCAGCTGCTGGCAGGCTTCACACCTGCTCTGCAAGGTGCTAGAGTAGATGACAAGATCAGCTGCCAGAGAGGCAAATTGGCTTGTCAGGGTGAGTCAGGCCTTGGTTGGAGATGGAAGTCCATTAGAGTAACTCAGGGATCTTCTGTCTGAAAAGGGCATCCAAATGAACCTTCTCGTGAAAAATGTGGGGTGTTTTTTTCTTCTGCCAGTGCCACTGGATAAAGAGCCTTTCTTGTGATATTTAGGCATTTCCATAATGCACTCTGAGAATGAGGAGTCTGACTAAGACTTATGAGGCTCATTTCACTCTACTACTCAACCTGAACCCTTGTGAAGAAGAGAGACAAGTTACCTCCCAGGAAATTCCTGCAGCACACCTAAAAACCTGTGGGCAGTCTTTGTGTGTATTTCTATGCATATGATATAAAAGCAAAGACAAGCTGATCGAGACCCCACGTTTGTTCAGTGACTTCAATTCCTATTTTATTTATTTTTAAGAAGAGATATTTAGGCAATTAACTTTTTGTTCTGCTAAAAATTCTAAGAGGAAGTGGCAGCTTGTAGACATAGCTTGAAACTCCAGTTTTCATAGAATGGTAAGGTTGGAAGTGACCTCAAAGATCATCTAGTTCCAACTCCCTGCCATAGGCAAGGACACCTCCCACTAGTACAGGTCACTCAAGGCCTCCTCCAACTAACCTTGAACACTTCCAGGGAGAGAGCAGCCACAACCTCCCTGGCCAACCTGTGCCAGTGTCTCACCAGTTTTCTTCTACATAAATTAAAAAGACAACAAATATTTCCCTTGGAGGACAAATGAAATCTTTAAATTCAAACTCAAGTTTTCCAATTGTATTTTTGGAATGAAAGTGCATTTGTAAACAAAAATGTATTCTCTGTTAAAAAAAAAAAATAATTATTTTTTTTGTTTTGAAAACATCCCCACCAAAAAACCCCATGAATGCCTTTTCCACTTCCATGTTGTTCTTTAATTACCAAGTGGCATCCACTAAATGTGTCAGCATTTCTTTATAGAGAAAAGAAAGTTTTGGATTCAAAACGTCAAGCCAGTGTGAATGGGTCTGGCCTGTAGGCTGAGAGTTTCAGGTTGAGATAAATAGAATCATAGAATTTTCTGGGCTGGAAGGGATCTCATTGAGTTCCAACCCCCCTGCCAAGGGCAGGGACATCTCACACTAGGTCAGGTTGCTCGGCTCCTCATCCAGCCTGGCTTTAAAGAGCTCCAGGGATGGGGCTTCCACCACCTCCCTGGGCAACCTGTTCCAATGTCTCACCACCCTCACTGTAAAGAACTTCTTCCCACCATCCAATTTGAATCTACCCACTTATAGTTTTGCTCCATTCCCCTGGTAGTGGGGTAGTAACAGTCCTGTCACCACCTGACATCCTAAAAAGTCCCTCACGAGCTTTCCTGTAGCACCCCTTCAGATACTGGAAGGACACAAGAAGGTCTCCTTGGAGCTTTCTCTTCTCCAGACTGAGCAGCTCCAGCTCTCTCAGTCTGTCTCCATAGGAGAGGAGCTCCAGTCCTCTGAGCATCCTCATGGCCTTTTTCTGGACACATTCCAGCACATCCATATCCATTTTGTTCCAGGGGTTCCAGAACTGGATGCAGTACTTCAGGTGGTGTCTCACCAAGGTGGAGTAGAGGGGGAGAATCACCTCGCTCACCCTGCTGGCCACACTTCTCCTGATACAGCCCAGGATACAGTTGGCTTTCTGGTCTCAGAGTACACACTGGTAGCTCATGTTGAGTTCACAAGTAAGTTACAGTCCTAGGGCCTGCTGTCACTGCAACCTAGAAAATGCAAAGGAGGTGGTGCTGTCTCCTCCATTCTTCTCCAGCACCATCCCTGTAGCCCTTTCCTAGCTGCTACAGGATTCCCCCGTTGCTCTCTGCCTGCCTCAAGGATGTGCCAAACTCAATTCCTCTTCTAGAATTTTCCCCTTTGCTGTGCTTTGGCAAGGAGGACTACCAAGAAACAGTGAATACAAGGATGCTCTGGGCAGCTGTGACTCCCTCTCACTATGTTGGTCATGGGAGATGGGTTGTGAAGCACCTTCAGGTGGCTCAGTTCATGCAATATCAATGGCAATGCCAGTTTACTGGAACTGTACTTGGTGCCCTTTAGCACTTAACACTGCCAACAAGACCACGAACTCCACAGCTCATAAAATGATGGGAAACTACCAACTGTTCTCTTATTTACCAAGGGAGAGAGAAGAAGTGGTTTACAAATACCTGGAAGTGCAAAAAAGAAACCCAGAAAGAATGACATCGGAATTTTCCCAGCCAATCACACAAACTTGTATTGAACACTAAATCAGTGTACCAGACCCTTGTTTACACACAGACACTTTGTACCTTGCTGCCTAGGTCAAAAAGCCTGTAAGACAACTTTCCCCTGTGGCTGAAGTAGCATAGCAGTGAACCTTAGCTTATTTTACAAAGAAAAACCACTGACAATGTTCATATGCCTCAAATTAAGTATATTCTTAGATTGTTCTCATAGCAAAACCACAGTAGCTTGGATTCTTGAGTTGTTTTATACAAACTGAGGAAGGTTTCAAAAGAGCTTAGCAAAGTGCTGAAAAATAGGGGGCACACTCTAGAAAGGTCTAGGCATTGCCAAAATGGCCTCAAAGTTTTGGAGGCTTTCCTCCTCAACACTTAGCTTTCTGTGATAATCTTTTCCCTGCAAAATAAGGAATCAGAAAACTTACAGCTTCCGCCAACATCTGCTGCTGTAGAAGGAGTTGTTTTTGCTCCATCATTTGCCGCTGCAGAGCCTGTTTCTTTTCCATCAGTTGCTGATTCAACATTGATTGCTGGGATGAGTTCATGTAACCACTTTCAGTGTTTGGATTTGAGCAAGAACTGGAGCTTGGAGTAGGGCCAGTTCCCTGGCCTACCACAGAGTGTTGATCCTGAAACAGAAGAAATGGCTCATGAAGGATGAAAATAATAACAAGCATTGAGAAAAGGAAATAATCCTTTTTAACCGATTCACTCAAGTAGAGGACACAGCCCAGAGACTTTCAGAACAAGTGACCTGTACAAAGGCTTTGACAAAATAAGAGGATTGAGTAACTCCATCCCTCATGGAAGAGTCTGAGAACGTGCCAGGTGGTTCCAGTGGGAGACCTCGATGTGGTACCAGAAGCTTGGGAAATGTTAACAGAAGTACCAGTGCTGTCCTGGGCACCTCTCAGGAAACTTACATCAGGCCACGCAGCAGTTTGCTTGACCACAAGGGAACAAACAGCGTCTGCTGGTTCCTACCATCTGGCAAGCAGCAGTGAGAAGTTACAGACTCACTGCTAAAAGTGGCATCTATTCTTAGAAAATACAGAAGTGGAAAATTGTTACTTCACAGTGGGGTGAATGTTGCCGTTTTCATTCACCTCATCACCTCCCTCACAGGAGCAATCTCAGAGACTGCTGCTTGACTCTCTTTAGTAGCAGGATTAAATAGGTTTAGAGTTTGTCAACTCCCTTGGTAGAACAAGTGTGTAACTAGACAGGACTTGGAAAAGTGCTTTAGGATCTCCCTGATCTTCCCTGTGTGCAGCTTCAAGATGAAGATCAAGAGCAGCACAGCCAGCAGAGCAAGGGAGGGGATTCTGACCCTTTGCTCTGCTCTCCCTCAGACCCCACCTGGAGTACTGTGTGCAGTTCTGGAGCCCCCAGCACAGGAAAGACATGGAAGTGTTGGAGCAGGTCCAGAGGAGGGCCAGGAAGATGCTCAGAGGGCTGGAGCAGCTCTGCTATAAGGACAGGCTGAGAGAGTTGGGGCTCTGCAATCTGGAGAAGAGAAGGTTTCCAGGAGACCTTAGAGTAGCCTTGCAGTATCTGAAGGGGTCCTACAGGAAGGCTGGGGAGGGACTATTGACAAGGTCTTGCAATGACAGGACAAGGGGCAATGGGTTTGAACTGGAAGAGGGGAGATTGAAACTGGATGTTAGGAAGAAGTTCTTTGCAGCAAGGATGGTAAGACACTGGCACAGGTTGCCCAGGGAGGCTGTGGCTGCTCCCTGCCTGGAGGTGTTGAAGGCCAGGTTGGATGAGGTCTTGAGTGACCTGTTCTAGTGGGAGGTGTCCCTGCCTATGGCAGGGGGTTGGAACTAGATGATCTTTGAGTTCCCTTCCAACCTTACCATTCTATGATTCTATGATTCTATGAAAGGATGGCAAAAAAAAGTAATCTCAGAAGGCAATGCGGCAGGTACTTAGGAACTCAAACCAGGTACATACAGGATGAGAATGAACATGGGATAGCAATATGCTACTCATTTTTTTCTAGCTGTGGCTTCCCTGCATTTTCTGTTTACTTGCTCCACCAACATTTGGCATTCTGTACCTTTATGAAATGGTGTGAAATAGCTTTCTTAGTCCACACACAGAAATTCTCAGCCTATGCTGGATCACATTTTAGATATTCCTTAGCCACCCAGCTACAAAGAAAAGAGGATACACTGGAGAGGTCACAACATTCACGAGGAGCATCAGTTCTGACTCCACATAGTTGCAGTTCACCATAGGAGCCTGTACTGGTTTGAGGCTAACTGGAATATTTCACCGAAAAAAATTAGATTATAGGCTGTGAAAAGCAAACAATGGTGATACCTGCTTCACTCATAGGCTTGCTGAGTTGTACAAGGGCACAAATACAGATAAGACAAAGAAAGTCTCTGTCTCTCTGGCTGCTTGTGGGTCTGCTGGGCTCTCTGCTAACCTAAGTACTCTGTTTCTAAGCCCCCTTGCTGATCCTCCAAACTCACATTGTGTGTAAGTCAGACCCTGGGGTAAGGTATAGGGGTGGAAAGAATGTGGAAGGGTGGTTGGGAGCCCCTCCTGGGGACTCTGATTTCTGGGAGGGGGATTGTGTTTCTGTATTCCCTTTAATTTGTATATTTCTGTAAATATTCCTGTACATTGTGTATATAGCTGCTTGTCTGTTGTGCTAAGCTGTGAATATAAAGTTTCATTCCTTAACTTTCAGATGACTGAGTCTAGTCTGGGTGATTTTCATGAGGGGGGTGGGGGGGGGGGGTAACTTCCAAACCATCACAGAGCCTAATCACATAATTCTGTATAACCTAACGTGCAGCACCGGTTTTGCCCCACAACACAAGAGCCCACAGCTGGAGTCTGATGCTCCCTGTTGCAGCATTTCTCTCAATACTAGGCTGTCCTGGTAAAGCTCTGCTCCACAGCCATTGCTTCCCATGGCAACCAGGAAACTACTGACCCATAGTGAAAAAAGAGCTGGCCAGGTATAGCCTACCCATGCCCTGAAGACCATGGAGCACTGATGCTCATCGCTTTGCAGACTCAAGGGGAGCTCATTTCTGTGCCTTAGCTTTTGCGCAGCCACCCACCCCAAATGACACACACACACACACTACAATCTAATCTAATTTATCTTTCTACCATCTGGCATGGACGAAACACAATGATTGCTATGTGTATTTCTGTTTTAAAATAGTTCTGTGGCTGTTAGATAGGACTGCAAGAGTGAGTAGCTAGCTAAAGTATTTGATGACTTTTACTGAAATAAACCCCACGGTTTTCTTCTGGAGCCACCTGCAAGCCCCCAAGGCAGTGTTACAAACCCACCCTTCAAAATTTATTGGGCTCTTACACAATTATATCCCGCACACTTCCTTTCAGTTCCAGGAGGAGCCCAGAATTGCTCAGCACTGCCACATTTTTCAGCCCTTATGTTAGCTGCAAGATAGAAAATACCTCCTCTCAACAGACCTGCTTGCCAAGTTGTTGCGCAAACTTTTTTTGGTCTTTCTTAAAATATTTTGAAAAGAAAAATATGTTACAATAAATTGGCTTTGACTTCTACATTCAAAAGACATCTCTAGCTTGAACCCGGCCACATGTTCCATCCATTAATAGAATTCGTCTGTTGTGCTTTAGCACAGATAATGCAGGCTCCCTGCAATGTGCTTTCACAGTCCTGCGTGAAAACCCAAACAACAAAGCCCAACTTTTTCTCTCCCTCATCCTCTGCCCGCCCATATAAGCTGTGGGGAGGGATTTTGTTTTAGGATAAACTCTGCAGTGTCCATTCATGATACCTAGCAAAGAAAGCTCTTCTGTAGTATCAATTGGCACAAAACACCAACTGCTTGGCAAACAGGACCTGAGAAAACAGTGTTAATCAGCAGCTTGGAACCAGTTTGGGTTTTTTTTTTTCCCATTTGGTTCTTTCTCTGCTGTTCATGAAATGTCAGTGTGAGTCTACGAATCTATGATGTATTACTTCTCCTGCCTGCTGATCTTCCATCAGGAGTGATGCAATGCAGAAGGAACCACAGTTTCCTAATAAATCAGGGGATTAGTCCCGCAGTAGTTTGACCCTTCGTCAGCCACTACTATTGAGCCTTACTCTCACCCTTGCACTTGCATCACTGCAAATCAGAAGGGTTGCACTGCTGCAAGAGACGTGGGGCTCTGCTCCTGCACTTGCACAAATCACACTCTGACATCCGTGCCAAAGAAAGGCAGATTTGGTCTGCAGCTACCCTGCTTTCATTAAATTGTTTCCCCCTGCTCTAAGTGTGGCTTTACTGCCGCCCTACTATGACTCCACTCATCTAAAGTTGCTGATGGCCTTTTGAACTTAATTCCTGGGTTTTCATTCCTGTAGTTTATGCTCTTCACTTTCAGAAACCTTGACCAAAGAAAACCTAGAGTGGGACATGCATGTTCCCTCACCCAGGGATGACTCTGCAGTGTCTCTCCAGCCAAAAATGCCTATATGTATGCATGCATGGTGACACCATGTTGCTTCCTTACATGGTGAAGGTGACTTTCTTTCCACTTTGTCTCTAAGGATGTGATGTGCCCAGGAGTACATCCCTGCACCCAGCTAGGTGTCAGGGATAGGTTGGAAACATTATACCTCTGACAGGCACAAGTGACCATCTGTGTTCACCTCAACTCCTGCTCTACCTGCTGGCTCTGTTTGTGCATGCTTCACCCTTCCAGCCCTGTAGATGAGTTCCTTGCAGGGCTGTGTCCAGTGCCAACTAGGGCAGGAGCAGCAGCTGAGGGCTGAGCTAATGTTCACCAAGCACCACAAACCCTGGTCTGCTCTGCTGGTGCCAAAGCTCTGGGTGCAAAGCAGTGTCTGCCCCTTTCTCTGATCTTACAGTAAAATATGAAACCTACAAAAAGCAGAAAGAGAGGCAGAGTCGGTGGAAGCTTCTCAGAGCTGGCAGCACAACTGGAGTTTTGTGTGTAAGCATCACAAAGAATGATGCATCACTCAAATGCTTAGATTAGCAGTAAATTAAAACATTGAAGTTTGCCTTTTACTATTCTTGCCACAGCTGAATTTTTCCACCTTTCTGTGCCTCTGTGAGACAGCTCATTCTATGGCCAGTGTCAGGTCAGGATTGGCAGCGCTGACTTCTGCTCTCCTTTTTGTGCTAGTTCTGGCTTACAGAAACAAAGAATTACAGGAAGAAAGGAAAAGGCTTCGGATCAGTTCAGAAAAGCCTGCTCAGCAATGGATGCCTGCCTTACCAAAACCTGCTTCTGGAGGAAGAGTTGTGCAAAGTGGGTTTTGCCTGGTCACTGAATCTAGGCACGATGTCCCCACTCATAAGCAGTTTGAGTAAGTTGTGTTAATTGGCATCACAGACTACTCAGGGTGAGGGTGGTGGAAATCAAGGCACCTCCGTGGGTTTCTTCAAGGACCAGTGGCTGTGCTGAGCCTATGAGCTTCTCAAGGGCGTTATGCTTTGGCTGCAAACCACTTTGGACACCTCCTTGCAGGAGAAAAAGGACTCCAAGGAATGGCTGGGTGAAGTCCTGCAACTTTGTTTCTCAGGGCTGTGCAAGGCTGGTGGCAAAACCCAGACCCCCATGACTCCCTGGTGTGAACTTCCAATGCCTCAGCTGGCCTGCTGCTTTCCACGACCAGAAGCTGAGGTTCTCTAGCAGTCCCCGGTGCCAAGCACAGGGTAGTACCAGGCTTACTGAGAAAAGCCAATCTCCTGCACCTTGATGAAGCCTTAGGGCACAAGGTGCTCCACCAAACAGCCCATCATAGCACCTGCAAGCCCTCTTCTGAGCTGCCTCTTTTCTGTTACATCTAATGCAAGCAGAAATGCCCCTTTCTGCTAAACACTTGAGGTTTCCATGGACCTCTGAACTCCATTCACTGCCTGCTTGTGTCCTTGCCTCAAACAAGGAAAGAAAATTAGAAGACCATGTCAGAGTGACTGTTGGGTAAGAACTCATTTGGCTAGAGTGAAAGTTAAAGAGTTTCCTTAATTTTAGGAGTAACTCCCACTCTTGACTGGAGCACAGAGGGCTGCTTCCTGTGCCAGTGTACACTGTGAGAGTCCCAACTATTTCTTGTGGTTATGCTGATACGCAGCAGCTGAGGATCTGATCTACATACGAGAGCTGGAAATATCACAGACTGAGCCGAAACAGAGCCAGATTGATTCCCCCTTTCCTTATTGCTTGTTCAGATCAGTGAAAAGTGCCATCTTCCTGAGCACCTCAAAGTCATTCAACCTTTTTTCATATCTGAAACTTACATCACAGAAGTGAATCTCTAAGTTCAGGTTCCTCCCTAAAGCCCTAGATCAAATTCTCTCTAAACTGCCTGCTGGAGCTCTCCTTTCACTCTACTGAGGAATGAGGCTGCATAATTAGGCTTTAGATGCCTAATTTAGACAATTAAGTTACAAGCCCAGATTAGATGATAGGAACATTCCCTTACACTTCTCATTTTAGATGCTTCTAGCCACACTTGAGTAAGATGCCTGGGGGAGTGTGAACACCCCTTGATGTGCCAAGCACCAGAAGACCACTTTCTAAGGATGTTGCACAGAGTGATCTAAAAGCTTCCTAAGTTAATCATGCAGAAGATACTGCTACACACTTGAATTTCTCACTGCTGGAGAATAGTTTCATGCATTCCAGCAAGATCACTTTCATATGTATAAACAGCATTTGAAAAACTTGACTCCAAGACCTGGTTTTGCTGTGTCTAGTAACCAGAGATACACTTGGGTGAAAACTGCAAAGTGTTTCCCCTCAGTGATCTTATGGAGTGTTTATAAGGAGTTGGCTTAGCCATAGGGAACTATCTTCTGTATTCTTCTTCTGTGAATATCTGAGCTTTCTGTGAATATTTGAGCTTTCAAGACAAGACTGAGGGCCAGTCATGTTTCCAAGGCACAGAGACAAGGAATCATGGACACTAGCATTTGTAACTTCACAAGCCCAGTTTGTCTGCCAGAAATAATTGCGCCTTCATCCAACCACAGAAGGGAAACAAATGCTGTGCCACTCCTCCAACAAACTGAGCAACAGAGATTGAAGAGAAATATGGATGAATCCCTTGAAACGGAAATCATCATGACAGCAGGGAGCACACATCTGATTTCTGCAGCCTCCTGCCATTGGTGTTGCAGGTTTGGATAGCAAATGCTGCAGCAGATACTCAATATGCAGAAGATTAGACAATTCATAGAATTATAGAATCAACCAGGCTGGAAGAGACCTCCAAACTCATCCAGTCCACTCTATCACCCAGCCCTAGCCAAGCAACCAGACCATGGCACTAAGTGCCCCATCCAGGCTTTGCCTGAACACCTCCAGGGACAGCAACTCCACCACCTCCCTGGGCAGCCCATTCCAATGCCAATCACTCTCTCTGCCAAGAACTTCCTCCTAACATCCAGCCTAGACCTTCCCTGGCACAACTTGAGACTGTGTCTCCTTGTTGTGTTGCTGGTTGCCTGGGAGAAAAGACCAACCCCACCTGGCTACAACCTCCTTACAGGTAGCTGTAGACAGCAATGAGGTCTGCCCTGAGCCTCCTCTTTTCCAGGCTGCACACTCCCAGCTCCCTCCCTCAGCCTCTCCTCACAGGGCTGTGCTCCAGGCCCCTCAACAGCCTTGGTGCCCTTCTCTAGACAACTTCCAGTACCTCAGCATCCCTCTTGAATTGAGGGCCTCAGAACAGGACACAGGACTTAAGGTGTGGCCTGACCAGTGCTGAGTCCAGGGGCAGAATAACCTCCCTTGTCCTGCTGGCCACACTGTTCCTGATGCAGGCCAGGATGCCATTGACTCAATTGCTGTGACTCACTAGGAGGTTTAAGGAGGGAGACTTTTTAAAAGTTCAGGCGTTTTTTTGACACACTGAAATTTAAGTAGGCTCCAGAACCATTTTCAGAAATAGATAATTCTCCAGATACTCAATGCTGCAAAAGTTTATACATAGAAATAGTAGAAAAGGACATTGTGTACAATCTCCTAGGTAAAGGAGATGAGTGGTGAAAGGGTCAAGTCCTCAAAGGATCCAATCTCCATAACTGGTGCAAAACCACAAGCAACAGATTTTGACTCATAGTTAGTTGTGTAGTTCTTAACAGAAACCTTTTATAGCACTTTGCCTTTTCAGCATCAACAAGGAAGATGTTCAGTTCTCAGATCATAGAACGTTAGGTTGGAAGAGACCTCAAGGATCATCTAGTTCCAACCCCTGCTATAGGCAGGGACACCTGCCACTAGTACAGGTCACTCAAAGCCTCCTCCAACCTGGCCTTGAACACCTCCAGGGAGGAAGCAGCCACAACCTCCCTGGGCAACCTGTGCCAGAGTCTCACCACCCTCACTGTGCACTGCTTTGCAGCCATTAGTGGTTTATTTGTAGCCCAGCCATAATCCCTGGCTGGAAAGCTGCCTCGCCCTAGAGCCATTAGCGGGCACTCCGATAGCAGCCTCCACTGCCCAACTCCTTAAACTCCAGCAAAGTGAGAGCTGCATCTTGCAGGGTGCAAGGCTCAGATTCAGTGCTTGCACAATCACATAGCAACAGACCCAGGAACAGTGCCTCATTACCAGCCTCGTCCAACAATCAAGTCTTTAACGAGAACAAAGGTTGACAGTGATTAATCATTAAGACATTTCTTGTTCCTTGCTGCACGTGTTGGAGCAGCCTCCTGCCGAGGCAGTCTGGCAGATTTCCTGTCTGTGCTATAGCAGGGCCCGTGTCTGGACACACAGAGGCGTCTTTTCCCAAAGCCCAGCACACAGATGAGCTTCTTGTCTCCATTTCTGAGCACGGCGAATTCGGAATGCCTGTGCATGCTGCAAAAATAATAATCCCCCCCCAGCTGTACATCTGATTGCTGTATAGTCGGGCGAAACATCCATGGGGGGATTTGTGCACGTCAGAACTTTTCCCAGTGACTTCAGGGATGGGTTATTAGTGTTTTACCACGTGCACCACCATGGCCTTTAATGTGATGTTCAGGCATAATGGATGTGTGGGGGTCTCCACTTTAGAAGGATTGTGTTTATTTGTGATGAAAGTAGCATGCACACATTGGAGGTTCAACAGAGGAGGTTATTGTGAAACGGCTACGTCGGAACAGGAATGCTGGCACCATCGGAGTCGATGGCAAAACTCCAGTTGACTTCAGAAGGGTTAGAAATTCCTCCCAGGTCTCCATCCAGCCACATAGGCACAGTGGCACTTTTGACTTGGAGCAACATCAATTTACACCTTCTGGGCAGATACTTTACCTGGTTCAGAGAGACACCAGCGAAGAGCCTCCACTAATGTACCTGGGCAAAGACTATTCTGAGGTCCATAGGGGGCTCTTGTTTTAAATGCCTTAAGTGTGGCCAGCAGGGCAAGGAAGGGGATTCTCCCCCTTTACTCTGCTCTCCTCAGACCCCACCTGGAGTCCTGTGTGCAGTTCTGGAGCCCCCAGCACAGGAAGGACATGGAACTGTTGGAGTAGGTCCAGAGGAGGCCACAAAGATGCCCAGAGGGCTGCAACAGCTCTGCTATAAGGACAGGTTTGAGAGATTTGGGGCTCTTCAGTCTGGAGAAGAGAAGGTTTTGAGGAGACCTTAGAGTAGCCTTCCAGTATCTGAAAGGGGCTACAGGAAGGTTGGGGAGGGACTATTGACAAGATCTTGCAATGACAGGGCAAGGAGCAATGGGTTTAAACTGGAAGAGGGGAGGTAGAAACTGGATGTTAGGAGGAAGTTCTTTGCAGTGAGAGTGGTGAGACACTGGAACAGTTTGTGGCTGCATCTTGCCTGGAGGTGTTCAAGGCCAGGTTGGAGGAGGCCTTGAGTGACCTGTACTAGTGGGAGGTGTCTCTGCCTATGGCAGGGGGTTGGAACTGGATGGTCTTTGAGGTCCCTTCCAACCTTACCATTCTATGATTCTATGATTCTGTGATGTGCTCTAACTTACACTGAAATAAGTACATCAATAAGAAGCATGAATGGTGAAGACTCCTGTCAGGGTTTTGACAAGATCACACATATAATGATTTGTTCTACTTTGGCATTATCATTTGCAATAGCTGTAATGTGCAATGCCCACATTACAACAGGCCTTTTAGTTTCTCATCACACAACTGCAGGAAACTGAATTAGAGAGCTTTAAAAAACTGCCACTCTTCTAGCTAGAACAAGGACTGGTGTGAGTGGACCTGTTTTGCCCAGTACTTCATGACAAGGTGTGTGCATGCTCTGGGCTTCCTCCAAGAAACAGTAATTTCCAGCTAAGGCAGTGAAAACTTATTAAGCTCACTAAATTAAACACTTGTGATTGTCTATCTGCATCTTTATGTAGGCATATATTAAATGTGTCTTCTTCATGTAAATGTTCTTGTCTCATTGCCTGGATGTGTTCCGTGTGACCTACCCTAGGTGATTCCATTCTGGCAGGGGGGGTTGGACTCAATCTTTTGAGGTCTCTTCCAACCCCTAACATTCTCTGATTCTGTGACTGCCACAATTTGTGCCTACCCAATTCTGAATAACAACCTCAAAAACAAGCAAACAAACAAAAAAAAACCCCAAACCAAAACCAAACCACCCCATAACATGAATGTTTTCCTCAAGCAGTAAAACCAAGCAAAACAAACATCATGAAACTCCATTTTTTTTCTGTGCTAGTTTTTCTGCAGGAGGTTAAGAGGGAGCAGGCAACCTGAACAAAATATTTGATGAAGAAAGAAAAAGGTAACGAAACACAAGAACAGTAACTCCAGAAACCCTGCGTCACTGAGGCCAAACACTTGAATACAAATGGGCATAACATGGGTGACATGACAGAGTGGCACATATTAAGATCAAAGTCATCCTGCTGAGAATACACAACAAGAATCTGAGCATCTTCAAACTGATGTCTCTTGAAATGTACTTTCTAAGCCAACAGCTCTGAACTCTGATGGACAATTATGCAGAATCTTGAAAAGTGATGCGTGAAGAATGTCTCTGACCTGTTTCTCATGTACACTGATTACAGCCTCCGGTAGGACACTTGGTGGGGCTGCACCTCTTTGTTCCGAGTTATCTGTCCCCAGACAATGACTGATGCTGACCAAAATCAGCATTTGTAACTGAGGCCAAGTGTCACTGGGCACAGAAAGGGTGGGAGGGGACAGGAAATCATTTCCCTGCTGTGGCAGCCTATGGCACTGGTGCAAGTGCACAACACAACATTCAACAGAGCAGATGTGGCTGCCCATCTACTTGGATTTTGAGTGATTCCTGAAACTCCACAACTCCAGCTGCTGCCTTCCCTCTTCTTGCTGAAGGGTCTTCCTCTTTCTTTACAATTATCATTGTCTTTGGTATAAAATAACTTAATTTGCAGGAACTGACACAAAACTTGCCACCCTTTCTCACTCTCTTGATAAGCGTGATAAAATGGTGCTGGTTGCTGCAGCAGCCTGAGGGTTTGACAAATCTGCCTATCCTTCATCTGTCTGTGCCAACAGCAGTTTCATTAAAATGTGAAAACAGCAGGTTTCCTGAACAGCACTCCTGGGGTTTGCCTCATTTTTCACTAGGAATTCACAATGTAGGAAGCAATGTGGTTTTGTCAGAAATCCCAGCAGCTCCAAATACTTCTCTGAGGCAGCAAAGGCTGAAGTCAGAACCCCAAATTTTAGGAAGGGCAAATTCCAGCTCTTCAAGGAGTTAGTCATTAGGATCTCCCTGGGAAATGGCCCTTAAGGACAAGGGAGCAGTACAGAGCTGTCAGATATTTAGGGATGCTTTCCATAGAGCACAAGAGCTCTCAATCCCCAGGTGTAAGAAATCAGGCAAGAAAGGCAGGAGAACCACATGCCTGAGTTAGGGACTGCTGGTCAAACTAAAGAGAAAGAAAGAAATGCACAGGCTGTGGAAGCAGGGACAAGATGCTGCCCAGTAGTGTGGGGATGGGATCAGGAAGGCCAAGGCATGGCTGGAGCTGAACTTGGCAAGGGATACAAAAAATAATAACAAGGGCTTCTACAGCTACATCAGCCAGAAAAAGTCAAAGAGAGTATAACTACCCCTGCTGGTAGCAACAGATGAGGAGAAAGCTAAGGCACTCAAAAACTTTGTGTTTTTCTTTCTCACCTTTCAAGTTGATAGACTGCAAGGTGGGGACTGGAGAAGCAAAGTCCTCCCACTGTAAGAGCAGACTGGTTTGTGACTATCTGAAAAACCTGAATATACATAAATCTATGGGATCTGATGAGATACACCTTAAGAGTCTTGAGGGAACTGACTGATGTATTTGCCATGCCACTCTCAATGATGTTTGAAAAGTCATGCAGTCAGGCAAAGTCCCTGGTGAGTGGGAGAAGGGACAGATTGCACCTATTTTTAAAAAGGTTAGAAAGGAGGACCCTACTGACCCCATCAGCCTCACATCTGTGTCTGGGAAGATCATGGAAGAGGTGCCTCTGGAAGATATGCTAAGGCACATGGAGGACAGGGAGGTGATTTGAGACAGCCAGCATGGTTTCTCCAAGGGCAAGGATTGCCTGACCAACCCAGTGGCCTTCTAAGGCAGAGCAACTACATCAGTGAACAAAGGAAGAGCCCTGTTTTTCTGACTGGACTTCTATGAGCCTTTGGAGTGTATCTGGGCTAGACAGAGCTCTCCCACTTCTGCTTTCAGCCCTGCAGAGTTCAGGTCTTTGCCCAGCTGTAAGAGTTTATCTGCTGCCTCATTACCTCTCTGGTAGCATTACTGGACATGGCAATGCTGCAGAATTGTTACTTTTAAAATCTGGCTTCAGAAAAAAAAGTGAATCAAAGGTGACAGAGGGTCACTACCACAGTGTAATGGCACAGACCCTTGAAACACACCCTGGCATCTCATTGATCTCAAAGAAAGGTGCAACAGTACTTGGACACAGTGAGCTGTTTCCTCTGATCTTTATTTCTAACCTTTAGAAAGCTGAAGTGGAGCCAGCTTGCAGAGGTCAGAATAGCTCAGTCTACCACCGACTGCTCTTGTCTTGGACAGCATGCCTGAGAGCAATTAGCTGACCAAAGGCTTCAGATGAAGTAAAAAAGAATGACACCTGTGGCATTTATTTAAGCTATTTACTGCCCAAATCTTGCAACATGGGAAAGAATAACAGGCTACCCAGGCCCCAATGTATCCCAGCTATCAAATAATGTGCACCTCCAGAGAATGGCAAGTTTGGTGCCAACAAAAACCTTCTTGGTTTTCTCTTGCTCATTTTGCATTATTCTTGTGCAAGAGCAGTGAAACTTTGCATCTCTGTTTTCAACTAGACCTACTTATGTATGAAAAACAACTAGTGGACAGGGTATTACTATCCTGTTTTCTTTCTCTGAGAAGGGGAAATGCAATTGCCTATGCCTACAACTCATCCTCAAATTATTCTCACATTTGGGAAATAACAAAATTCAGTACTACATCATGCAAGGACAATTCATCCTCCAATTATGCCGTGTCATTTCCCACATTTAGGAAACAGCAAAAGTCAGTACCACATCGTGCAAGGACTAGGGGTCTCTGGTTAGCCTATTACACTCCTGCTGTCTGTCAGGTAAGTGCTGGGCTTTGCTGCGGGGAATGCAGCATCGTCTTCTGGCAAGGCCTTTGAGAAGGCATTAGGAAGATTCAAGTTTTGTTTCCATCTTCACATGGAGGTGTATCTTGGTCCATAGCTTGAAGAGTAAGCTGGTCTCTCTTTCTCTTTTCCTTTAGCCTAATATGACTTCTTAATTAAGTTACCACGAGCACTAGTGGTGCTAGCAACTGGCAGCAACCAGTTCTCTTTTCTGCTGCTAAATGTGCCCATAGCTAAAAGTTTTCTCTCCGTTTTCCATCTTCTTGATGTTCTGCCTGAAGAGATCCTTGGGTCTTTGTTTCATGTGTCAGTAAAAATGCAGATGAAGACGACTTCATTATGAACTATGGCTTTGATTTGCTCTCAGCCTCTAATGTCTGTGGGAAGGAATTATTTCAGCGCCCTCCTCACTGCCTTTCTGTTCCCTACACAAGCCCTTTCCTTCTTAGTTTCATTGAACATACTGTAGCAATTTCTCTAGAAGCAACTAATACAGAAATTCTTTGTCAATATCACATTGCTTAGCTTTACTCCAAAATATATAACCCATTAATATAATCCACGAATAAGACAGCAAGAAGGTTTGAGATTGGAGGTGTTCAGCACCCGATGGTCACACCCATACAATATAACAAACACAAAAAAGGGCTCAATTTATTAGTATCAGGTTTTTCAGGGGTGTGATGGTTTGGCAGTTTCCCGCCCCCCACACTATGAAAATCACCCAGACTAGACTCAGCCAGCTGGAAGTTAAGGACTGAAGCTCTATTTACAGCTTAGCACAATGTACAAGCAGATACATACACAATATACAGGAATATTTACAGAAATATACAAGTTAAAGGTAATACAGAAACACAATTCCCCTCCCAGAAACCAGAGTCCCCAGGAGGGGCTCCCAACCACCCTTCCACCTTCTTTCCACCTCTCTACCTTACCTCATGGTCTGCTTTATGTGCAAGGTGAGTTTGGAGGACCGGCAAGGGAGGTTAGAATCAGAGTGGTTAGTTGGTTACATAGCAGAAAGGGCAGGAAACACAGCAGCTCCCAGAGAGAGACTCTCTCTACCTTATCTATATTTGTGCCCTTGTTCTTATACATCTGAGCAAGCCCATGAGTGCAGAAGACATCACCATTGTCTGCTTTTCACAGCCTATAATCTAATTTTTTTTCATTAAAATATTCCAATTATCCTCAAACCAGCACAAGGAGACAGAATATATCCTTCTCACTGTTTAGTGGCAGAGATGAAGACACAAAACTACAGTACAGAGCCTTTCATAGGCATCCGCAATGCCTGCTGAGATGTGTTGAACCAGAGAGCTCAGACAAAATACTGAAGTACAGATGTCCAGCTGACCACTTAACTGTGCTTGCTACAAGAGAAAGCAAGAGGAGAAGCTGACTAAATTACATGCACTTGTAACACATTCTGTAAACACTTGGGTTAGACAGCACAGAGGTGGGGAAAAAAAAAAAAAGTAGTTGGCTTTGTTTGCTTTGGCTTGGCCTGTGGAGGTCATCTCTTTGCTGTCCTGAACAATATCAAACAAGAGAGAAGTTTTCATTTATTGCAACCTTGGGGTTTAGATATTCCAAACCTGCATCTGTGCTCTACAGGAAAAATACCTTGATCTGTGACATCATTTTCCCTGTCCTAAAATACCATAGAAAGCATATGCCTCCTTTAAGTTCAAAACTAAATTTTAAATGAAATTTGCTTGGCTCACTGATTTGTACTACTATGCGCAGAAGTAAATTTTACCCAAAACCTTCTCCTGTAAGTGACCTTCCCACTAAATAAATCTGGGAAGTTTTTCAGTTTGCAGGCAAGAGAAGAATATCAGGATGGAGACTGTGCAATCAAACACGAGGAGGAGACTCTGACACAGAATTCACCTGCATTTATTAATCTTGAAATGTACTGAGCTGCAGGTTCAGAATATTCAGAATACCATGATGTTGGATGTGGGGAAGGCTGTGGGTGTAGTCTGGGCCAAATCCTGTTTTGATATCTTTATTGATGATCTTGGATCGAGCCCACCATTAGTAAGTTTGCAGATGACACCAAGTTGGGAGCAAGTGTGGATCTGTTAGAGGGTAGGAGGGTTGGACAGTCCAATGGGATGAGATTTAACACGGCTATGTGCAGGTTTCTATACTTTGGCCACAACCCCAAGCAGTGCTACAGGCTGGGGACAGAGTGGCTGGAAAGCAGCCAGGCAGAGGGGGACATGGGAGTGCTGGTAGAGAGTAGCTGAACATGAGTCAGCAGTGTGCCCAGGTGGCCAAGAAAGCCAATGGCGTCCTGGCCTGGATTAGGAACAGTGTGGCCAGAAGGACCAAGGAAGTCATTCTGGCCCTGTACTCAGCACTGGTTAGGTCATACCTTGAGTGCTGTGTCCAGTTCTGGGCCACTCAATTTAAGAAAGGTGTTGAGATGCTTAAGCATATCCAGAGAAGGGCACCAAGGCTGGTGAGGGGCTGGAGTACAGCCCTGTCAGGAGAGGCTGAGGGAGCTGGCGATGTTTACCCTGGAAAAAAGGAGGCTCAAGGGAGAACTTATTGCTGTCTACAGCTACCCGAAAGGAGGTTGTAGCCAGGTGGGGTTGGTCTCTTCTCCCAGGCAACCAGTGACAGAATGAGGGCCATAGTCTTAAGCTGCACGAGGGAAAGTTTAGGCTGGATGTTAGGAGGAAGTTCTTGACAGAGAGAGTGATTGGTATTGGAATGGGCTGCCCAGGGAGCTGGTGGAGTTGCTGTCCCTGGAGGTGTTGAAGAAAAGCCTGGACGGGGCACTTAGTGCCATGGTCTGGTTGATTGGCTATGGCTGGGTAATAGGTTGGACTGGATGAGTTTGGAGGTCTCTTCCAACCTGACTGATTCTATGATTCCTGGGCATGAAGGCTAAGCCAGAGCAACAGTGTCCTGTAGAACAAGGCACACCAGTCGGCCTAAGTTGAAAACAACAGAGGTAGCTCTCAAAAAAACACCATCTTTGTTGTCCCTGGAAGTGTTTAAAAAAAGGCTGTGATCCTATAATAAAGGTTTGATACTAGGCAGTAAGGAGTTCTGAGTTGACTTTTATAGGGTTTAACACCAAAACTCTTGATAAATTCTCCCAGGAGCCTTGATAAATCATCTCTGCTGTGCCCCTCCTTTTATTACAATGTGACATGATGATATATGATACGATGTGACGTGATAAGATATAATGAGATGTGAAGGGAAATAATGTGAGTTTTAACCAATGACATAAAATACCTCAAGTGCATGTTGAAATATGCATGATTATGTAAATTAGATCACTTGGGATGTGTAGGGCTAGAAAGGGCAGGTTTTCAAAGTAGTTGCTTGACATGGTAAAGAGCTCTTTCCAAGTTCATATTGTTCTCCAGACCAAAGAATTTTTAAATTCAGAGAATGACCCCTTCCTAGGTAAGGTCTTTCTATAAAGACACTTCCTTGATTTTAATATTAAGAATGTTGGCTGCACCTCTTAACTTTTGTCATACATCTGTGTAGTAATTTTTGTGTGACTAATGAGAGCTGAACCTAACAAAAATAAAGTGTTAATTAAGCTTTATCTAATCTCAATCTAATCTGACAGCAGCAACCCACATCTGCTGCTCTGCTGTGCACTCCTATTTGGACCACCTACTATACACGGATAATTAGATGTCACAATTATTATGCCATCTAAATTCAAGGGAGAGCTCAGTGATTCAGACAACCATCTTAATAGCCAGGCCTACCAGTCTCTGCCTTGCTAGACACAGAATGGGCTGGTATTACTGCACTGTACCAAGAACCAGAAACTGATTAATTTCATGTCATTAGAAAGTCAGGTATCTATCTCAATCCCCTCCTTCTTCCCCATTTCAGCCATAGTCATCTCCATAAAAGGGAGAGCCATTTGATGAGGCAAATGTGGCATGAACCCCAGTGCTGCTCTAGCAATGGAATCCCAGAAATGCAGAGCACAGAGAATCTCAAAAGTCTTCTCAGTAGTCCTTTATTACAGCATTGAGGAATCCCTGTGTTACAGAGTCTCAGAGTCCCACTTAAAGATGAAGCAACTAACAAAGTATTGGAGTCTCTTGCAGAAGTCCTGGAAGCCCTTAACAGAAGTAGCAGCTAACAGAAGTAGAGGTCCCAAGAAGCATCCTGTGGTGGGTTAGGAACTCCCCCCCCCC
>VWZE01018028.1:241415-255962 GCA_013396675.1 Eubucco bourcierii | reverse complement strand
ACCCCCCCCCCCCCCCATACTATTGGCATTTACCAGACTAGCTGGAAGGCATGGAATTAAGACAAAGCTGTGTTTATAGCAAAGCAAAATTTACAAGCATATATACACAATGTATTCACAAATACTTACAATTATATAGAAATAAGTAATAATACAGAAATCCAAATTCCCTCCTGGACAAAGAAACTGCCCATAAGGCAGATCCCTGCCCACCCAGAAACCAAAACAACCAGCAAAGCTTACACTGTTTACTGTTAGCTGAGATTAGTGGAAAGATATTAGAGTGGAGTTAAGAGGAAGTGAATAGATCCAGCGACACAGACCAGAGCGGGAGAGATTATTTACATGTTGGTTTGTTATTCCTCTCAACAAACCAATGAATGATACAGACCTCATCATTATCCCTCTTTATCTTCCTCCCCAGCCAGAAACTAAAACAACCAGCAAAGCTTAAGTTGTTTTCTGTTAGCTGAGATTAGTGGAAAGATATTTGAGTGCAGTAAGAGGACGTGAATAGATCCAGCGATGCAGACCAGAGTAAAAGAGTTTATTTACATGTTGGTTTTTTATTCCTCTCAGTGAACCAATGAATGACACAGACCTCATCATTATTTTCTTTTCACAATCAATGATCTAATTTCTCTCATTCCAATTAGCCTTGAACCAGCACACATCCCTACACTGAAGTCCTAACTGAAGTTGATGGTGAGACACCGGCACAGGTTGCCCAGGGAGGTTGTGGCTGCTCCCTCCCTGGAGGTGTTCAAGGCCAGGTTGGAGGAGGCCTTGAGTGACCTGTACTAGTGGTAGGTGTCCCTGCCTATGGCAGGGAGTTGGAACTAGATGATCCTTGAGGTCACTTCCAACCTTACCATTCTATGATTCTATGAAGATCCCTAACCCAAAAACTATCGCTCAAAGTACCTGATTTTTATACACTTTCTTGTCTTACACCCAACCAGTAAAATCCAATTGCACATACAAACTAAAGCATGTTCCCAATGAAAGGTGCCAGTATGACAGGAGGTTTGGCACTGCAGCATGTGCCAGCAGAAGTGGCACATGGAATGTTGTTCTTGGCACACATGGAATGTTACTGTTTTGGTCTTCACAGCATGCAGTTGGTGAGCTAAGGAATCATGCACTCTGCATGCACCCAGCAGCTGTTTGCAGGACAGTGGCTGCCACAGGTATCTAACTCAGTTATCCAGGCTTTCCCTGTTGTCCCTAGTGTAAAGACAAATCACCAATTCCAGAGGATCATTGATCAAGTCTGACCTCTGAAATAGACGGGGTGAGTCCAGAGATATCTGTGTTCTGCTGAATGGAGGAGCATGGAGGGCTAAATTGGACATTAGACTATACACTGAAATGAGACAATTCTCACCCACTGGTAAGAAACCAGAGCAAGAAATAAGTATGTAGCAACAGATTTAGGACCCAAATGCAAATGCATTGGGAAAATCCCACTGGACATTGGACCAGGCTTTGTCATAAAGACAAGGTCTTATCTGCTATTATATGCTCGAAGAGAAACAGGTCAAAAGATGCACAAAAACACTGCAGATCTTCTCTTGAAATAAAGAAAGGAAATGAAACACAGAGAAGAAGCACTTTGTGGTACTAGCTTTACTTGCAAAAACTTCTTTGTCCTGCTATTCCTTCATTTGAGCCTTGCTAGAAAAAAATATTATACTGTTATAGCATTGATTAGAAAAAAAGGGTTTGCCTTTCAAAAAAAGAAAAAAAAAAAAAGGTAAAATAGCACTTTGTTACCCTACTTCCACACATATCAAAGTCAGCAATCAAGCACATGACCCAACAAGATGTTTCTTAATTTCCTCAGCTGATATCACTGTATTGCAAAAAGCTCATCATAATTATACTTAAAATACAAATTTTCACAGTTCTGAGTATTTCCAGTGGTTTACATAAAGATATTCCCACTGTTTGTGGTAAAGTCCTTTTCCCAGCTATGAGGGTAATCATAGAATCATAGAATGGTAAGGTTGGAAGGGACCTCAAAGATCATCTAGTCCCACCTCCCTGCCATAGGCAGGGACACCTCCCACTAGTACAGCTCACTCAAGGCCTCCTCCAACCTGTCTTCGAACACCTCCAGGGAGGGAGTAGCCACAACCTCCCTGGGTAACCTGTGCCAGTGTCTCACCACCCTCACTGCAAAGAATTTCCTCCTAACATCCAGTTTCAATCTCCCCTCTTCCAGTTTAAACCCATTGCCCCTTGTCCTGTCATTGCAAGACCTTGTCAATAGTCCCTCCACAGTTTTCCTGTAGGCTCCCTTCAGATACTGGAAGGTTACTCTAAGGTCTCCTCAAAGCCTTCTCTTCTGCATGCTGCAGAGCCCCAGATCTCTTTGCATGTCCTCATAGCAGAGCTGCTGCAGCCCTCTGACCACCTTTGTGGCCCCTGAAGTTTATCCTGTTTGGGATGGTCTGATTGAAAACTGGTTCATCTTCAGAAGTTAGGTGAACCTGGGTTGAAATGCCACCTTTTCTGCCCTTGACTTATGAAATCACAGAATGGTAGGGTTGTAAAGGATGCTTGGAGATCATTTAGTTGAATTCCTTTGCCAAAGCAGGTTCATCTAGATCAGGATGTGCAGGAATGCTTTCAGGGACATTTTGAAAGTCTTCAGAGAAGGAGACTCCACAACCTCTCTGGACAGTGTGGTCCAGTGCTCTGTGACCCTCAAAGTAAAGACATTTTATCTTATATTTAGGTGGAACTTGCTATGTTCCAGTTTGTGCCTGTTGCTCCTTTTCCTATTGGTTGGTATCACTGGAAAGAGACATACTCCATCCTCTTGACATTTGCCCTTTAGACACTGATAAAGACTAGTAACATCTCATCTCAGTTTTCTCTTCTTGAGGCTGAACAGCCTCAAGTGTCTTAGTCGTTCTTCATGAAAGAGATGCACCAATCCCCTAATCATCTTTCTAGCCCTCTTGAACTGCTGTCCAATAGTTCTTTGTCTTTGTTCAACTGGGGAGCACATCACTGGGCACAGTACTACAGATGTTGTCTGACTAGGGCAGAGTAGAGGGGGAGGACAACCTTCTCTGACCTCATCACACTCTTCTTAATGCATCCCAGCATACCATTGCCCTTCTTGGCCACAAGAGAATGCTGCTGGCTCATGGTTAACTTGTCTATGAGAACTGCCAGGTCTCTGGACTTGTGGAGCAGTTTTCCTGAAGATCAACCTCCAACCTGTACAGGGCCCATATAAACAACACCACTGCCAGACAGGTGGGCTGAACAGTGTTATTATGAATCATCAGCATATAATTTTCCATTCCTTCTGCTTTTGAAAATGTTAACTTGTTAGGAGGAAAACAAATGTGTCACTAATAGCTTTGTTTAGCCTGCAGAAACTCTGGTGCTGGCAATCAATTTTGGGCTCTAGAGATGGATGTAGACAGGCTGGATTGATGGGCAGAGGCCAGTTCTATGAGGTTTAACAAGGTCAGGGGCCCAGTCCCGCACTTGGGTCACAATTCCATTAAATGATACGGGCTTGGAGAAGAGTGTCTGGAAAGCTGTCTGATGGAAAAGAACCTGGGGTTGGTTGAGAGCTGACTGAACATGAGTGAGCACTGTGCTCCGGTGGCCAAGAAGGCCAGCAGCATCCTGGCAGGTATCAGGGACTTTGTGGCCAGCAGGGGCAGGGAAGTGATCCTACCCCTGTACTCAGCATTGGTGAGCCCATACCTCAAATACTCTGTCCAGTTTTGGGCCCCTCACTACAAGGAGCTTGAATTGACAGAGTGTATCCAGAGAAGGGCAATGAAGCCAGTGACCTCCAAATCCAAACACCCTCACACAGAGAGGCATTTGCTTCTGGTCTGCATCTCTTGAGCACTTCTCAGGGAATTACTTCTAATGCCCATCTTATACCCACAGCCACTTTACAAGGATAAGGGATGAAAAGCTCAACATGAGCCTGCAGTGTGAGTGCAGCCCAGACAGCAACTGAGTGCTGGGTTGCAGCAAGAGCAGTGTGGCCAGCAGAGCAAGGGAGGGGATTCTGCCCCTTTGCTCTGCTCTCCTGAGACCCCACCTGGAGTCCTCTGTGCAGTTCTGGAGCCCCCAGCACAGGAAGGACATTGAAGTGTTGGAGTGGGTCCAGAGGAGGCCATAAGGACGCTCAGAGGGCTGCAGCAGCTCTGCTATAAGAACAGGCTGAGAGAGTTGGGGCTCTGCAACCTAGAGAAGAGAAGGCTTCCAGGAGACCTTAGAGTAGCCTTCCAGTATCTGAAGGGAGCCTACAGGAAGGCTGGGGAGGGACTATTGACAAGGTCTTGCAATGACAGGATAAGGGGCAATGGTTTTAAACTGGAAGAGGGAAGATTCAGACTGGATGTTAGGAGGAAGTTCTTTCCAGTGAGGGTGGTCAGGCACTGGCACAGGTTGCCCAGGGAGGTTGTCTCTGCTCCCTCCTTGGAGGCGTTCAAGGCCGGGTAGGACCTTGAGTGACCTGTACTAGTGGGAGGTGTCCCTGCCTATGGCAGGGGGTTGGAACTAGATGATCTTTGAGGTCCCTTCCAACCTTACCATTCTATGATGTTATGATTCTATGATCCAATGTATTTCCCTCCCTGGCTCCAGTCAGACATATCTAGTCATTGTTGACACCACGCTGCATGACCTGATTTTCCTTTCCGAGCTAAGTCTTCCTAAGCTGCTAAAAGCTGCTCTGAAAAGCTAGCTCAGAGGTCAAGTGGACAGGATTACATGATTTCACTGGATATCTTTAAGGAGAAAATGAAAGCTCTGGGTTACACTGCTAGTCTACCATCATTACACATAAGCTGGGCACAATTAAATCTTGCAGTGCTCAGTCCAATGGTGGAAAGCACATCTGCCTTGAGATCTAGATACTAGATACTGGAGATACTAGTAGTTTACTATCCAGGGCAGCTTTGAGTTTAGGTAAATAAAAACAAATTTAAAAGAGAAAAAAAAAACATTTAAAAACTGCTAAGGGCCAGTCTAACACCTTACAATCTGTTGTAAGCAGAGGTCTCCAGACAGTCACCACAAAGACTTTGCCATTTCTTTACTCTGCGATATCTGACAGGGAAATTCTCTGCTGAAATTAGGGGTGAAACTCCCACCATCTTAAGTGAGGCCTCCCCAAGAGTTTGCACAGCTCTGGATGTATAAGAAACCCCAGGCTCTGCAAGGAGTAGATGTTTAAAGGCACAGCCTACTGAAAATATGTGGCATAAATGGCATAATGGCTTTACAGATAAGCAGACAGCAGCTGATATATTCCTTCCTAACAAAGAAGGACAGCCCTCTTTACAGCTGAGAGACCTATCAACATCTTTGATATCATTGTTCTTGGGGGAACTGCTGAATAAAGAGCCTCTGTCTTCTTGAGCATAATTACAACTGATTTTTTTCTACTGATAAAGAATGTAGTCATTGAGCCATAACGACAGCCATTTGATGACTTAAATTCATCCTCTAATCCCTCCAAAATGGTATCAATTATTGAATAAATCACTCACCCCTATAAAAACACTTTAAAAACATTTTGTTCAGGACAATAACAATCCAATGGAATGTAGCAAGACTTACAGTAAATTAGACTCATGCTCTGAGCTGGCTGCCACTCTATACTCAATGCTAAATTCTCACCTACTGAGTAAGACACTCTGCCACGGATAAATTAAGACATAGTCAGTTCTAAAGTGCGTTGGCAAGGACCTTTAGTGCCTTCCCATTTTTAACAGAGCACATCCATAAGATTTCTTGAGGTACTATCAGAGCTGCACAATGTTTGCCTTGGAGAGATATTGTGGTGCCCCTGAGCAAGCTCAGAAACAAGAAAAATTAGTTTGGTTCAAACTAATGTTTCCAGCACACCACTTCCAATATGTAGATTAGTTTCTCAGACACTTCCACTTTCTCTGCTGCCAGCTTCAAGCAGTGTCACATGTTAACCCTAAGCTGCCCACACTTGACACAGAGGTGAACCTCCCTGCTTAGGAAACCATGTGTTCCAGCATCAAAGACACTCCTGAGCATTCTTATGCTGTGAAATAACATTTTACCCTCAAATCCAAGACCACCAGCAACAAAAGCCTTGCTGCATGCACTCTGTCTCATGCTACCACTTCACAGCTCTTACATGGTGCTGCCACAGTAAGCTGAGGCCATGTGATGTGATCAGTGAGACAGCGAAGTGGGATCCTCATCTAAGCTGAGATCCCTCATGAAAATGGTATCATTTATGATTGATGATAAAATAACAACTATAAGATACTTCAAATACTCAGTTGAGGGCATGGTTTGACAGCAGTAGTAATCATTCAAAATGTGTTAGTTTTCATTCCTTGTAAGAGTGTGACAAAATTATTCATGATACTCCTTAACATAGGGCATGTTGGAGTGATGACAACAGATCATGTGCTGCAGTAATTACAATAGTACTGCTGTCATTCCTACATTTCTCTGAATTGCTGATAGGTAGCTGACAACTTCACAGTGCCAAAATGCCTTCACCAAGTGTCACATGCGATTCCCTTTACTATTGCCTAGTAGAGTTGCTACAACCCTTAGACTTGAAGCATAGTCAAAGACTAGCAGATACTTCTGAGTCCTGTCCATTAGGAGGAATTTGACCTGTCTTACTTACATAACACTGCCTAGGTTTGTTCCTGTGCTGGCACAGAGAGCCAGTATGCTTGGCAGTCAGGTCAAAGCACTGATTCTGCCCAGTTGCCAATGTGTTCTGGGAAATTTCTGCCCACTTTGGCTTGTTTCTCTTCATCCTAAATGACACCTCAGCAGAAACTTTGGCCTGACCTTCCCTGCTGCCGTTAATACTGTGCATCTACAACACAGCAAGATCCAAGTTCCCCAGACAAGTTATAGTTGATTGTAACAGCTTTCACTTATCACAGATTCTATTCTATTCTATTCTATTCTATTCTATTCTATTCTATTCTATTCTATTCTATTCTATTCTATTCTATTCTATTCTATTCTATCACATTCCATTCCATTCCATCCTATCCTATTCTATCCTATTCTATCCTATCCTATTCTATCCTATTCTATTCTACCCTATCCTATCCTATCCTATCCTATCCTATCCTATCCTATCCTATCCTATCCTATCCTATCCTATCCTATCCTGTCCTATCCTGTCCTATCCTATCCTGTTCTATTCTATTCTATTCTATTCTATTCTATTCTATTCTATTCTATTCTATTCTATTCTATTCTATTCTATTCCATTCCATTCTACCCTATCCTATCCTATCTTATCCTATCCTATCTTATCTTATCCTATCCTATCCTATCCTATCCTATCCTATCCTATCCTATCCTATCCTATCCTATCCTATCCTATCCTTTCCTATCTTATCCTATCCTATCCTATCCTATCCTATCCTATCCTATCCTATCCTATCCTATCTTTCCTATCTTATCCTATCCTATCCTATCCTATCCTATTCTATTCTATCTTATCCTATCCTATATAAAAAAGACATAAGAGCTTGCAAACATCACCAGTTACCCAAGTATCCTACAGCAGCTGGTAATAAAGGACTGGAGTACAGGGAAGAGAGTGCAAAGAGTGCCTCTCCCTTAGTTTCCATATCATTCATAGCTGTATGTCTCTGTCAGGCCTTCTCAGATTTCTCATGTTCAAGTTGAAGAGTACTGTACTCTTTCATCTGTTTCCAGCTGGAGGCCATTCATACCTTAATCATCTTTGCTGCCTTTCTCTGATCCTTTTCTAGGCAGAATGGCAGCAGTCAAAATATGAGTGAATAATGGTTGAAACATTGGGATAATGATGTTTTGTAGTCTGCTTTTTGTTCCTTTTCTAGTACTTTGTGTTTGCCTTTCTGAACTGTTGAGTCTGGTATTTTCAGAGAACTACTCATAATAACTCAATATTTCTCTCCTGAACAGTGACAGCTCATTATTTGGTACATATACACAGAACTGGTTCTTCTAACTTTCTCTTACTCTGCATTTATAGACATTCACCATGTCATATAGTCATTCAGTTTTCAGAAATCTTTTCTCCAGTTTTGCAGATGCTTTTTAGTTTTACATTGAATAATTTGTGTTATGAGCAAATTTTAGCATTCTTTTACTACATCTTCTAGATCTATGTGTCTGTGGCACATCAAAAGTCCTGGCCTTAACCCCAATAACAAAACTCCTTTATTAAGAACCTGACAACTGATTTCCACAATGTACTTTCTAACTTGATCCATCTTCCTCTTTCAGCTCATTGATAGTCTGAACCTTGCAGATCTCTAAATCTCCTTATTTACATAACAGAACTGAAAGGAAGTGGAAATTCCTTTCAAGCAAGATGGGAAATAGAAAATAGGTATCTGTTAGACCCAAAATCCATCCACACTGGAACTGGTAATTACGTTCTTGGCTGTACTTTTTGTAACCAACCAGAAGACCACCAGTTCCAAAACCAAGGATAAAACCTGAGGTTTCCCATACCCTGCATTCTGCCTTTTAGAGATGCCAAAACAATTCTACGTGTGAGCTAAAGCATCCTGAACTCTGTTTTAACCTAGGCCAGCTAGAACAATCCTGCAGGGACCACTGTCTCTGGCCAAGATCTCCTTGCATGACCCTGGCCATGAAATGGTCCCTGTGCCTGCAAAGCCATGGAAGGCCTAAGGTGTGGTTATGACGGTTTTCTGCCTGTACCTGAAAAAACTCAGTTCCTCTTTGAGGACAAATGTCCACAGCTTTTATAGCACTGGAATTATAAATTCAATAATCTCTGTCCTCATCTTCTGCCTTAGAAGCCAACATGAGAAAATCTGATACAATGGGTACGATCCCAATGTTCCTATTTGGGAAGAATTAAAGCTACCATATTTGGATTACTACCTTATGATTTGGATTCTTACCTTATGAGTGCTTACTACCACAGGCATCTTTTAAGAAGCGAGGAAAGTACAAGGATCATTAAGAAGTCCTTATCATCATGGCTTCTCCTGCACTCTCCTGGAGCCCAGAACTGGCATACAGCTGTGATCTCTCAAGGGAACATACAGACTGGAAACTGAATCAGGATCACTTCTGTGAGTTCTTATATGGGCTTTTTTTCCTCCCTGAATAGGTCAGGTTGGAGCATCTGCTTACTGAAGAGGGGGTTGGACTGGGTGACCTTTAGAAGTCACTTCCAACCCAGACCATTCTATGATTCTATGATCATTATGTTAGAGGAAGAAGTGATAAAAGAGAGTACAGATTTGTTGGAGATATGGAAGATCTGGATTCAGAAAAAGCATTCAGTGACAGTAATAACAGACGAAACTTTCTGCTTTGCTTTCTAAGACCTCCCTGAGCTTTTTCTCAGAAGACAGAGTTCCATATTTCAGTAACATCACAAGACCAAGCAGCATCGTTCCACACAAGGGCAGGGTGAACCTGACAAACACTTTTTTTACCATGAGGGTGGTAAAGAGCTTGAACAGCGGCCCCAATGAAGTAGTTGAGGCCCCATCCCTGGAAATATTCAAAGTGAGGCTCGACAGGGTTCTGGGTGACCTGATCTGGTTGAGGATGCCCCTTCTGACTGTGGGGGTGGGGTGGGGTTGGACTAGATGACCTTTGGAGGTCCCATCCAACCCAGCCCATTCTATGATTCTGTACTTTTCCTTTTCCGTGGCTTTTCCTGGAGCTGTGTTGTCTCTGGCTGATGTTTTGAGCTGGCAAGGAACAAACTTTCTTTTCATTCCTTCTCTGATCTTTTGAGATACCCATCAGTAATGCTGGGAGAGGGAAGTGTGAATCATGTGAAGCAGGGATGGAAAACTGGCTGAAAGTTCTCTTTTGAAGACAGAAGTCAGCTGACCCGTTGTGCTCATCACTGCTTTCCATCTCCTATCTTTTCCCTGACGAGTTGTGAATATTTATCACATTTAGATGGCAGAGAATATGTCCAGTGGGATATTCCCTGAAAACTGGGCTTTGCTAAAGTCCTCTGTGCAATAGCAGCACTCCCTCCCTTTTGAAATGACTCAGAAGAGTAGGCTCAATGACTCAGTGGTTTGGACAGCTTAAATATCAAGGGAGTGTTGAACAATAGCCTTCCCTAGCTTGAGTAAGGATTGCCAGTCTCAGTGCTTTGGGACTGAAAGATTCCCTCAGTGCCCTCCCAACTCTTTAAGTTGTTTGTAACCTCCCTCTCCTGCATTGGGAAGGCATAATCAGGTGGCACTCTGATGAGAAAATGGAAATAAAGCTTCCTTCTTTCCTGTGTCTGGGATCGTTAGGGAACAGAGTCAGCATGAAGGGATCAGCATTATCCCACAGTTTCTGACCCCATGAGACCCAGAAGCACTTTAGCATTTTCTCAAATAGCCCCTTCTCTATCTCTTTTCTCCAACAAAAAGAAATAGAAGCACCTAAGATTGTTGCCACATTAAAATGCAAAGGATTCAATTGCTGGAAAGCCTCTGGACTAACCGGCAATGGACATCTGAAGGCTGCAGATGAGAGCAGCATGCCCCTGTCACCATGCCAAGTCCTCCCTCCTGTCCTCCACAAGGAATGCACCTGGCAGCATTAGGTTGTGCTAGAAAAGAGAAGGCAACAGAAAAATAGACATTTCCAGGAGCTGGAACAGTCTGAAAAATACAAAATGGGAGATGAAAGACAGAGCAAAAAGAGAGAGGTTGCTAAATGGATGAGCACCAAAACAGAAAAAAAAATTTTTTTTGGCAAAGAGTTATTGCTGATTTGCTTGAATGTCCCTTTCTGCATACACATAGGAAGCACTCAGAACCACAGCAGACCAAATTAAAGGGGCTATCCAGAAAAATATGTGTTTACATGTTTGCTTTGATGTAGGTTAACAATAGGGGATAAAAACATTCTCAAATAATCATACTCTTAAAAGATTATCTTAAGCTTTGATACACTGTTGATAGATTCAGACAGGAAGAAAAGATTATTTAAACTGAATGTAATTTTTACATATGTAAGTCATTTTATTTATGCACATTTTTTGTTCTGTTTTCTCAGGGAAGGAAAATGTGATGTACTGTGAGTGCCTAAAAAACTTCATTTGACATTTATCTCATTCGCTGAAAAAACCAGATCCCTCCGAGTTGATTTAATAAAATCTTCAAGTGCCAAGTTTCCTTCTTGGAGTAATTGTTTTAAACAATAAATTGAGGTATTTTGGTACCCTTCTCCCTATTTTGTTCCAGCTTCGCAAAACCACCATTTTTTTTTTTTTTAAACTTCCAAACATTCAATCTTTCCATTATTTCTTAAAAGATTTTCAAGTTGATGATGAGATTGTGGCTAACTTTTTATTTTGTCCTAAATCTTGTCTATTCCTTCTCCTGCCAAATCTGTAACCAACCAAGTGAAGATAGGAAAGAATTAACACCAAACTTGTTTGGAGATACTCAGTTGTTTTTTTGGGTTTTTTTTGGCAGTGTGTCTGTGTTCAAACACATTAAAAGTAAACAAAACATTTGTTGTACATCATTGCAAAAAGCTATTGAGTTTTATGGTAATAAGAAGGCAGCTGCCTAACTGCTCCCTTGGTGCTCCACATAGGATTTGAGAGCACTAGGACTGACTCAAGCATCATTTGGTACATTTTGGAGAGAGACAGCATCCTTTATTTTTCAGTAAAGAGGTGCTGAAGCCTTGCATCTCTGAGAACAGCAACATTGCTTGTGGGTTCTGATTACACATAGAATTCTTCAGATGGTAGGATCTGCAACTTCCTGTCATCCTCTGACTACTATTATTATTGGAGTTGTTATTAGTATTGTACTAGTTTAGCTAAATTACATTGGGTGTATGATTGCATTCTGACAAAGAAGTTCTCTTGTATTATTGTCTTCTGTGCTGTCAAGGTCTTATGACAAGCACAAAGAAAGCTTTTCAGACAGAAGTAGTACATTCAGGAAGCTTGGAGAGCTTTGAATTTCAGTAGTTAAACCTGAAAAGGTACTAGTTTGTCCTCCCTCCTCTTACCAGAAAGCCATTTTGTGAGCAATCACCCAAATGGTGTCTCCTTGTTTCTCAAAGGAGCCAGCAATGATGTTTCCAATACCATGGTACCTCTGGAGGAGCATGTCCAGCTGCCCACCCCAACCAGAGAAATAGGTGAGCCCAAGCCTAAAGGTGGGGTGCTTCATGGAGTGACACCTTGTAGAAACCAGCATAAGAGCTACAACATACTGCAGATCCTTCAGTGGTCAGTTTCAGGATCCAGGTGAGGGAGAAAAGATTTGAACTTTCAAGCAAAAGTCACTTTGTTAAATCCCTGGAAAGTTGGTCAACTGGTTAGCCAACTACATACCCATCTACACAGCTACTTAGGTGACTGCTTATTATTTTTCCATCACCATTATATCTTATATCCTTAAGATCTTTGAGGTATGATCTTTGAAGAACTTTGAAGATTAAACCTTACAAATCTCTAACAATTCAGTTTTCCAAGGTATAACTATAAGCTATTGATTGTTGACAGTGAAAGGAAGCCATGGAACTATCAAGTTGAATTAAGCTGACAACACAAAACAGATACATAGAATCACAGAATCATAGAATGGTAAGGTTGGAAGGGACCTCAAGGATCATCTAGTTCCAACTCACTGCCATACACAGGGGCACTTCCCGCTAGTACAGCTCACTCAAGGCCTCGTCCAACCTGGTTTGAACACCTCCAGGGAGGGAGCAGCCACAACCTCCCTGGGCAAGCATGATGCATGTACAATATGCAACTACATTTTTGCTCTCTCCTTTCTTTCTTTGTGTGCTCTCTCCCACTCTTGTCTTCTTCACCCTGGCCATCTTCTTGCTATTTCTCACCCCCAAGACCCACTGCAGTGTGACGCTAAGGCCTCCTGCCACTAAAGCAAGTTCCATGTTTCATGGTTCCTTACAGGCTTAACATCAGCCTTAGAGTCAGAGGAAGCATTTACTGGCACTTGCCAATTCCCATCCAGCAGAATCATGCTGAACCTACCAATTTTTTAATGCCTCCCTGCAAGACTCTGAGATGAATCTCAGGTACCAAATGAAAGCAGAGCCCCACAGAACTAGATATTTGCATATGTTCTAACTCTAAAGAAGGACTTAAAAGATAAGCTTGAGCCTATAATTTAAAATTCCTATCAATATGCACTATGAGGCAGCACTTTTCCTGTTCCATGGCAAACTGACACAGGTATCTTCATTACTGTCAGCTCATCCAACTCCAGTTTACAGAGAACTTCTCTCATGACTGCTGCTCAATGAGCCTTATTCAGATAGGCTCCCATGTGTGTTGTGCCTGTTTCCTTTTATTTTTTTTAATCAGCTGGCACAGCCTCAGATATTTCCTGATAAATCATGTCGAATGGCTGCCTTGCTGTTGTCTGATGCGAACAACAACGACGAAATAAAAAAAGAAAACCAAAGCGGTAAAAAGCAAGATTAAAAACACATTTAGTGCAATCACACACTGGGGGGACATGAAGAAAGCACTAAGCTCTACCTACTTCTCTATGACCACCTTAAAAGTTTCAAAGTTACCTTGAAAACACAGTGGGTTGTAGAGTAAAGCAGTAATGAGAATCAGAGGACTGAATTAAAAAAAAAAAAAAAACAACCAAACCAACAAAACAGTTTTATTCTTGCTATGCTGTTTCCTGCTTTTGGCTTAATTTTATGTTGATCACTGGGGCATTTGCATAAGTGCTTAACTAAGATGTTAGCAGCATTACTCAGTGAAGTTGAACATTTTGCTGGATCAGAGACACACATTTCTCAGTCCCCATTGATGGCAATTATTGTTATTGCATTTCTGCTATTAAAAGATTTCTCTTCCAAGGGAGCTTCTCTAGGCATGTTTTTCCCCCATTACATTTTTAGGTTTTTTTAAACCTCGTGTTCTCCTTTATACTCACTCCTACTGATTACCCTAAATCTTTCTATTTGACCTCTTAATCTCTTCCCTTCCACATATTCCTTCTCAGCCTCAAGCAGTGGGAAGCTGTGGTGATGGTTGTGATTCATCAGCTGCTTGGCCATCAAGGGCCAGACAACCAACCCACGGGGAGAAGAGCTGCAGCTTCAGCACTCCAAGGTGTGGAGAAAGCAGTAGTAGGTGGGATTCACCCCTAGCTAGTGTCTGCTCATGAATGTAGAGTAGTAAATTAAATCATCTGCAGCATCTGTATCAGGGATGCCATCCAGAGGGATCTGGACAGGCTGCAGAGCTGGGCCCAAGCCAAACTCGTGAAATTCAAGAAGGCCCAATGCAAGGTCCTGCACCTGTATAGGCACAATCCCAATCACAAATCCAAGCTGGGTGGTGAATGGCTGAGAGCAGCCCTGCAGAGAAGGACCTGGGGGTCTGGGGTGATGAAAAGCTCAACATGAGACTGTAGTGTGAGTGCAGCCCAGACAGCAACTGAGTGCTGGGTTGCAGCAAGAGCAGTGTGGGCAGCAGGGCAAGGGAGGGGATTCTGCCCCTTTACTCTGCTCTCCTCAGACCACACCTGCAGT
>VWZE01018028.1:212177-241338 GCA_013396675.1 Eubucco bourcierii | reverse complement strand
CAAGCACAGGAAAGACATTGAAGTGTTGGAGTGGGTCCAGAGGAGTCCACGATGATGCTCAGAGGGCTGCAGCAGCTCTGCTTTGAGGACAGGCTGAGAGAGTTGGGACTCTTCACCCTGGAGAAGAGAAGGCTTCCAGGAGACCTTAGAGTAGCCTTGCAGTATCTGAAGGGAGCCTACAGGAAGGCTGGGGAGGGACTATTGACAAGGTCTTGCAATGACAGGACAAGGGGCAATGGGTTTAAACTGGCAGAGGAGAGACTGAAACTGGATGTTAGGAGGAAGTTCTTTGCAGTGAGGATGGTGAGACACTGGAACAGGTTGCCCTGGGAGGTTGTGGCTGCTTCTTGCCTGGTGGTGTTTAAGGCCAGGTTGGACATGGCCTTGAGCGACCTGTACTAGTGGGAGGTGTCCCTGCCAATGGCAGGGGGTTGGAACTGGATGATCTTTGAGGTCCCTTCCAACCTAACCATTCTATAATTCTATGTTTCTCTGATTTACTCACAGTTGCTTTCAGCTCCGTTTCCCCTTCCGACAATGTCCAAACGTTCCAGCAGATGGCATCTCCTCCTAACGTCTACTGAAGCTCACCATGTGCCCAAAGACAGGCTCCAACCACTTTCTTCTAACGTAACCGATTCTGTATTCTATCTGTGCAGGAAATGTGCTGAGGGAAAGTGCAAGCAGGAGTGGCTCTACATCGTTACACGTTAATTTTGCAGCTTCAGTTAATGTGCTTCTCTCAATGTTCAGACAATTATGGGGTTTTCACTGCTGGAGCAGAACCAATGTTCATTTGTGACTGTTATGAAATGAACTCTAAAATGGAGTATAATCTATTACTTAATGAAGCCAAATGGAAGCAACAATAACAAGACCTTCCCTTCTTAAGCAACAGTTGCAGAGTTGGAGCAGCTGCAACCCTCAATCATCAGCTGGATACAGCATGATTGCGTGCAGTAGAAGAACATTCCCTTGTGCCCTTCTATGTAGCTGCATAATGCCTTTTCACCTCTGAGACCAAGGTGAACCTGACTGACACTCAAGAACTTTGTGATTTGATAAGTTTAGATAGGCAGGATTTGGATCAAGCTTTAACTAGCACAGCCACAGCAGCACTGTCAGGACTGCGCATTGGTGAGGTCACCTCAAGATGCTTCTCAGAGCCTGATTCCTTTGTAGGTCACCAGAGAAACAGGGAGGGAGAGGGGACAGAAAGTTGAGGACATTACCTCTTCATGGAACACCATACTGACTAAGTCTAGTTCAAATTTGCCGGAACTGGCTGACCAGTGAACACCAGTGTACTAGAAGGATACAGATATCTTTTACTTTTCAAACGTTGCTGTTATGGCTACAAAATGAACAAACAGAAATAATGCTGCTGGGCTGTTGTGACCATGTATAATTAACTAACACAAATCTCCCATGAAATGCTAACAGAATTCTTCAGGAGAAGCCCAAAGTTTAAAAATGTGCCTCCAGATGAAATAAAGCAATATAGTTATGTGACTAGCAGCAGTCTGCATCAATGCCCTGCAAACAGAAAATGAGAGTAAGCATGTAAAGTAAAGGAGTCTCTTTTCAGGTCTAACTTTTGACACAGTAGTCTCCCTGAATTCAGCCTGCCGAGAATACCAGTGAATCATGATCATAACTGAAGAAGTACATAAACCAACAATCACAGAAACTACAGTAAACAAGAGAAGCTACATCAAAGACTTTTTTTTTTCTTTTCCCTGCATTAAGGCTAAAAATGTCTGTTCATATGAAATGTGATGAGCACTGCCACACTCCTCATGTTTGTTATATTTATGATTGTTGTTGAATTGCACCACTTATGTGCACCATGCTGCAGAGAGGATGATTTTAAAGAGCCTTCAGCCACAAGCTGACCTAATCTGAAGCCTCCCTGTAGAAAAGACAAAGCCAAGTAGGAATTTGAGATTTAAGAAAAAAAAAAAAAGGTATACAAAATTTAGTTCAGAATCCAGTGTAACTAAAACCTGAATTGCTACAACATGCTTACTGGTACTCTGTTCTGTCAGGTTTCTAGACAGAGAGTGAGATTTACTGGGGGTTGGAACTAAATGATCTTTGAGGTCCCTTCCAACCTTACCATTCTATGATTCTATGATTCTACCAAAAGCTTTGGGCCAGAATCTGTTCCTGTTGAGATCGCTAGTCACTTTTTTTAGTTGGAGAGTAGCACATAAAACTTAAGTTGTGTGTTTTTGAAATAACCACTCTGTCATTTAACTACAGCGCTCATTTCCCTTAACGTTGTGGTCGTGAATTGCGTCCCCAAAGAGGGAGCAGCTCAGTAGCAAAAGCTGCTAATGCGACGCGTGCCAGCAGCAGAGTGTCCTGCAGCACCGCATTTAAAGTGGCTGACCAAAATCCCCTGAATTTCTGGGAAAGCTCTCTTTTAAAACAGAACCTAAATCATTACTTCAGTTCCACCATGCCTTTTCCTCTTCTTTAAATGTCTTGTTTGAATTTTAATTGCTTCCACGCTTCTGATTTCAAGCACATAGAGGACGAAATTTGCTGGGCCGTTCCCCCAGCCCCCCACCCCGGGGTAGTTGTGTGCCTTAGGAAAAAGTCAGAGGGGAAGATTAGTGCACCACGGGATCCTTTTTGATCCTCCAGCAGCACAGCAGGAGGTGGTGACCTGGTGCCTGGGTCCCCGAAGGGATGGGAGGCTGTAGCAGGGACCTTCGGGAAGAGAGACCTCTGGTAGGTTTAATATAGAAGGCTACAGTCCCCAAGAAGCCCCAGTGAAACAATCACAGATTTCAATCAGCTCTTGGTTAGGGCTTTTATAGGACACGGAGAAGACTCTTTCCCTGGACTGGCACTAAGCTGAGCAGCTCATGCAGGGGATGGGGTAGCTGGAGTCTCCAAATCCAAGGGATGCCAAAGTCAAGCCAGGGCCTCAAATAAGACAGCAGCTGTTGAGCAAAGGATGATAGATAGGGCTGAACTGAAGTCGTAGCTGCTATTTATGCAAATATGTAGGTCCACAGGATGCTTTCAGTCCTTTACCGAGTGAACAACTGAAAGCAGGGCGATGCAGAGGCATGTAGGGGTGTGTGTATGCTGCAACCAGAACAAACTCTGCATCTACCCCTCTCTAACACAGGGTTGGAAAGATTTGGAGGGCTTGAGAAGGAAGGATCCCCCCAGAATCTTAGGGTTGTTCTCTCTCTCCCTTTTTTTTTTTTTCCCCCAAATCTTTTTTTTTTTCTTCTCAATCACTGGCTAAAGTCCAAAAGCCAGGGGTTTGCTTTCACTCACAGATGCAGTGGAGACCAGGAGGATTTTCAGTCTTTGACAACTAAGATACTCTTCTGCCCATTCACTAAGAGTACAGCCGGCTCCGAGAAATGCCTTTGCCTTTGTGCTGGGCTCGCAAGGGGCAGCCTTAATTATTCCCATTCCTCTTAAATCGTCTCTTTGTGCTATGTGCTCAGTCGTGATGATTTTTCATTTGAGAGGATTGCATCACATCAGACATGGGGGGCCCATAAATCCCCCAGAACGAGCAGATGAGTGACAGTGCTGGCCTGTTTTACAGCAGGGAAGTGTAAAGTTTATTGTAATTTTTAGAAGTGATTTTAAAATTACATAACCTTAAAGGGAAAAAAAACCCCCATGCAATAAAAACAACACTGCAGAATGTCTTATCCAAACAAAGTGACCAGGTTATGGGAAAGAGTGGGAGTGGGTGTGTTGGTAGAAGTGGCCAGAGATGAATGAAAACAGGAAAGGAGAGTAGCTCTGATGTGGCTGTGATAGCCTGCACACCTTAACCCTTTGCTCTCCCTTTCTGACACTTGTGTGAGTTGGAGCTGCCTTGACTCAAAAGACCTTCTGACCATGATGTCTGTGCTCCATCACAGATGGTCTTCATCATCCTGGGGCACATGCCTCTCAGGCTGTCCCTTTCTTGGGCACAGAAGAAAGCCAAGAGGTCCTGGAATCACATTTTCTTTTGAAGAAACATTTGGAAAGAACATACTGAGATGTGGAGGAAGAGACAGCAAAGAACAGTCAAAAGATCTGGCTCGGCTTTGTGCCGGTGCAGCGTTTCAGATGTATAGGGGGAGGATATTTCCCATGTGCTCTGCACTGGCCTTGTGCTGTTCCTCTGAAGCCAACAGTACCCACCCCACACTGAGAATTTCAAAAGCCCCAACCTGGGGTTTTTGGGTTTGGTTTTGCCCAGACACACTGGATGGGAGCACCTCTGCTGTCATGTGGGATTTACTGAGTTACCAAAGTGGGCAACAAGGTGCCCCAAGGAAAGGCAGGAGACAGAAAGAGGAACTGAGGCTTGCTCTGCATACCCCAGCATCACCTTTAGCAGGGAACCTATATGCTTAGCTGGAACATCATTCAAAGGCTCCCTCCTGCTCTTATAAAATTCATATCCAACATTCAAAGCTCCTTTGTGATCACAATGCCAGAGCAAAGCAAGACTGAATGCTTCTAAGGAGTGGCCAGAAAATGCAGACTGGCAGCCCTGGAGGACAGCACACAGGTCAGTCTGAATTAGTGAAACAAGGCTGGGAGGTCTGCAGGGTGCCCTGTAGCTTAAAGTCTCCCAAGCAGCATTTGAAGCTAATGATGATTATCAAAAAAAGAGCCTGTATTTTGTATGCCTGGAGAGACGGAGATCTGCACAGAAATATTTCCAGACTCTACTTTCAGCCCATACCCATTGAGCATATAGAATCATAGACTAGTAAGGTTGGAAGGGACCTTAAAAATCATCTAGTTCCAACCCCCTGCCATAGGCCCGGACAATAGTCCCTCCCCAGCCTTCCTGCAGACCCCCTTCAGATACTGGAAGACTGCTATAAGGTCTCCTTGAAGCCTTCTCTTCTCCAGGCTGCAGAGCCCAAACTCTCTTAGCCTGTCATTATAGCAGAGCTGCTGCAGCCTTCTGAACATCTTCATGGCCTCTTCTGGACCCGCTCCAACACTTCCATGTCCTTCCTGTGCTGGGGGCTCCAGAACTGCACACAGGACTGCAGGTGGGGTCTGAGGAGAGCAGAGTAAAGGGGCAGAATCACCTCCCTCTCCACAACTGCTATGCTTCTGTAAATCAGGTCCTTGCTTGGTGCCATTCTGTCAGTTAGCAATACATCCCAAACCTGAGCTTTTCTTATATATGCAGTCTCCAGTTTGCAACTGATGGGTTCCGTTTTCAATTCAAAAATACCTTCAAACTCAGATCCCTTCTCCACAGTGCCTGCCCCAGTGCCTCCCGAAGCTACTGCATCTAGTGAGCCTAACAAAAGGCAGTGTATGTCTTCCTCCAAATGCCTGACTTCCACACTCAGACAGTGTTTCAGTAAGTTACAAAGGACATTTCTGTCCAGACAAATGCATTTCTGTAGCCAGCTGCAAATCCATCTAACAGAAATGTTTCTATTTCAGTAGGCAAGTCTATTATGTCAGAAACTGTCTAGCCACAATCGTTCAGAACACAAAAGCAATCACATAATCCCCTTACTCTGTGTGAGATAAGCAAGGCTCCAATAAACGGAGCACTTCTTCTCCTGAGGATTTAATCCCCACTGAGGAGGGGGAGGTTATTGTTATTATTATTCTTTCTAATCACCTAGGAGTAAGCAAGGATCTCAAAGGAAAACTGCACCTAAAGGTTTCCATCTTTATATACATACATATATATATAACAAATACATACACATGCACACCCATACATCTAATTTTGTGCCTGTATTTCACTGAGTGCTTTCATAAGATTCACAAGAACTTTTATTCTTATTCCACAAGTGGGATCCCTTCCCAGCAGAAATATGAAGTGCTGCAGCTCCGTGCCAGTGGTTTCAAGTTGCAGGCTTTAAGCTTTCTCTGACCTTTGTACAGAATTTTAATTCTTCCTCCTCTTCCTTGCATTTCTACCTTGAGGGTGATGAAGGAGACCTATTGCCTCAAAGGAGTCACATCAGCCCAAAGGGCAACTGAAAAGAACAAAATGTTGTGAGCTTCACAGGACTCTTCACCCAGCCAGCAAGGTAAGTAAGAATCTTTATGGAAAATACTTAATGAGATTTAGTTTCTATTTTGACAGTAAAAGGGGAGAGCAGATCCTTTAGTAACAAGGCATCTCAACTGGGAAAAGACATCATCTTACCAGTTTGAACCAGGTCATGGGCTTGAACAGCATCTGTTGAGACTCTGTGTCTGACACTCAACAGAAAGCTGCTGGACTTGGTTGTCCTGTCTATAGGCCTGGGAGAAGGAAAAAGCAGCTTCATACCATTTCCTTTGGCCTGGAAAGAATTTTTTTTTTTTTTCCAGGATAAGATTGTTACTTCAGCTGAGGAGTGAGATAGAAGAATAAGAAGTCTGGAGATGAGAAAATGAATCAAATTTACAAGAAACCTCTTGGTCAGGAATGATTAAGTAAAAAGATATTCCTCTGTGTATTAATGTCTCACAATTAATGCAGTATTTAAAGGACACTTAAGAGAATATCCTCTAAGATAGTATAAAAAACAGATTTTACTGGGAATGCTCAGCCTTGAAACCCTGACATAGCTTTGCTTAGGCATTAGATGGCTGGCAGGAAGACCCTGCTCACTGGTCAGAGCAGAAGTATCAAAGAGCAAAAGTCTATATAAAAAAAATGGCAAAACAGTAAGAGCTGTAGAGTATCCAGGGCCACTTCTGGTACTAAAAGCACAAACCTAAGTCAAAACTAAGCTATTCAGTCTTTTTCCCGAAGGTTGGGACACACACAGATACAAGAGAGGGCATGGCAATAGCTGGGGAGTATCCTGCAAGAGCTTCTACTCAGGCCACAGACAGTAGCAAGGGATCAGCTTGGTGGTGTTTAAGAAATTATTGTCCCCTCAGCTGGGTGCCATCTGAGCGCTAGCTTTAATGAAGCGATTTTATCTTGCACTGCAGACTCTCAGTGGAGATCCTGGGCTCATGCAGTTACTAAAGAGCAGCTAAGAGGTCAGGTTGAAGATGCAGAAGTACTGCTTCAAAACTGAGACGATAGTAACTTTGAAATTTGAAAGCCGCTGAGGAGCAATCTCTGAAATTGTTCTGACTGGTCTTGTAGCTTTGTATAGGTAATAATAATAGCAACTCTTCTGGGATGTACAACAAAAATGCCTTTTGGGGCACTTCCCACTAAAGCAAGGTATCGATGAGCAGTTCTAGTTATCATTATTGTGCTGGTACACATACCAAATATCACAATAACAAGTCACAATTTGCAAATGAGTCAAAGCACATGCACAGTTCGTAGTGCACAGGCTGCAGATTGCTTTAAGGTTGACTGCACTGAGGACATGCCTGTGATCTGGCTTGCCTCTATCTGCTTTTGCAACACCTACTTCTAGTTATATTGTAAATGAAAAAATTATGATAGGAGTTAGATTATTCTTAGGAGTAAAATTAGGCAAGTGTATAACTATCAGCATGAAGGTATCATATCACAAGCTTCCAGCCTATGTGCAGTGATCCCTGATTCAGCTGTGTCAATGGGAGAGATGAGTGTCTTGCCAGATTTTGGACTGCTGCAAAAATAAAAGTCCTGCTGGTGCAGCAGTGAGGGTGCACATTCTGAAATGTTCAAGCATACTGTCTTCAAATCATCAGTGTTTTGTAGAGACACTGACAATGTCTTGGGGTTTTGGTTGGTTTTCCTGTTGTTGTTGAGGGGTTTGTTTTGGTAGTTTTGGGGGGAAGTCTCTAGTCTAAATTAAATGCTTAATACTGAAATGAAGAAAAATTACAGAGTGAAATTTTAATTTCTCATTCTGATAGCAAGAAAATTGTCATTTATGTCTGCTACTTGTTAAAGTTGCCTCCACATTCAGTAAACCTGAGGAGAGATCAGACTTCATTGGATGTTTCATTTTGTTGGATGATAGAATGAAGTCACTGAAACATAACTTTTGAAAGGCTTAGTTAGCATTAAACTTGCATTCAGAAAACAAGTGATGTTTTCCCTGTGCTAGAAGTCTTTAATGTAACTAAACAAATTGAATAAATACAACTGAAAAAAATTTATTTTATAGAGCCAGGGTCATTGAAGTCACTAGTAGAGTTCCCACTGTCTCCAATAGGTCAGTAAGAGAATACTGCAAATTTCAGTGCATTTAATTGAATAAATTAAAACCTTCCCATTAAACTAAACTAAATCATTCACGAGATAAATCCTGCCCTTCAAAGGGGCTTGCCTAAAGAGTTGGAGATTTGCCTGAGGTTCACTTCTAACCGATTTTTCAAGGAGCTACTGGAAGCCTTTCCCCTCAAACTGTTAATTCAATGGAGGCACAGCATGAATCCTCCCATCCCTCCTCACTCCACTGCCAGAGGTCTGGCATTAGCTGAGGAGGAACCACGAGACAATAATAGTGGCAGGAAATGATAAATGCCTTTTGTCTTTATCCCTCTTTTTGCCTCAAGGGCAAGACTTTTTATTGCAGCCTGGTAGCTGCACCTCCTCTATGTGCTGGCAGCCTGCTTGAGATTGCTTGAGAGCAATCTACATTGGGAGTGTATCCTAGTGAGTGTAAATAAGTGAGAAAAGTATGCACATGAACAGCCCTGTGAAAACTGGGCAGGGGAAGACTGCTGGCACCAGTGTCCATTCACATAGAACAAACTTAGGGAAAGCTGAAACGACAGAGGTAGGAAAATGAGTACAGGTTTAGGGTTCACCCAAAGCTGGCAATGACTACACCAGCTTACTTCTCTGGTTAAATGGAATCTATTTTTGGTTAGGAAGCGATATGAGACAGATTAGACAGTGTGGAATACATTGCCACAATCCCCATTTAGCTAGTCTATTTAGTTAAATCTTATTTTCCAACACTGGAAACAGACTGGAGCGTTGGGCCCTCGGGCTGTTAATGCAGAGTCATGCCACAAGTAGGAGATTGAAACAGGCATTCTTTGGCATGAACCTCCTCAGCTAACAAATCAACCAAGCAGTTACTTTATAGCATATCTCAAGCCTAGCTAAGGAGAATTTCTTGGGGAGAGGGAAGACAGCCACGTCCCAATTAGTGATGTCTGGTGTGACGAATGGACACTTGGTCTTGGGACAGTAAAAATTCCCTGGGTTTCACATGGTCTCCTCTTTTGCCTCACTGCCTTCTCTTTCAGCTCCTGGGTGAGTTTCTGTACACCCAAGATCACATCTCTGTCCTCATAAAAGGGCATGGAGTGGGGTTTACAACAGGTAAGATCCTCCAGTTTCTTATTTCAAGCGGTTTTCTAATCAGAGAGGTTTTATACAAGCATGCTTTTGTGTGCTGTCTGCTGTGAACACTCAGTGGGCCAAGTTCGTGTCTCCTTTCCATTGCGAAACCCCTCATTTGTGTCTTCTGTCTGCCAGGACTGTGAACACTACCCTACCTCATGCCTGAATATCAGGCTGTGTTCCTCTAGCCTGTGCATTATCCTAGCAATGAAAATGTAGTTAACTTTTCTGTCAGAGAATGATCCAGTCCCTTAGCTGTCAGTGCTATGTGTTGCTAACAGGAAGGGAAAAAAAGAGTAAAAACTTGTTTCTGTTAGTGCAATAAGCAGATATGACTCACAGTGCACACCAGGGACTGACCAGTTGAGTAAGAGGGCATCTTTCTCATTCCCTTCCTTTCTACCCATAAGCAGTGATACTTTGGCCTCAGAATGATTATTGGAATAGCATCAGATATAGTCAAGAGCTCACTTTAGAGTATTTTTTCTTTTTCAAAGAAGCTGGAAGGCAAATAGGATATCTAGCAAAGGTAGATAATAATTTTCTCATCCTACTCCTTTATTTTATCTACTTGATGGTTCCAATAGATCAGAATCTAACTACAAAGGGTACAGTTGTTGCTCCTTCCATGTATTGAGTTTTGCTGGAGAACTGCTGCCAAGGGTTGGAATAAAATAGTAGATTAGATTCAAACTTCCTGTCAGCTAGGATCACTGAACTTTTCCAACCTATAGGACAAACCTGCCTCTGAGGGGACTTCAGTGAGGTCGAAATTAAACTAAGTGCTTAGGCAGCAGCAAGTAGTCTGTAGCTAAACACCTCTGTAGCAGTTCTCAATTACATGAACTAATCATTCATCCACCCTTTTGAACTGTAGGTACTCAGCATCAGCTCTGGAATGATGGACACCAGCAGCACTGTATCAGCTTTTCAACCCTCCCATTTTGGACTTATGCAACAATGTCTTTGAAGAGGCAGATATGGCAGGTACAGGCATGACGGCTAAAATCGAATAACACACATCTGAGAGACAGTTGTCAAGTGAAGAGCTCTAGAAAGCTCCAGCATGCCTAAGCATCTCACCAAAAAAAAAACCCCATAGTGGCTGAGTTCTCATTTTTGCAACCTTTCATCACACAATGACTCTCATGTCTTGCTCCTTTCACCATTAGACAGTTCTAGAGGGTTGAGTCATACAGGACCCTTCTGGTGTAGTGGTCATGCGCCTGAGTCACGTGGGAGGAGATGGCTCATAGCAGCAACCCCAGCCACAGAGATGCCTGACAGCACCAACCCTGGCCATGGACATACCTCACTGCAGCAGCCTACTCCACACAGATGCCCACAGAGATGACCCAGGCCATAGAGATGCTTCATTGCACCAACCTATGCCATGACATGGCCCCTGGCCTGGTTTTGGAGCTGATAAGCACATAGCAAACACCTAGTGTGTTGCTTCCATCAGCAGAGCTTCCCCATGGCTTGCACACAGAGAGTGGTGATCAAGGGCACAATGTCCACCTGGAGACCAGTGACAAGTGGAATCCCTCAGGGGTCAGTGCTGGCAGCAGTGCTGTTTAACATCTTTGTCAGTGCCATGGACAGAGGAATCAGTGCACCCTCAGCAAGTCTGCAGATGGCACCAAGCTGTGTGGCACAGCTGACTTGCTAGAGGGCAGGGATCCATCCAGAGAGACATGGACAGGCTGGAGAGGTGGGCCCAAGCCAACCTCATGAGATTCAACAAGGCCAAGTGCAAGGTCCTGCACCTGGGTAGGCACAATCCCAAGCACAACTCCAGGCTGGGTGGGGAATGGCTGAGAACAGCCCTGAGGAAAAGGACCTAGGAGTCTGGGGTGATGAAAAGCTCAACATGAGCCTGCAGTATGCACATGAAGTCCAGACAGCAACTGAGTCCTTGGGCTGCATCAAGAGCAGTGTGGGCAGTAGGGCAAGGGAGGGGATTCTGCCCCTTTGCTCTGCTCTCCTCAGACCCCACCTGGAGTCCTGTGTGCAGTTCTGGAGCCCCCAGCACAGGAAGGACATGGAAGTGTTGAAGCAGGTCCAGAGGAGGCCACAAAGATGCTCAGAGGGCTGCAGCAGCTCTGCTATGAGGACAGGCTGAGAGAGTTGGGGATCTGCAGCCTGGAGAAGAAAAGGTTTCCAGGAGACCTTCTATTAGCCTTCCAGTATCTGAAGGGGGCCTACAGGAAGGCTGGGGAGGGACTATTGACAAGGTCTTGCAATGCCAGGACAAGGGGCAATGGGTTTAAACTGGCAGAGGGGAGATTGAAACTGGATGTTAGGAGGAAGTTCTTTACAGTGAGCGTGGTGAGGCACTGGCACAGGTTGCCCTGGGAGGTGTTCAAGGCCAGGTTGGAGGAGGTCTCAAGTGACCTGTACTAATGGGAGGTGTCTCTGCCAATGGCAGGGGGTTGGAACTAGATGATCTTTGAGGTCCCTTCCAACCTTACCATTCTATGATTCATAGATTCTATGATTTCTGCATCACACCCTCTGGCCCCCAGTGTACACAGTTCTAGCACAATCACAAATCCATCCATGAAGCTTTGCCAGGCATGGGCTCTCGTGAGATGTGGTAGAAGTCACCCTACTCCCTGAAATGGAGGCCTGTTTCCGGGAAAACATGACACAGAAGCTCGTGAGACTTGTGAGGGCTGATTTTGGTCATCTCTGTGACTCTGGCAAGATGCTGGAAGTGCTGTGAACCAGCAGCCTGTATAAGTCCAGTGAAGAGTCCTGTAGTCCTGAACTGGATTAAGTCCTAGGAAGGTATTTAGCAGTTCCATTGCATGGAATCATAAGCTGCTCAGTATTTCTGCCATGCTTTGGCTGAGTTGGATATATGCTGAGGTAACTTCAAATCCCTCTGTTGTGTAAAAGAGACTTTACATAGGGTATGGTACAAGCAAGCAGTGCTATAAAGCTCCTTCAGGATAGCAGGAGGAGGTCCAGGTTTGTCAACACCAGGATGTTTCCATCTCAGCATACACACCAGCACAGTCCCCAGTGGAGATGCACCATATGCTGACACAACTCCTTGTGCTGGCAGTTTTACTGCTGCTGAATGACATAAACTAAGACAATAATAACACATATCTGTAAGCATAGCTGTATCCATCCCAGTGCTGCAACCAGCACTGTGACCAGCAATGAGAAGGGATGAAGTTAGACACCCACTCCTGCAGTTGGCATTGCTGTGCTGCCCCTGTTGAGCTGGAGGTAAGGACACTGTGTAGATGAATTTCATGGAGCTGAAATTTATTTACATCACAGCATTTTTCTATCACTCTAGGAGCATCAAGAAATTTAGTATGAGGAGTGACTGATTTCTACAATCAATTTAATGTCCTTGTACGTAGTCACTAAGGCAACATTGGTGAGGACCCAGTCAGACACATTCATGAATGAGTCATGTCTATATGTCATGACACTAACACGTCTGGATCACCTAATAAAGGTTCTCAAGTTACAGCTAGCAATGAGATGAGCAAGGACAAATTCTCATCCTCCCTCTCTGTTTATGATAAGGAAAATATGCCTTTTCTCCAGTAAAAAGTGGAATTTTCCACTAGGAAGACAGTTTTTGTATGTCTGAGCATTTCACACAGTTTTACTAGTCGTCAACTGTACAAGCTGATCAAACTCACTTTCACAGTGAGGATCACTTCTTAATTGCATGAGAATTACACATTTACGTGATAAATCATGCTGCAAAAGAGAGCAAATTTTCAAACCACCATTTTGGATCTCATCCTGCTCCAGTATCTTTATTTCTTGTGTCTTCCATGAACCTAAGTTCTTCAGTTTTCCTCCAAACACATGGTCACTGGGCTGCAGATGGGAGCTGGTGCAGCTCCAGCTGGCCTTCTGCCATCTACATCTATGGGAGCAGAAACAGCCCTATTCATGACCATGTTTCAATACAAGAGATACAGTATAGTATAATTAGAAAAGATTAACACATCACTCAATCCTAAAGGGTCATATCATCATTTAGGACATGGGAACAGTGTTGGTTGCTGATTTAGAGGCCTCAGTTACGGATGTGACATGCTAGCCGTAAAGTAGCAGAAAAAATATTCACAGTGCAATCTATCTTGCCTTCTGAACCAGACTGCCAGTACTTACAGAGTAAAATGTCCACCAGAACATGCAAAATGAATGTTCACCAGACCATACTAGGGTCCAGTGCTTTGACTGTGTTGTGGTTTCATTTCAGTTATCTGAAACAATACAGCCCAAAGGCCACCCTGACTGCTGTTACACCAATACTGAACTAAGGGCTAAAAAAAGGATTTTTTCCCATACCCTGAAAGCGAGGTAAGGATTTTTTTTTTCCCCTCTCCAAAGACAGTGTGGTCAGAGGAATGTTTACAAGAGCTATAATTTTCTGGCAGATGTACCCTTTCTCCTTCAGATCTCTTAAATCCATAATTTTCAGTGTAAAGTCAGATGCCTGGGAGTCCACACATTATTTCTAAGGGTCAAAAGGTAACTAAGAAAAGTGAGGATTTTTGCTGTACAGGGTCTGTGAATTTCCTTGAAATAATGTGGGTTCACCAGCTAGAAGAGGTTGAAGAGCAGCACACGGAGCGGTCTGTTGCAAAGCCAGGAGCTGGAGGAAAGTCATGAAAAGAATTAAAGATTTAAAAATTTTGTCTTCCCTGAGTAGTATCTGCATCAACAAGCAGAATGTTAGAAAATGCATCTCTCCAGGACGTTCTTTTGCCATGAAAAAGGCGAACAGACATTTCCCTCACTCCTTATATCCTGTCCATAGAAGCTCACAGTGAATCATAAATGAAGTTGGTGGTAAAGGAGCAAAGACAGAAAGAGAAAAGAAAGGAAAGTAACAGTCTGCATTAGGTCTGTTACCTGTGTGTAACAAGGGCAGTTACAGGGAGAAAAATGCTCATCCCTTGCAATTAATAAGTGTACCTTTCATCTTGAACACAAAACTTCGGTAATGAGATTATGCTATTTGGTTGTGAAAAATACCATTTTAGCTCTACAGTATCCTCTCCCCATGGATTTGTGCAAACACTACCTCAAACATCAAACACACATGTTTTAATGAACTGTATTACTCTGCCTTATACTAAACTACAGCTCAAAACACCAGTGCTAATGAGTTCTCCCTGTTTCCNCTTTTTTTTTTTTTTTTTTTTTTTTTGCTGCTTGTGTGTGTGTGGTGAAATGATTTGTGTTTAACAAGTCAAACGAAGCTGGTCTCATTTTCACATTCGTTTTCACTGTATGGCTTGGGGGATGAAGCTCAGTGCTGTCATCAGTGAAGCCTTCCTGGTTTTCCAGTAGGGACCATCTGCTGTGCTGCGCTGTCTCCTGTGTGCAGGTCAGACTCTTACTTAGCATCGCCCTCTGCAGAGCGGAAGTTGATTTCAGTACAATTTACTTTGGATTTGCACCCAGGTGTAAGCGAAAGCAACACCCAAACATGGGAAGGAGCAAGCACCATTTGAAGGCAAATCTGCTGAGGTGCAAGGGCAGGGACACCAGGCAGATCTGCAGGCCTGACCTCAAGCAATGTGTACTGGTTCGAGTTGAAGCTTCCCAGGGGACTTGAAATATAACTAACAGAAATCAATACAATAAAAATAGGATGCCTTCCCCTCTCCCTCCTTTCTTTTGGAAAGAAAGGAATTAGATGGAGAGAGAAGGGGTAAAATACCCAAAGAACAGTCTTGCTTTGGTTTGGAAGTTAAAAGAAAAACTTTAACAATAAATAAAATGTATTTAAGGTAGGGGAGTTACAAACAGGTATAGGGAAGGGGAAAACAAGATACAAAAAATATGTATACACTCAGATTGATGACGATGGATGGAGGTAGATTCAGGAAGGGATGTCCACCATGTGGTAGAAAATGGCCACATGATAAGATAGGAACAGCAGGAACAAGATGGTGCTATCAGGCAGGCAGACAGGTCAGGGGAGAGGAACAGGAGTTCCTGTTTATATAGGGGGTCCAGACAGGGAGTGGGCTAACCAATACACCTGGGGTCGAGCAGGCCTGAGGTCAAGTTCAGACCACTCGCCCCACCCAGGAGGGTTAACCCTTTACACAATGCTTGCTGCATCATCCGGCAAGCGCCAAGCTGCTCCTTCATCCTTACAAACAGGCTGCCACAAATGCACGATCGCTCCTCCTGTCTGCTCTGGCTGCTCACAGCAGCTTCCTCTGTTCCATCCAAACTAGAATGCAGTCCCATGGGAGAGCTGAGGCATCTTGTTTTTGGCAAAGGACCTCATTCCCATGAAGGAAAGTGCAGATTTTACACCACTGTTTAATAACATGGCAACATTCTCATGCATTAGACTCATTTCCTCACTGCCATGACTTGAGAAATAAATACTGCCGTAAAGCAGCCTTCTAGAGAGCAAAGCAGTTTCTCAAGCTTGCCTTCTCCTCTGAGACAATGTTTTAAATAGTACTCAAACATACTTTTGTCCACACTGTTTAGCATCATTGCAAACTTTGGACCCTCCCGCAGTATACACCGGACAATGTTAAACAGTTTCTCTAGAGAGGAAAGGTTTCTGAAAAGCAGCTTTGGTTTACATGAGTCTGACTGAGGCTGCAGGACTGCAGGCACATTCACTGAGCCTTGGTTGCAGCAGAATCGGATGTGAACAAGCCAGCAAGGTTCTTCAACAGCATAGCTGTGGTGGTGAATGGCTGGAGAGTAGCCCTGAGGAAAAGGACCTGGGGGTCTAGGTTGATGAAAAGCTCAACAGGAGCTTGCAGTGTGAGTGCAGCCCAGACAGCAACCGAGTGCTGGGCTGCAGCAAGAGCAGTGTGGGCAGCAGGGCAAGGGAGGGGATTCTGCCCCTTTGCTCTGCTCTGATCAGACCCCACCTGGAGTTCTGTGTGCAGTTCTGGGCCTCCCAGCACAGGAAGGACATGGAACTGTTGGAGTGGGTCCAGAGGAGTGGCTGCTCCCTTCCTGAAGGTGTTCAAAGACAGGATGGACGAGGCCTTGAGTGACCTGTAGTAGTGGGAGGTGTCCTTGTCTATGGGAGGGGGTTGGAACTAGATGATCTTTGAATTCCCTTCCAACCTTACCATTCTATGATTCTATGATTCTATAGCTGTAGGACACAAACCAGTATGCAAAGTTTTGTCCTGGTCAGAGGTCACAGCCAACAATGGAAAGAGTTCATGGGCACAGGGAGTAACCAGATTGCAAGAGCCTAACCTGGACTTAAAAGACTGCACTTGATGGTCCAAGCTGCAGTTTGAAAGCAGCCTGGGAAATGTGTATATGTGGAAGTGTGTATAAATATCGCAGGGGTGGGAGTCAAGTGAATGGGGTCAATCTTTTTGGTGGGCTGCAGCAATAAGACAAGGAACAATGGCTACAAACTCAACATGATTTCACCTCAGCATGAGGAGAAACTTCTTTACAGTGAGGGTGACAGCCCACTGGAACAGGCTTTCCACAGAGGTTGTGGAGTCTCCTTCTCTGCAGAATTTCAAAACTCACCAGGGTATGTTCCTGTGTAAACTACCCTGGGTGATCCCACCTTGGTAGGGGAGGTTGGACTCAGTGATCTCTGGATGCCCCTTCCAACCTCTAATGTTCTTTGATTCTGTGAAATACCAATATGAGGTGATTACACGGTCTGTGCTGGCTGCCCAGGTCTAAATTTCATCCTCACCTTTGTCAGAACAGGATGGTTTGAGACCAAACTCAACATTCATTGGTGGTTCCTGGTTGCCGTGCCTTTACTGAGTGATAAAGAGCTGGAGATTCCTGAATAAAAAACGGAATCACCAGCAGAGTAGGAAAGGAAGAAGCATGTGAGACCAGGCAAGGAAAAGGCAATCCTAGAGGACATAAAATGAGTGATACTCACTGTGGGTTGCTTAAAGGCCAGGCTTGTGCTCACAGCCTGACCCCACAGCTGAGCTCATGCCTGCCTCTATCCCACTATGGCAGGGGCTTGGAACTAGATAATCTTTGAGGTCCCTTCCAGCCTTACCATTCTATGATTCTAATGGGGCCATTCATCTCATGTGCCTTCATCTCTCCAGATCAAAGTGAGCCATGGCATCATTGCCTCCCTGCCTCCACCACCACCACTACCACCACATATCACATCACCTCTCTTGGGCACCTCCTGGGGATAGAGTCCTTCGTTCCCTGGAGGTCCTCATCTCCATTGACTGCTGAGTAATGGGATTCATGAGCGTAAGCAAAAAGCACAATTTTATGATAAATATAGACCACTGAGGCAGCTGGGAAATGGAGTGATTAGTAGGTAAAAGTCTTCCTTCAGCCTTTTTACATCATACTATCTGAAATGCAGGAAATACCACAAGAGACCTTCACTTGTGGAGATGAAAAAGCATTGCATAAAGGTTCCTGCAGCATCAGACCTTTCTGTCAGCGTTACAGTGTATTAACAAGTTTTAGTGATTTTTATGTGCATGGGATATAAAATTAACAAACATAATTTATTACCCTCTCACACTGGAGCTGGATGTTTTACACAGAGGACCTATTCATCACTCTGTAACTAGTGCAAACAAACAGGGTTCCACAGTGTTGATTGATGGATATATCAGATTTCTTTACTGCTGCTGCTGCTCATGTTGCTCTTGAATTAATAACTTTAGAGTTTACTTTGCACATTGTTGTCTCTCTTTCTTTTTTTAAAGAGCATTTGGAACACCTAAAACCTGATTCTTATTAACACTAAATCCCTGTTATATCTAAGTGGCCTGAATACGTAATTATTTTTTTCCTTCCATTAAGAGCTCCTTCCTATGGTCATAATGATATAAACACAATTTTTTATTTTTTTTTTTCCTTAGGAACTTGTAATAGCAGGGAAGAGTAAAGAAGTTTCATTGTCACTATTTTCCACAGATCACCGTAGCCATTGGCAGAAGTAATAATGTAAGAAACAGGCATTAAATGTAAATTAAAAACAGTGTATGTTTCTCCTTGAAAAGGATCTTGCAATAATTAGTTTAGAAATCTAATTTCCTTTATTTTTTTTCTGTAAGAAACTTCTGGAAGTGAGCAAGGCTAGTACCTTAACACTATTGCTTTTGGCTCCTCCATGAAATACCATTCCAGTTTGGATCAGTTATAAATGGCTGAAAATCACCATTTCCCTTTCATTGCTTGTGTTCCTAGGACATTTCTGCCACCCTGTGAAAGTAATTATTAAAGGCAGTAAACAGAAGGAGCACACACACCAGTAGAAACTGTTACAGGGTGCTAAACTCTCCTACAGCTGCCATCTTGAGAAAAAACATCTATTCCAAGAGGCATGGTTTACCATCACACTGTTTCTCTTATAGCTGAAAGGTAAACCTTCACAAATCCTGGGGTTGCTGAGTCAGAACGGGCCAGGTCACCAACAGAGCAGTAAACTGGCAAAAGTACTGCCACAATGAGGGGCTGGTAGTCTAGGTAGTCCTGTAACTCTTTGGGATTCTGGAAAGAGCCCAGCAGAGAGCCATGAGGATAACTGGGGTGCTTGAGCATCTCCCCGATGAGGAGAGACTGCCTCTATGAGGGGCTGTCTAGTCTGGAGAAGAGAAGAGGAGAGAAGATCTGATCCATGGATACAAATATCTGAGGGGTGGGTGTCAAGTGGCTGGGGCCAAGCCCTTCTCAGCGGTCCGCAGTAATAAGACAAAGATCAACAGCTACACACTGGAACACAGAAAGTTTCACCTCACCATGAGGAGGAACTTCTTTACAGTGAGGGTGACAGAGCACTGGAACAGGCTGCCCAGACATGTTGTGGAGTCTCCTTCTCCGGAGGCTTTCAGAACCTTCCTGGACACATTCCTGTGTGAACTGCCCTAGAGGATCCTGCTTTTGGCAGGGAGATTGGGCTCAATGATCTCTGGAGGTCCCTTCCAACCTCTAAAATTCTGTGATTCTGTGATTGGGGCAAGGCACAGCTAAGATGAATTTCACCAAACCAGGCATAATTTCTGCCATTCTTTGTATCAATACCCTTTCCTGCTAGCAGCATTCATTCCGTGGCTCCAAACAGCACTGTGTGTTACAGTGGTCATGTTCTGAGTGAGCAAGAGGAGATGTTCAGAGATGGACTACAGGAACAGAATCATTATATGTTGGGACTGCATCCACTTTATCTTCCACCTTCTGCCAATCAGCAATTTCAAGTGCAACTTTGCACCTACATATTGCTATCTGTTGTATCTGGTAAATACTTCTTTCAAATCTACTAAATTCCAGTAGAAATTTCAGTAGTCACCAAGCTGGGCAGTAAAGAGGCCTACAAAAAGTGCTCCCTGGTGTCAGGATGCCTTCCTCTTGCTTGTTTTGCTGCCCGGATGATTCAATTGGTGCCTACGACTTTCCTGCTAGAATTAGCAATTAATTCTTCCCTGTTTGGCTTCCTCTGTGTAACTCATGTTCTCTAGCTCTATTTCCTCTCTCATGCCTACTGATTGTCTGAAACCCCTGTGCTGGTTTGAGGCTAATTGAAATATTTTAAGAGACAAAATTACACTCTAGGCTGTGAAAGGAAAACATGGTGACATCTAGTTCACTCACGCTTGCTGAGATTGTTTTGGGAAAAGAAACCAAAACATAGATAAGGCATTCTCTGTCTGTCTCTCTCTGGGGAACAGTGGCTCGGGCAGTCTAGCTTCTAGCTCCTCTTTGCCAATTAATCTTTACTAACCACTTTTCTTCTAACTCCCCTGGCCAATTCTCCAAGCTCACCTTGCGCGTAAGGTAAACCTTGGGGGTAAGGTACAGGGGTGGGGAGAAGGTGGAAGGGTGGTTGGAAGCCCCTTCTGGGGTCTCTGATTTCTGGGAGGGGGATTGTGTTTCTGTATTACCTTTAACTTGTATATTTCTGTAACTATTCCTGTTTATAGTGTATATCTCTGCTTGTACATTGTGCTAAGCTGTAAATAGAGCTTCAGTCCTTAACTTCCAGCTGGATGAGTTCTGGTCTGGGTCATTTTACAAAGTGTGTGGGGGGTGGGTAACTCCCAAACCGTCATAACCCCTCAGATTAATTACAAGGAGGTTGTTTCTTCCCTCCCATATGTTGCCCAAGACGGATGTACAGATTGCAGGTGATGTTTGGTCTGCTAACACCTAGTGGTACAGTGGCATTATCCCATATGCATATAGGTGTGTGTGTGTAGGTGCTCCCCACTTTCACCACAGGTGCTCCTAGGCACACATGTTGCCCTTTTGGACAAACTTGGTGAGGGCATTTCAGGTCAGTGCAGACTTCATTTCCTTTTCATTCACTACAGAGCCCTCTGTTTCTCACAAGACCTCAGCAACACTCTGAACTGACGGACAAGACTTGAGTCTGAACAAGGAACAAAGAGATTATTTTCCCAGTCATTGAGAGCATTGTTTGGAAAATTGGAATATTTAAATTTGTCTTTAAAAACAAGAAAGAGTGTACATAACATAGCAATAATGAACAACACTGCCATTTCAATAACAATAGAGTTGCTCTCTGCATCATTATACTTTTGTGTAAATGGACATGAAATCATAGAATCATAGAATTGTCAGGGCTGGAAGGGACCTCAAGGATCATCTAGCTCCAACACTCCTGCCATGGGCAGGGACACCTTACACTGCCCATGGGGTTGCTCAGAACCCCATCCAGCCTGGCCTTAAAAACTTCCAGGAATGAGGCTTCCACCACCTCCCTGGGCAACCTGTTCCAGTGTCTCACCACCTTTATGGTGAAGAACTTCTTCCTAACACCCAGTCTACCCACTTCTAGTTCTGCTTCATTCCCCCTAGTTCTGTCACTACCTAACATCCTAAACAGTCCCTCCTCAGCTTTCCTGTAGGCTCCCTTCATATGCTTGAAGGCCACAATAAGGTCTCCTCGAAGCCTTCTCCTCTTCAGACTGAACAGCCCCAAGTCTCTCAGTCTGTCTCCATAGGAGAGGAGCTCCAGCCCTCTGACCATCCTTGTGGCCCTTTTCTGGACACATCCCAGCACGTCCATATCCTTGTTGTAATAGAGGTTGAGAACTGGATGCAGTACTCCAGGTGGGGTTTCACCAGGGTACAGCAGAGCGGGAGAGTCACCTCCCTCAACGTGTTGGCCATACTTCTTTTGATGCAGCCCAGGATCTGGTTTGGCTCTCTGGGCTGCAAGTGCACCACTGCTGGCTCATGTTGAGCTTTTCATCCAAATCCCTTTCCTCAGGGCTGCTCTCAAGTCAGTCATTCTAGTTGATATACAAATTCAGAAGCCCTGGTGTGAAATAAATTCCTCCTGTGATCTGCATTTGAAAGTGCAGATCTTACCTTGCATCTATTTGCCATTTTGTGAAGTGTTAAGATGCTACACTAGCATATGTGAGCTCATTTTGATCCCACATGAGTATTCACACATACGGCATGCCTCAGTATGGAATGTAAACTTCTGAGAATTTAAACTGGCTTAAATGGTGTATATTTAAATACTACTTAAATTAAAGTCTGTCTGCTTTGATTGCTGAAACCTGTAACTCTTTAAAAAGGAACTTGCCTGAAAATACTCATTGACATTTGTAGGATTCTTTGACTATCTGAATTTTTTATGGGGAGAGTGCTTGGTCCAAAATTTTTAGTTTGGAAAATGTGTAAGAACTGCAACATCTACGCTAACTCTGAATCCAACTCTGTTTTGGAAACTAAAATTAAAGCCACACTTATGCATCTATATAATTGGGGCTCTGCAGCCTGGAGAAGAGAAGGCTTCCAGGAGACCTTCTAGTAGCCTTCCAGTATCTGAAAGGGCCTACAGGAAGGCTGGGGAAGGACTATTGACAAGGTCTTGCAATGCCAGGACAAGGGGCAATGGGTTTAAACTGGCAGAGGGGAGATTGAGACTGGAGGTTATGAGGAAGTTTTTTACATTGAGGTTGGTGAAACACTGGCACAGGTTGGCCAGGGAGCTTGTGGCTGCTCCCTTGCCATTCTATGATTCTATAATTCTATAAATGGCCTGGTTTCAAGAGTGCTGATCTATTTCTTTTCTCCTTGACTCAGCCACTTTGTACCAAGACACCTATTTAGAAGCACCACACGTATTTCTAATGCTTTAACTCCACCAGCTGTGCTAGGAAAAAAAGTGTTAATCTCACCGTCTCAATTTTTAACCTTTACAGAATGGTTAACAGTTACTCAGTTCCCAGAAGCTTTATGGCTGAATTAATGTGTGGGAAACAATTAGCATATATTACATAATTTCATTACTTCTGCTATGGATGCTATCTCAGTGTTCCTACTGATATTTGCGTGGGAATTTAATTTCATAGAATGGTAAGGTTGGAAGGGACCTCAAAGATCATGCAGTTCCAACCCCCTGCCATAGGCAGGGACACCTCCCACTAGTACAGGTCACTCAAGGCCTCCTCCAACCTGGCCTTGAACACCTCCAGGCAGAGAGCAGCCACAACCTCCCTGGGCAACCTGTGCCAGTGTCTCACCACCCTCACTGGAAACAACTTCCTCCTAACATCCAGTTTCAATCTCCCCTCTGCCAGTTTAAACCCACTGCCCCTTGTGCTGGCATTGCAAGACCTTGTCATTAGTCCCTCCCCAGCCTTCCTGTAGGCACCCTTCAGATACTGGAAGGCTGCTTTAAGGTCTCAAAGCCTTCTACAGGTTGCAGAGCCCAAACTCTCTCAGCTTGTCCTTATAGCAGAGCTGCTGCAGCCCTCTGAGCATCCTTGTGACCTTCTCTGGACCTGCTCCAACAGATTGGGTTTTGTCTTTGCTTGTAGCATTTGTGTGGCTACAGTAACACATTAAATGGTCATTCTACATCTTTTTTTTTTATTCCTCACTAAAATTCACAGCCTAATTCCAGCTCCTGTATTGTTTTGTTGCCATAAAATACTAGAGATGTAAGAAAAATTTGGGAAAAACACAATAAAGACTATCTCAAGTAGTCGCACTTGGGGATGGAAGCGTGAAATGTCATTCACGAGGACACAGGGCAGCAGCCATCCCCTTGCTTCTTGCCCTGACAGTAACATACTACGTTGCCCAGATCCATAGACTCAAATGGAAATGCCAAGGCAAAGTCATCTAATTAGCAGGCTCACAACTGCCTCTGGGTTTTGTAGATTGGTTTTGCCAGGCTTGATTTTGCATCGTAGTGCCCTCTGTCTGAAAGACTATAATGAAGGTGGTTAAAGTGATTCATTGACATTGTGCCCATCTGAGCAAAGAGTCCAAACATTTCTGTGTTCCCTGCCACAAGTGCTGTGATCTTCACACAAATGTCCAAAGGTCTTTTAGCCTTTCTTCTTTTATTCCACAGCTTGACTTTAATTAATGATTCATGTGCATATCTATATCTATATCTATATCTATATCTAATTACTATACCAAGTGACTGGCTTTCGATTTGCTTTGGATTCTTTGGGAGGAAAAGAAGGAGAATATCCTCAGAGCTTGTAACAACAGTACACCATATACTTAAAGGAATGCTACAATTAAATGTCTGCACATCTGTCTAGTTTCCCTAGCCATGCCTTCTACACCACTTTGCTTAGTAATGGCCTATGCAGCTCCCCACTTGGTTCCTTCAAAGAAAGGGCCCCATGAGGCAGCAGCTACAGGAACATTTTGTATTTATATGAAAGCTAAGAAGGAGAAAGGGATCTTATTTTTAAGCTTAGTGCCTTGATAGCACACATAACTTAGTATTTAGTCTAAATTTTAGCTTTAAGGCAGTTATGTTTTTGGCCACCAGCATTCTTCTTGGGAAAGCCAAACAATTTCTCCAGTTGCTGGAAATGTGCTGCTAATTTACAGCCTAAATCTACTTATGGTCAATTTAAAAGCTGCTTACTAGGTGCACTGGTTGGAAAACTTGTCAGAAGAATAACAGGAGTGGATATGTTAAAGCTGTGTGGTTTTTGGACTGACATTCTCTAGATCTGCACAAATAATTTGGCTACAGGCACATTAAGTCCTGCTTTGCAGCTTTAAAAAGCTCAGGCTTAATAAAGAGATGAATGATTGTATCTCCACAACCCAAATTTCATTAGTATTTTCAGGTGGTGAGTCCATCACTGCAGAAAGATTTTCATGAGGATTAAAATTCTGAAGATACCTTTTTAAGTGCAGTATGTATATACATATGGCTATGGAAAATTCTTCTGAAGAACTCCTCCAATGCTCCCTGAAGCCCTGGAGCTTGTCCCACAGAGAAGTGCTGCTTCTGAAAAAGGCCACTCTTGATAGAACTTTGAATATGAAGCGAGCTATTGACAACACAGTTATACTTAGCCCTTGAAGTAGGCTTCATGTTTACCAAAGAGACCTGTAATTTGTGGATCAAAAGTTATTGACTTCTTTCAAAAATAAAAGGTTGTAGTGAAAACTCTGTATGAAGATGAGAAGACATCAATATCATGGACTGTGGCACAATTGGGGCTCCTGGGTTGGTGTGATGGGCGCCATTGTGTTCAGCAGCCCATGTGGCAGGGAAATATTTCTTCCTGCAGCTGGGTGCTAAAACCAGGACTGAGAAGGGACAGTTACTGGGATGGAAGTACAAAAGGAGGGCTACAGCATTAGAAGTAATTGCAGAAATCACAGAATCACAGAACCATTCTGGTTGGAAACGACCCCCAGCATCACCAAGTCCAAAAGTTATCCCTACTCTACAAAGTTCACCCTCAAAAAGTATCCTCAAGTACCACATAGAATCATAGAGTGGTAAGGTTGGAAGGGACCTCAAGGATCATCTAGTTCCAACCCCCTGCCATAGGCAGGGACACCTCCCACTAGTACAGGTCATTCAAGGCCTCATATAACCTGGCCTTGAACACCTCCAGGTAGGGAGCAGCCACAACCTCCCTGGGCAACCTGTGCCAGTGTCTCACCACCCTCACTGCAAAGAACTTCCTCCTAACACCCAGTTTCAATCTCCCCTCTGCCAGTTTAAACCCATTGCCACTTGTGCTGGCATTGCAAGACCTTGTCAATAGTCCCTCCCCAGCCTTCCTGTAGCTCCCTTCAGATACTGGAAGGCTACTATAAGGTGTCCTCAAAGCCTTCTCTTCTCCAGGCTGCAGACCCCCAAATCTCGTAGCCTGTCCTTATAGCAGAGCTGCTGCAGCCCTCTGAGCATCTTCGTGGCCTCCTCTGGACCTGCTCCAACAGTCCAAATGATCTCTAAACAGATCCAGGGTTGGTGACACAACCACCTCTCTGGGCAGCCCATTCCAATGCCTGACCACACTTTCTGTGAAAAAATGTTTCTTATTGTCCAGTCTAAAGCCACCCAGTCACAGTTTGAGTCCATTCCCTCTTGTTCTATCACTGTTTACCTGTGAGAATAGACCAGCAGCAGCCCCTCTCCGCAGCAGCCCCTCTCCACAGTATCCTTTCAGGTAGCTGTAGACAGTCTTAAGATCTCCCCTCAGCCTCCTCTTCTTCAAACTAAACAGACCCCAGCTTCCTCAGTTGCTCTTCGTAACACACATTCTCCAGACCCTAATGATGCATCTGACAGGAAGGCAGCACTCTCCTTGTGCCATAAGGCATGTAAGACTCTGCACCCTACTTATTGCCACGAGGTTATTTTGGAGTCTGGGTTGATGAAAAGCTCAACATGAGCCTGCAGTGTGCACATGCAGCCCAGACAGCAACCGAGTCCTAGGCTGCATCAAGAGAAGCGTGGCCAGCAGGGCAAGGGAGGGGATTCTGCCCCTTTACTCTGCTCTTGTCAGACCCCACCTGGAGTACTGTGTGCAGTTCTGGAACCCTCAGCACAGGAAGGACATGGAAGTGTTGGAGCAGGTCCAGAGGAGGCCACAAAGATGATCAGAGGGCTGGAGCAGCTCTCCTATGAGGACAGGCTGAGAGAGTTGGGGCTCTTCAGCCTGGAGAAGAGAAGGCTTCGAGGGGACCTGACAGCAGCCTTCCAGTATCTGAAGGGGGCCTACAGGAAGGCTGGGGAAGGATTATTTACAAGGTCCTGCAATGACAGGACAAGGGGCAATGGGCTTAAACTGGCAGAGGGGAGATTTAGACTGGATGTTAGGAGGAAGTTCTTTACAGTGAGGGTGGTGAGGCACTGGCACAGGTTGCCCAGGGAGGTTGTGGATGCTCCCTCCCTGGATGTGTTCAAGGCCAGATTGGATGAGGCCTTGAGTGAGCTGTACTAGTGGGAGGTGTCCCTGCCTATGGCAGGGGGTTGGAACTAGATGATCCTTGAGGTCCCTTCCAACCTTACCATTCTATGATTCTATGATTCTATGAGGTTGGCATTGCACAACGGGCCAAAATGGAAAAGCAATTTGAGCATCAAGTCCTTTCAATCTGTATGCTATTGGTAGGACTATGTGAGTGAAACAAGTGAGTTGGTCGCGCAAGTGACTTGTTTGACAGAAAGCAAACAGATCAGAGAAGGTCACGCAAAGTCCAACAGCTATGACTGGAAATGAGGCACCCAGATTGTTTTGGATTTGCTCTGGGTCAGTCAACGTAGTAGATTAACAGTTAATGCAGCCATTACAGCAATCAAAAACCAACAGGAAAGGCCATTGCTTGCCGTGATGTGAGTGAAAGTGCTACACGGATTGTCCTCCCTGCTGGGAAGTGGCAACACCAGATAAAAGCAAGAGGAAAAAAGAAGTGTTTTGGGAAAAAAATCTCTCCCTGCCCCAAACTTGTCTCTTCCTGATGGAAATTTTTGAAGTGCAGTGTGCTGGTTTGAGGCTAATTGGAATATTTTAATGGAAAAAAAATAGATTTGAGGCTGTGAAAAGCAAACAATGGTCATGTCTGCTTCACTCATAGGCTTGCTGGGATGGATAAAAACAAGGACACAAATACAGATAAGACAGAGAGTCTTGCTCTCTCTCTGGGAGCTGCTGTGTCTTCTGAGCTTCTGCTGTGTAACCCAACTCATCACTCTGCTTCTAACCTCCCTTGTCGATCCTCCAAACTCACCTTGCATGTAAGCCAGACCCTGGGGTAAGGCAGAGGGTTGGAAAGAAGGTGGAAGGATGGGTAGCACTCTAACTCTGATTTCTGGGAGGGGGATTGTGTTTCTGTATTACCTTTAACTTGTATATTTCTGTAAATATCCTGTCTATTGTATATATATCTGCTTGCATATTGTGCTAAGCTGTGAATCTTACTGTAAACCATCACACCCAGTTAGTACTGTTTAGCCAGGTTTGTTCACAGAAAAAAAACCAAACAGAGGATAATGGAGCTGAAGGAAGGTTCAGTTCTCATTCTGTAAAATGCTCATAACATCCACTTTATAGAGTTTGTGGATCACATGCACCCCATGGGCTCTGCTATTGGAGTAAAACTCTACAGACAGAAAAGCAGGTTCATCATCGGCATGTGGCAGAAACAGTTAAAAAGGGTCAGTCCATCACTCTTGTGTGTGGTGCCTTGGGAATTTTCACACCAGATGTGTGGGGGAAAAAAAAAAAAGAAGAAACCAAGCAAAGAGAACAGGAGTAGACATCCTGGTGCCCTGGAAGCAGTTAAATTAACACCCAGCAGGGACAAATTTGCAGCTTTGGGAACAAGGTAAAGTTAGTCTGTTTTCATTCCTGGAGCGAATTTGCAAGTGTATGATAGCAAAGTATAGCCTGAGAAGGAGCAGGCAGCTCTGGATTAAGGATAGATAGCCAAAACTTGCTCCTACCATCCCTTCTCCCACTCTGTTTTGCACTTAAGCTGTTTTGCAGTTAAGCTCCCAATACTTCTGTTAATCCCTGTGTCTTCCCACATCTTTTACCAGTTCCAACAGGGGAAAAAAAAAAAAAAAAAGGCTATTATTATTTTTTTTTCCATTCCAGCTCGAAACAGTCAACACTGGTGTCACCCCATCATAGCCTGCTTGAGCTGGGATTGCAGTTCACAGTGATTTGGAGAAATCTAGTTCTGGAATGGATAAAGTTGGATGCTTTTATAACCAGAACCAAAGCACTAAATCCTTTAGCAATTCATCACTCTCTTGGAGTCAGGCTGTGGCCCAGCATGCAACCACTGCAAATTAGAGAAAGCACTGGAAAAAGAGAAGACCGCGAGAGTACAGCTAACTTATCTTCACAGATAATGGAAAACCCTCAGAGTCTCTCTCCCTCTTACAGGTTACAGAACAAAGTGACTCCACACAAATACCTGCTTTCTTCATTTTCACACCTTTGCCTCTGGTACCAGTCAGTCACAGGGAACTTTTTAACCAAGTGGGACTACACAGTTTCTTAGGAAGGCCCAAGAGGACCATTCAATCTCCATCCTTATTCCTCATGTGCATCTTTTGCAAGTCAAGATGAAACTTCAAACCTTGCAACAGGCTTCCTAGATAGGCAGCCAACACTCCAAGCCTGAGAGTGCTTTTAGAGGTATTTGGAAAATGTCCTTAATAACATGCTTTAACTGTTGGTTGGCCTTGAAGTAGTTGGGCAGTTGGACTAGACTGACTGTAGATCCCTTCCAATGGTAATGCCTTCTTTTCTTTTCTTTTCTTTTTTCTTTTCTTTTCTTTTCTTTTCTTTTCTTTTCTTTTCTTTTCTTTTCTTTTCTTTTCTTTTCTTTTCTTTTCTTTTCTTTTCTTTTCTTTTCTTTTCTTTTCTTTTCTTTTCTTTTCTTTTCTTTTTTCTTTTCTTTTCCTTTTCTTTTCTATTCCATTTGTTCTATTCTATTCTATTCTGTTTCATTTTTTCTATTCTATTCTATTCTATTCTATTCTATTCTATTCTATTCTATTCTATTCTATTCTATTCTATTCCATTTGTTCTATTCTATTCTATTTCATTTGTTCTATTCTACTCTATTCTATTCTATTCTATTCTATTCTATTCTATTCTATTCTATTCTATTCTATTCTATTCTATTCTA